>BMAU01011558.1:0-600000 GCA_019973935.1 Trichonephila clavipes
GTCATTACGTATTGCTCAGGAGTGAAACTGAGTGTCAAAATTATATTGGGGTAATTGGTATACATCTATATGGTGCCACACAAAAAGTGATAGTAGCATCCCGGGAATGTACTAGGTCTGTACGGTAGTTACAACTAGTCCCATTTTAAGATATATATATATATATATGCAAAGTATGTATTCTTCAGAACTTGAAAGTTAAGAAAAATATAAAAAAATAGAACTTTAAAAAAACGACCAGTAGACAAGAAAAGAAGAAATTTCAAATATTTACTTTTATTTATACTATATATCTGTGAATTTACAAAACTTTCATTTTACCAAAATTTAAAATTTGCAGAATCTGTGTTATGTTTGATAATAAATTTCTTTCCGACATCCCATGTAGTTAAGAAGTTGTAGATAGGTAAAATTTCTATTTTTATTTCTCTCCCTTTCCCGACTTGAAGTATATCTTCATAAAATCACTTTTACGTTCTGAAGCAAAATTTCACCTTTAAAACTCTAGAGATTTTCGGCTCTATTTAGAAGTTTCCTTTCGTGGGGATTCTTGCATGATAAATAGTTTTCGCCAGAGTCAATTGAAGCCTTAAATAGCCGAATGGTTGCTTTGACTAACAGATCTCTTCCTGAAGACGGCGACTTTCGAAAACACCTGTGCCATAAATCTTTCCTCTTTCCCACTCTGCTTTGGTGCATTCGACAGTTAGTGACAGGCTACGAGGATTTTACATGTCACCGAAGATTTGGCTTATCTAGGGCTAGATTCAGAAAAACTATTGTGAGTACAACCTGACTGCAATAAAAGTTCTAAAGAGTTGTTTAATGCATTTTAAAAATAAATATTAGGGCGGACTTTTATAATGCGTTTCTTTACACTCAAATCTCATAATATCTTTTTGTTTAATATTTAGTTACAGAGTTGTGTATGACATTATTGGTTTGAAATTTAAAAGTAAGTTACTGTAGCAATATTATATAACTAAAGAAATTGGAAAAAAAAAAATGCTATACATTTTGAAAGAAAGAGAAATGTTTTTCATGTGTTTATCTCAAAAAAGATAAATTATAATTCAAATATATTTCATTGATTAAAAGTGCCTCCCCAAATCATTCTTGAAACTTAAATTTTAATGACTAACCCCTTTACTTGGGGAATTCGAAAACGTACCGTTCAAGTAAAACGCTCAAAATTTAAGTTACGCTTGTTCCTTATCAGATGACAACACTTGGCAAGAGTCCGGAACTATAGTTCAGAAGAGAAGGAAAGTCAAATGACTTCAGACGCTGATTTTTCATTCATTTAGCGAAGATTGCTACAGCTTTGACGCAAACGATATGGTACGTCAGCTAGAAATTTATTACAACGTTTAACCAGGCAGAATAGTGCGACTGTTGTGCAGAATTCCCCATGGAATATCGGTCAAAAATTTATCCTCTTTGCACTACAATGCAACACCTTGCAGAACAGAATTTGGCTTCAATGGTTTATACAGGAAGTTTACTCCCTGGCGTAACTAGTGCTTATAGTGGATCCCGCATCGAATTCCTTGGGGCCCCTTCTTGGAGCCCTTTTAACATTTTATGATTTTTTGTTTACACATGTTGGAAGCCCCTGTAGCTTGGGGGCCCAGTATCATCGATACGATGGTAGCTACGCCTTGAAGTTTTGCAGCCTCCAGCATAGATCCTTGCGGTTTCCATGTGTTTGGCAAATCGAAAGAACATCTGACTTCCTCTGCCATTATGATCAGGTTATGACAATTCTTCTACATTGGCTGAATGTCTAAGGAGTTTTGCCAAATTTGGCTCAATGTCTTAATCCCCCAAGCTCATGTGATACGGTTCTTTTGTTCCCTCATACAAGCAATAAACTGCATTTTTCTACATATTTGTTTCGCGCGTTAGATCGAATCAAACAAATAAACCCTACCCTCATCCAATCAGATACAGTATTTCTCAACGATCACTTGGTATATTACTTTTATTCTATGTTAGCGACATTCCGAAAACCATCACGCTACAGTTAGTAATGTACGCTGACGACACTGATGTTATCGCACAGTAGATTGGAGAATAAACGTTAACACATCCAAAAGCTCATGTTTCCTATTTACGAAAATGAGGCAATATCCGGACTACTTCAATTATGTCTTTTTTTTATCAATCCGACCCCTTATTTAAAGAAAAACACCTGAACTTAGTTCCAGACAAAAAGTAAAAGATGATTTAGATTATCTGTGCATTAAATTTTTATTGCTTTGTTTTGACAAATGTTTACAGCAGATTATATTGAGAAATATTTTGATTTATGCGTGGTAAATTTTATTAACTCAATAAAATGTTATTGACCCACAGTTTTTAAGTGTAACTTCCTTCTTGAACGTTCATCTTATAATAAAGGAAAATAAATATTTTAAAAATAAATACAACTGTATTCGCTCAAACATTGTAACATATTATTTAATTTCAATAGACTTAAAATATCCAGTATCATCTACTTGTAATGAAATGTAATTATTTTAAATTTTCACTGTAGGAAATTCAGGTTTTAAATATCTATTTTATATTTTTGATTTTATATTCATTTTTTCACATTTTTTTTAATCTTGAAAATTTTCAATTTAGCGTAGTATTTAAAGTAATTTGTCTCACTGTAGTACTGGATCATAATGAAAATAGTTATTAAATATTTTGAGTTACTCTTTCAATTTTCTATTTAAATCCTTAAAGTTGAAAGTAATTCTTTAAATTAAAAATAGATATAGGTTATATAGAAATAGCCTTTGATAACTCAGATTATAGTTAAAGTTTCTTTACTGTGTGTCAACCAAATATATAATGTGAATATAAAATTTAAAGCTTCATTATGAAGTTTTCATCATGTATTAATAATTGAATTGGGATTGTAAATTTCTAAAAATTGAAAGATAGAAATGAATTATTTTTTATTTGTTTTTCTTTTAAAAACAGATTGATACACATATTTCTACCTAAAATTGCTCTTTTTCTTTCTTAAAAAAAGGGAATATCCAAAAGATATTTGAATAAAATATATAAATTTTCAGTAGTATAGTTAGATTAGTTTTCATCTCATACTGAGCTTAGTAATGGAGATTGTGAGGCGTTTCATGTAAAACCATTCTTTACTTTGTCAGCAGCCGCTAACATTGTTAAGTTACATTATAGAATATATAATGTCTATATAAATTTTTCGATTAATAAACCTTTTTTTTAAGTATCTCAATTTTGCTTCGTGTTTCAAGGTCTTTCAGAAGAAAAAGGAACAATAATAAGCTCATGTATAATTTTACTTAAACTATGTGATATTAGATTGTAAAACCACCATCAGAGACTGTAATATTCGTCGAAGATAAATGAATTGAATATCCATGGTTATTTATATAATTTTGTTATTGTATCTTCAATATACATATATGACTGAAATTTATGTAATACGTCAAAAACAAGAACAAATAAACAAGGAACATAATAATTAACATAATAGAAGAAAGAAATGAAAAACAATCCAATAGAAGAAATACAAAAATGAACCTAGAGAACAAAAAGCAATTTATGACTTAGGACTGAATAAGTGGGGTCAAACTAGTTTGAAGGCGCAAACTCTTTCTTTCCTTTTATAACTTGGTAGGAAAAACCAAATAAAAAATATAAAAATTCAAAGTATATAAAAAAACCGTTTCTTAAAAAAAGGTTTATTTTATTTGTATTATGCTTTTGTTTGTTATTTTATTATATATTATTATGTGCCGATACATTAGCAGGGTCATGAAAAGGCTCGCTGTGGGCTGCGAGTTTGACACCCCTGTTGTAAACAGTCCCTGCAATATTAAAGTGATATTTCGTAATTTTTAATTCAAATGAGCCCTTAGGCGAAACAAGTACATTATAATTTTTATGTTCCTTTGATCATTCACAATCTAAGAAGTACAAGCATATTTGATCTTTTAAGGTATCATGATGCAAATACTTTCCTTGTGTTCCAGGATATAAATTTATTATTTCCTATCAAGTAGGAGAATTTTTAATTTTATATTTTAACCATCCCCTAAGGCACTTTTGTAACGTACAAATTTATCTCTTTAAGTTGCTGCAATTATGTCATTTATTCAGAAATGAGTAAGCAATAAAAGTTGAAAGCGAAAAATTAACTTTCCAAAAATAAATATAATATAAATTATTCCTTCTTATAATAAACATTAACAGTATTTTAAGCGGTAATTAATACCATTAATTTCACTTTCTGAAATAATTGTCACTAACTATCTTTGTAATTAATCATAATTAACTATGTCTTTATAAGTAAGACAACATTAACTATACCTCAAGGAATTATAGTTTTCTCCCTGCTTTAAAAAAGTTTATTCCGCTTAAGAAATTTACTTAATTCATATTAATAATATGAATTATGCATTGTTAATTTATTCTTGTTAGATACTTTTTTTATCTGAAAAGTATAACATATTTTTTGTATCTCTGCACTTTCTTAAACTGAAATGTACAAAAATCATTTATATATGGAAAATCATTATTCACACACATAACACACACACACACAATAAATAAAGACTCTTATAAATAATTTCCATGGAAGTAATTTGCATAATATTTGGTTTAAATCTATTTGCTCAAATTCGAAAATATATATGAAATACTTCAATCAAATTTGATTTCGATTTTAAATAGAATTTCACTTTAAAATATGCATTATATTATTTAGTTATTTATCAACATCACACTATTTAAAGAAAAATGAAAGCTAGTCGTAATTTTCAAGCAATAAGGAAGACACCAGAGCTAGCAGCCACTTTTCAAACTTACATTCTAGTCCAATCTGAAAGTTTCGAGCCTCAATTGAAAAAATGTGCTTACGCTCCTCTACACAGTGAATTATTAGTAGCACTCAGACTCTGAATATAACCTCGCAGAAATAATGGCGTCCACGATTTCACCACTATAACCATTCGGTTATCGCTGTTCATATATTAAATCATGGGAGCCAAGCAGCGACAAGGCTGAGTTGTAACAGTGGCTCGCCAAGACTTGGTAAAAAATCGAAGAATTTGAATAAATACCACTTCTCTCTCTCTTTTACAGTTATTGAAATTAGATTGACTCAGAAAAAAATAACATCAACATTTATTTTAAATATACAATGAATTGAATTACAACAGAAAATCAAAATGTTCTTTTTTTCAATGGAGCTGCGAATTGGTATTTTTACCATTGCAGACCTAGTACAACCCCCGGGAACTGTTATTACTTCTTAGTGTGGTACCATATAGGTGATACCAATTGCCGCAAATAATTTTGACTGGTTTCCTCCCCAGAGGGAGGCATTTGAGCTCTGACGATGCGAACTTGTTCTAGGAATTTAATTTTGCCGAGAACATCCAAGCCAAACATGCCGTCAAGGCATCTTTGGAATGCCGCATGATCATACCACATGGACGCTGTCGATTTTCTGGATCTTGAAAATCCACCGACATGGGCAGGGGTCGAACCCACAACCTTAGATGAAGAAGGTTAGCAAAAAACTACACCAAGCAAAGGACTAAAATTATAATGTTAAAAATGTACTTCTTCATTTTTGTGTATACTGACTTTTAAAAGTTATGTACTCGTAAGATTTTGGAATTGGGGGAAGGGGATGGGAGGAGTTTTAAAATATTTGGTAGGAAAAAATGAACTTCAATGGAATTGTTTACTTATTGAGAATGAAGACTGGCTTTGGATATCGCTTTTCTTACCGATACTATGGGACATATAAATACTTTAAAGATTACAAGGAAAAAGTTGTACTTTTCTTACCCTAATTAATGATAGGTCTCGTTTTAAGGAAAAAAAATCTTTTGTCTCTTTTTCAATGCCTACTATTATATATACTCTCTATATATTTATTTATTTATATTGGTGAAATTTTCAATCGTTAATAAAATACATTTTTAAATGCGCTCAATTGAGCTGAAATTTTATACACATGATTATTTTGGATGACAATACCGTAATTTTTTTAATTATAATTAATAAAAATTAATTGATTAAAACTAATTATTTAAAGAAAATACAGCCACGTTGGCATCATTTTTGGCGACTTAGAGACCCTTTTTGACGACTTGTGTCAAAACCTAAAAGGGGTTTTTCCCCACTTTTTAAAGCATCCACTTGAACTGAAAATTTATATACACGATTGTTTTAGATGACAAGACAATACTTCAACGATAATTAATAAAACCTAATCACCGCGTAATGTTGTGATTCTGTCCTATGTATGTACATATTTATATTAATTGTAACTACTTAATAAGAAGTAGCTAAAAGCATATTTTTCTCTGTTGATCTAAGTAGGAATTGGCTTAATTTCTTTTTTAACATTACTCTCTTTTTTTTTGTTTGTCTCGAATTTGGAGGATAAAAGATTAACTCATTTCACATTAATACAAGAACTATCTACCAAAGTTAAACATGTGCCAAGCTGTGATAGACTTAAATCCGTTTTATGGAATCCATTCAATGCTAGGTTGAATGATTTTGAAAAAGATAATAAAAATTTTCTGGTGGCCTTTTCACAAGCAACAATTTTTCACCTTTTTATATCCTTCTGTTTTTTGGAAAAGTTGGATGTGGCACGCATATTATTTTGTTTTTATCAGACCTGGTACTCTTCCCCAACACTGTCGGCCATCGCTGTATTATATAAAGAATATTAAAAAACTAGTAGACCATCAAAAAGGTATTTATGAAGTCTGAATTACTTTATCTTTAGTTTAAAATTTAAATTCCTTTAAATTGCATGGAGAAAAGTAATTTTTTGCGGAAAGCTGCATATAATGGTTCAGGTTATAGAATCAGCTTTGATTCCATTAAAATTCTTTAAGTTATCCGACTACATTTGGAACCATGATTTTGCAAAAGCGTATAAATGGATAACATTTATGATTTTTAGTGCCACTTAGATTGGAAAATGTATATAAAATTGTTTTAAGAATATTATTACAATAAACAATCATTTAAGTTCAATATTTTGACAAAAAATAAACATAGAATGACCCATTTTGAAAATATTCTCCTTTTGTGAAAAATGCTTCTATCATAATAATATTTTGCTTGTATATAGCTCAGACCTCTCTACAGAAGCTCAGTTTGAAATTTTGAAATATATAACTTAGAAGTGGGTTTATCCATGTTTTATGACAACAGAGGTGAGAAATTTTAAGAAAAAAACGCCGATAATTATTTCAAATGGTTGTAACTCTGAAAATAAAGTGAATTTTTAAACATCATAGTTGAGCCTCTGTAGAGAGGTCTGATCTATATACAGGCATGATATTATTATAATAGAATCATTTTTTATAAATAGAGGACACACATTTTGAAAAAAGGTTATTCTTAGTTAATTTTTTGTGAAAATATTGTATTTAAATAATTTTTTTAAAACAAATGTTCTTAAAACAATTTTATGCGTGTATTCTAATCTAAGTGACACTAAATATCATGAAAATTATCAATTTATGCACTTTTTAAAATCACGGTTTCGAACGTAGTCGGGTACCTTAATTATGAAAGTCAATCAAGATCAAATTTTATTGAATTTCCATCAATTCATAAGAATCTACTTACTTTCAAAAATTTAGTAACTTGAATTTGTAAGCAATTTGCAATACGCGCGCCGTGTACAACATTACAATTATTCTTTTCCTTTCTTTTTTGCTACTCCTTTTATTACAACACACACAAGGAAGTATATTGTGGGAGCTTCTTTTTTTTTGGCGTTGCTGGAACAAAACTGGGAAAATGACGTTGCGTCAGCCGTAGAATTCCAGAAAATTTTGGTCTACCCGACTTTTTTACATTTGTGTCATTATAACTCTAGTTGTATATGTCTCTTTATATAGTAATTTCCTTCTAAATAAGGGATTTCTCAAACTGCCTCCCGTTCTAGGGCGTGATTACCCTACGAGAGGAGTGCGAGCATATTGAAAAGTCTAAAACAAAGATTATTTTAAAAACATTAATTTACTGAAAGTAAACAAACAAATATATTCTGAGATAATAAAATAAAAATTCACAGTTACACTAATATAATATGTGTTTTTTTGAGAGGTATAGAACTTTAAATTGCATAAAACAACGATGTATTATTCGATTGACATGAGTTTTTTTAATTCGAAAGATAATCTTGTGACATTACATTTTAAATATGATGTCTGGCATAGACTGCCGCGGCTGGCTCGGATGTAGTCCAATCTCTCGACGTGCAATTTTCGATGACTTTTCCAACATTTGTGGCCGTATATCGGCAATAACACGGCGAATGTTATCTTCCAAATGGTCAAGCGTTTGTGGATTATCCGCATACACCAATGACTTTACATAGCCCCACAGAAAATAGTCTAGCGGTGTTAAATCACAAGATCTTGGAGGCCAATTCCACAGGCGGTTATTCACAGGAAATTAGGCGGTCACCAAACGTGTCTTTCAATAAATCGATTGTGGCACGAGCTGTGTGACATGTTGCGCCATCTTGTTGGAACCACAGCTCCTACAGAGACATCATGATTGTTCAATTCAGGAATGAAAAGTTAGTAATTATGGTCTATACCGATCACCATTGACTGTATCGTTGTGGCCTTCATCGTTTTTGAAGAAGTACGACCAATGATTCCACCAGCCTATAAAGCGCACCAAACAATCAGTTTTTCTGGATGTAACGGTGTTTCGACATACACTTGTGGGATTAGCTTCACTCCAAATGCGGCAGTTTTGTTTGCTGACGTAGCCATTCAACCAGATGTGCGCTTCATCGCTAAACAAAATTCGCTTATGAAAATCGACCATTATTTTCGAAATAAAATTGCACAATTTGAAAGCGTTGTTCAGGCGTGAGTCTTTCATGATGAATTGCCAAAACCCAACTGAGAATAAATCACTGACAGCTGTTAAATCGGTCGCCATCTTGGAAAGTAATGCCAACTTAAACTTCTATACCTGAAAAAAAAACACTCTGTACTTATAAATATATCACTACTGCACATCAATGTATTTTACAATTAATATAACAATTAATTACACAACAAATTTAACAATTGCCAGTGGCCAGATGTACTTGTCATATATAAAATTATATACTTACATTGACACTTATCTTGATAATTTATGCGGTTTATATTTAATCCTTTAAAATACTGATTAGAAATTGCGTGATTCGTTCCCCAATGCCACCGCTTTCCATGTAAGCACGCGTATGTATTGTATGTATGTATTGAAGAGGGGGAGTGGTAGAAAAGGAATACCTGAAATAATTAAATCCTTTGAAAACACAATCAAGGTCATTTTATTGCATTCCAAAGAGTCTTCGGAATAATTTTATGGACAGCAGTTAGCAGTTCACAGAAAAGAACGTACATCGGAAAAACGTATATATACGTCTGGAGCAAATAACGCACTGGCTGAGCGATGTGTTTGTATACGCCGGTGCTACTTAAGAGTTATTGTAGGCGAAACGTCAAAGTATCGTATTATTGAATTTAATTTAGTATAAAGCGCGATGAAAATTATGGTTGAATATTGGGTCACAAATATTGAAAGTTTAAGAAGCACTGTTCTGAATCCTAAATTTCTTCATCTCAATCTTGTTTATAAAAAACACGTGCATTCGAAATGCTAATGTCAAGCAAATAAAAAAAAATCTTTTTTTTTATATTTATCTATATGTACTGTAATTTTTTTTTCTGAATATTCGAATTCTCTAAGTCAGATCGCATTCTAGCAGCCAGTCACCCGAGTGTAGACGGCGATCGTTTATATTCTAGTGTGAAATTTACGACAGCATAAAATACAACTCTGCACGAATTATTTCGTTTTTGCCAGCTTAGCTCAATGTAATTGACTCGATCACACATGCTAAAGAGTTTTAATTTCAGATAGTAAATCATTAAAGTTATTATATAAATTTCAATAAAAATAAATCATCATAGTGTGTATGTGTTGTATGCGATTATTCGTGATTGTGTTCATATTTTGGTAAGCGAAATATAATATTTTTTTTCGAAAATTTTTGTGGTTAACCTTACGAAGATATCCGTGAAAGATGATCTTTGTTACAGATGAAAATATTCCATGTTTACTCATGCAAAACACCGACATTGTATAATGATTGCAAATAATATTTTTACTAAGGAACGGAAACAATGCATTTGAATAAAAATGCGAATATATACTCTGTAACGTTCTACTTCCTTCCCATCCATTTCTGTAGATTTTGAGGAATGTTACCACATTATATGAAGGCAACTATATATATATATATATATCCTTTTTTCCGCATCGAGGTAAATCTTCCAATTCAAAACGCAAATACTCGTACTGTTTGACATGGAGATACTTGACAGTATATGTTTACAGCGAGACCAACTGATGAAAGATTGAAATTTTACGAGCACATAGAACATCAATGGAACTCAATATATATATATATATATGCGTTTTTTTATTCGATTACTTCTAGCTCTGTTTGGAGCCATCACGAGAAATAGTATCTATCTCTGTTTCCAGTTTGAAGTTTATTGAGTCAGTCGTCTGATCCTTGAAACAAAAAAAAAGAATGAAACATATTCCAAACCCTCCTTTGAAATTCCCCTGAGAGGAAGTAATAGGCTACGATGCAAGAATAAGATTTTAGCTTTTAAACGAAATGGAAACAGAAGCGTAGTTTTCGTAACGAAAATCGATGGTGTACTCTGGATTTAGAAATAAAAAAGCAGTATCTTTTGTTTATAAGTTGAAGCGAGATGGTAGATTAAAAAAAATAATAATAAAATAAAATAAAATATGGGAATAGATATTCTTTTGTTCTTCCTTCTGTAACTGACATATAAAAATAAATTGGAATTACTTTTGAAATAGCATAACGTATGCATATTGAACCACATATACCAGTGTTTCTAAAACTTTCAATACTCATGATCCAATTTTCAATCATAATTTTCATCGCCTCCCCCCATGTAATTATAGTGTACTGAATACAATAATGATGTATTTTGATGTTAAAGCTACAATACGAACTTAATTATGAACCGTAAAAATTATCAAGATATTAAATAATTTTGTATACAATTTTGCGTACAATTATGCATAAAATTTTGTATACAATTTGTATACGATTTTGCATATGATAAGGCCATGGAAGTTACTAATAATTATTGAACTTGTTCTTAACTTAGTATTGATAAATTTATTATCAAATACATTGTACAGTACTGATACGTTTATCAATGTAGTATAGGGATGGCGAACCAATAGCACGCGTGCCATTGACGGCACGTGACACAATATTTTGGGCATGCAGATCGTATTTTTTCGCAAGCAAAACAATTCGCATTTTTGTTCAAAGTAAAAGTTCAGTATGAAGCATTTCTAAATTAAGTTCAGTATGAAGTATTTCTAAATTAAGTTCAGTATGAAGTATTTCTAAATTAAGTTCAGTATGAAGTATTTCTAAATTAAGTTCAGTATGAAGTATTTCTAAATTAAGTTCAGTATGAAGTATTTCTAAATTAAGTTCAGTATGAAGTATTTCTAAAGTATGAAGTATTTCAGTATGAAGTATTTCTAAATTAAGTTCAGTATGAAGTATTTCTAAATTAAGTTCAGTATGAAGTATTCAGTATGAAGTATTTCTAAATTAAGTTCAGTATGAAGTATTTCTAAATTAAGTTCAGTATGAAGTTCAGTATTTCTAAATTAAGTTCAGTATGAAGTATTTCTAAATTAAGTTCAGTATGAAGTATTTCAGTATGAAGTATTTCTAAATTAAGTTCAGTATGAAGTATTTCTAAATTAAGTTCAGTATGAAGTATTTCTAAATTAAGTTCAGTATGAAGTATTTCTAAATTAAGTATTTCTAAATTAAGTTCAGTATGAAGTATTTCTAAATTAAGTTCAGTATGAAGTATTTCTAAATTAAGTTCAGTATGAAGTATTTCTAAATTAAGTTCAGTATGAAGTATTTCTAAATTAAGTTCAGTATGAAGTATTTCTAAATTAAGTTCAGTATGAAGTATTTCTAAATTAAGTTCTAAATTTTAAATTAAGTTCAGTATGAAGTATTTCTAAATTAAGTTCAGTATGAAGTATTTCTAAATTAAGTTCAGTATGAAGTATTTCTAAATTAAGTTCAGTATGAAGTATTTCTAAATTAAGTTCAGTATGAAGTATTTCTAAATTAAGTTCAGTATGAAGTTCTAAATTAAGTTCAGTATGAAGTATTTCTAAATTAAGTTCAGTATGAAGTATTTCTAAATTAAGTTCAGTATGAAGTATTTCTAAATTAAGTTCAGTATGAAGTATTTCTAAATTAAGTTCAGTATGAAGTATTTCTAAATTAAGTTCAGTATGAAGTATTTCTAAATTAAGTTCAGTATGAAGTATTTCTAAATTAAGTTCAGTATGAAGTATTTCTAAATTAAGTTCAGTATTTCTAAATTAAGTTCAGTATGAAGTATTTCTAAATTAAGTTCAGTATGAAGTATTTCTATTAAGTTCAGTATGAAGTATTTCTAAATTAAGTTCAGTATGAAGTATTTCTAAATTAAGTTCAGTATGAAGTATTTCTAAATTAAGTTCAGTATGAAGTATTTCTAAATTAAGTTCAGTATGAAGTATTTCTAAATTAAGTTCAGTATGAAGTATTTCTAAATTAAGTTCAGTATGAAGTATTTCTAAATTAAGTTCAGTATGAAGTATTTCTAAATTAAGTTCAGTATGAAGTATTTCTAAATTAAGTTCAGTATGAAGTATTTCTAAATTAAGTTCAGTATGAAGTATGAAGCATTTCTAAATTAAGTTCAGTATGAAGTATTTCTAAATTAAGTTCAGTATGAAGTATTTCTAAATTAAGTTCAGTATGAAGTATTTCTAAATTAAGTTCAGTATGAAGTATTTCTAAATTAAGTTCAGTATGAAGTATTTCTAAATTAAGTTCAGTATGAAGTATTTCTAAATTAAGTTCAGTATGAAGTATTTCTAAATTAAGTTCAGTATGAAGTATTTCTAAATTAAGTTCAGTATGAAGTATTTCTAAATTAAGTTCAGTATGAAGTATTTCTAAATTAAGTTCAGTATGAAGTATTTCTAAATTAAGTTCAGTATGAAGTATTTCTAAATTAAGTTCAGTATGAAGCATTTCTAAATTAAGTTCAGTATGAAGTATTTCTAAATTAAGTTCATTAAGCATTTCTAAATTAAGTTCAGTATGAAGTATTTCTAAATTAAGTTCAGTATGAAGTATTTCTAAATTAAGTTCAGTATGAAGTATTTCTAAATTAAGTTCAGTATGAAGTATTTCTAAATTAAGTTCAGTATGAAGTATTTCTAAATTAAGTTCAGTATGAAGTATTTCTAAATTAAGTTCAGTATGAAGTATTTCTAAATTAAGTTCAGTATGAAGTATTTCTAAATTAAGTTCAGTATGAAGTATTTCTAAATTAAGTTCAGTATGAAGTATTTCTAAATTAAGTTCAGTATGAAGTATTTCTAAATTAAGTTCAGTATGAAGTATTTCTAAATTAAGTTCAGTATGAAGTATTTCTAAATTAAGTTCAGTATGAAGTATTTCTAAATTAAGTTCAGTATGAAGTATTTCTAAATTAAGTTCAGTATGAAGTATTTCTAAATTAAGTTCAGTATGAAGTATTTCTAAATTAAGTCCAGTATGAAGTATTTCTAAATTAAGTTCAGTATGAAGTATTTCTAAATTAAGTTCAGTATGAAGCATTTCTAAATTAAGTTCAGTATGAAGTATTTCTAAATTAAGTTCAGTATGAAGTATTTCTAAATTAAGTTCAGTATGAAGTATTTCTAAATTAAGTTCAGTATGAAGTATTTCTAAATTAAGTTTAGTATGAAATATTTCTAAATTAAGTTCAGTATGAAGTGTTACTAACAAACGCGAGTGATCGGTATGTGGTGCGCGAGGCGGCAGGGAGCACACTTGTTTATTATTGTCATACAATCCTAAAATAAGTTACTTGTAAACTAACCTTCAACAATAAAAGTCACAATAATGTTACTTTAATTTGAATTACAAGTATAACCACAACATTTACAACAATGCAGGGTAAGAAGTTTTTTTTTCAGTAAATAAAGAGTTTTGAGTTATGTGTGTTACATTTGTTTTTTCCCCTCAATAAACGCAAGTGAAAATTATTTGATATGGCACGTCAGTACCTCATAAAACATTTCTTCAGAAAAACTGGCACGCTGGATCATAAAGGCTCACCATCCCTGGTATAGTATATTAGTGTAAATATATATTTTATTTTTTAATATGTCAGAATGCATTTTGTTTTGCTTTCTTTCGGTCAATTAATAATTTTTTCTAAGTAATCTTTTATTATCGATATGCTTGCGCCCCCCACTTAGGATTATCATGACTACCATAGTCTAAGAAACACTGCTGTCTTAGAGCTCAAGATCTATCTGGAATTTCTTCAGTTGTACACAAACTAAACCCACTATCACTTATACATTCACCTTATTGTTATTTATCTTTTCATATTTATACAATTAATTACCGAAAAAGGATTTTAGCATTTAAAATTTACGACTTTTTAAGATCAAATTTACTGCTAGGTGAAATTTCAGAAATTACACCACATTCTATTTGTTAACAAATATGATTTTTTTTCAAATAACATTAATTTATTTATTGAAGAAAAAACATTAGCCTAAAGAGACATGCTTTGATAAAATGACAAATAATTTTAAAACTTAGGTTAATTCTTTTGATGAATTTGGGAAGAATAATTATTACTATCAATGACAGCTTTATTATTGAATCAGGCTTTTATTATTGAATAGGATACAATCAAGACAAATATAGTTGATGCAAAAAAGTAAGGGTAAACGTTGTTATTAAAACATTTCTTTGCCATGATAAATAATTAATTTAACAATGAGTTTGACGAATTTTTTCTCAAGTTATTCACTCTAATTTTAAAGTTCAGTGAGTATAATTATTATTTTTCTTTCGTATCATTAGCAATTTTATTTAACTTTATATGTTACAAAAATCAAAAGAATATTATATATTCTGAAAAATACTATTTTTATTTTTGAAAATGTGTATAATATTTTTATTTATATTCAGCTGTAAAATTCGAGAGCTAATATAAAAGAAAATTATTTCCTTATAAAACATTTTTTTCTGTAATTTATTTTTAAAATTCATTTAAGAAATTTTATTTCTATTTTACACTTGCGGGGTTTGTTTTTTGAAATTTTTTAATGTCATTTAATTTCTTTTTTCATAAAAATACTGTTTTGTATTATACTGCATTGGATATCTAAAATGACATTTAATAAATATGTATAATATATGAAAAGTGTGCTTTTATAGTATCATTAATTCTAGTAAAAAAAGGATCCAATATAGTTTAGATATCCTGTTGTCTCATCTTTTTCTCTGGAAACATTTAGCTTTGAAATTGATTTTTATAATATACTAGGGGAAAGGAGGGTACTGCTTGTCCTCCTAACAGTGGACCAGCTCCATTGTACAAATTATATAACTTTTCACACTCATTTCTCAAATTGTAAAACTGTAATTTACATGCATTATGTAGCTCTATTTTTTATCAATGTGTTATATACAGGGAAAATAAACGCAAATTGAACTGTTTACCTGAAATATAACCCGTTTCATCTGAAGGAAAAAGTAAAGGAAACTGCAATGGATCTGCAGGAGGAGAGTTTAAATTCCCAAACTGGATAAACTCTTAGAATCAACTTTTCTGTCTATAGGACCGTATTTTGTCAAAATGATAACAGCTAATTCTGTGCATGATGGTTTTATTATAATCTCTAGGGCAAGGATGGCGATCCAATGGCACGCGACATAATATTTTGGGCTCACCACCAATCAAAAAGGTTTGTATTGTTCAAAATAACAAAGTTCACTATGAAGTATTTCGAGCAAACGTGAGTGATAGGTAAACATGCGTGAGTGCACTCGTGTGATTGTCTTATAATCGCAACATAAGTTATTTGTCATATAATTTGCAAAATCAGAAGTCATATGAGGGGCGTAATTACCACAGTATCAATGATACGGCTCCTACCCCCAAACTACAGGGGCCCCAACATGTACATTTTGGCACTTTAAAATAAGTTTTATTAATGTGATCTTTTTTATTTATTTTCCAAAAAAGGTCCCCAAGGAACTCAGGGTTAGCTACGCTAGAGAGTTATACTAATGCCACTTTTTGAACTACACATATAACTAAAACATTTACAACAATACGATGCAAAATATATTTTTAGGTAATAACTAAAAAGTTTTGAGTTGTTAGTATTTAGTTTTTTTTATTTTTTCCCTATAATAATATCAACATTTTTTAACGGCACAACTATACCTTGTTAAACATTTCTGCGAAAAAATGGCACGTTGAAACATAAAGGTTTGCTACCCCTGCTCAAGGGTAATCTTTTGGGCTTGTATGAAAACACAGACTATACTCCTGATCTTGATTTTTATTTTGAATTCCATACAAATTTGCAATACATAGTCACGTATAACTTTTTGCATTCTCGTATATGATATAAATAAATAAATTTATTATATCATATATATTACGGAATTTCTTTTGAGAGATATATTTAAATATTTTCCAGTGTATTTATCACACAAAAACAAGTTACAACTCTACCCCTATAGACTCTGCGTTCGGTGTTATATTCTGTTTGTTAATCTACTATCGGTGATTAATTCTCTTTGAAAGGTGAACAGCATCCAAAACAATTTCCATAAAGACATGTCGTGATGGTATGAATTTGTGGCTGGCGTTGTCAAGCCCTAGATTTGAGTCATGTATGCTTCTGAAGATAAACTATGTAGAGAAGATGATTCATATTAAATCTCGAAGTTCTCACCCTGGCGCGATATACAAGACCGGAGAATGAAATACCGGCTAACAAGTGGCTAGTCCACGGTTCAAAATTATGAGGGCCTTCACCAATAGTGCGTGATTTTCCTTCGAATTGACGTTAATAAACTCTAGACACTCATTCCGTAAGAAGAATCATGCTGGTTTATCAGCGATGCTGAAAACGAAGTCTCTGTTCATGTAATATGAGCGTGGTTCATACGTCAAAATAAAACCTTAATGAACTTCTTTCCTTAATGAACTTCTTTATAATTGTTATTATTATCTTTAAGAGTTAGTAACTAGGTAGGATGTGTGTTTATTAACGTGGTACTCTAAAGTAATAAGAGGGATATAGGCAAAGGACCTTATAAATTTGACCCTCGGTCAATTTACGAGGATGACACCTGTCCTAATTTCCGCACCACGCAGATATAAAGACTTTAAGCTTCAAAAAATTAAACATGAAACAACCTCTGTATAAGGTAGTTTCTCACACTGATACTATGATTCGAACTCATGACACGCCATTCAGAAAGTTCATGACAAATAACTACTAGGCTACTGTGACAACTATAACTTGGTAGGAAAACTTAAGCGAAATGTAAGATCAAACAGCGATTGAAATTTATTTACGGAATAATTATATTTCTATACAGAGGCTTACAAGCTGTGAGGGAATACTAACGTCACCCTATTCAGCTTCTCGAGGGCTTTTGGTGACGGACCTCGCAATTTTGGACCATGGTCAAGAGATGAGGACTACACCTGAACACCCCCTCTCCAAACTTCCACCACATCACACAAACGGGAGGATGTTCGAGACTCGACAGATTTCAAATGCATCACCCTCCCCTTACACGGTGGGTTTTCAGCAGTACTAGGCTCGAACTCATGATACGCCGGCCACGAGTCTGTTCCCTTGACCACTAGGCTACCACTGCAAAAACGCAATATACAATATTTCACGCATTCGAAAAATATATTTAAGTATATTTCCTACTATATTTGAAAAATGCGGAGATTAACATAAATTTACTCAGTTATCTTATCACTTAAATTAGCGTAGCAGACTAATTAAACAAATAAAAATCATCATTTATAAAGTTAAAAGAAACTAAATAAAACCATTCATCAAGTCCAAATTTATGTAGGAATACCGTGATACCTGAATTACGAGAAGCACACACGGAGCGTGGAACTGCAGATTTGCCAGCACATGCAGGTCCCTTATGTGCAAAAGTTGCGCATCTTTTATTACGTAAACGTGAGCTCGGAAAATTCTCTTAGGGCACAGACTTGCTCAAATATTTATGGACTAAAAAATATTGCTTACAATATTGAGCAACTGGAAGGAGTTACATTACTGCAGTTTCAGAAATAGACTTTCCCCATTGGTGCAAAAGACGCATACTAGAAAACAAACGAAATGATAATAATTCAATTGATGAGATAAAAAAATCTGATGAAAATCATGTAAAATTAAGAAAGTCATTTAATATTTTAAAAAATATTCTGTGAAAGAGAAATTCGATATAATTGCTAATATCGATAGTATTGAAAATCTTCCAATCGAAAACGTAGGAAAAAATTACTAGGATTACGGAATATAGTTGCTCTTTTTGGTGATAAATTTAGATCTCATTTTCTTCGCCATGTACATTTTTGAAATTGAAAGAAGAATTGAAAAAAGCTAATTGTATTTTCAGTGTTCAATACGGAAAAGAATTAAAATGAGATTACACACACACATTTCAGCCTAACGAAGTTGTACCATTATCTAATGTACTTGATATGCCACAAATATTTAATTTTTTGAGATTAATTTTTATTAAAACTAATGTCTCTTTTATTTTAATTTAATACATTGTCAAAACAAGTTGAAATTCAAATACATATCTGTTTGAAATTTGAGTACAGATAATGCTTAGTGTAAAATCTTTAAAATGAATTCATATTGAAAATATTTTACATTTAACCACATAATAAATATTATAAACTTTCTCTACTGTGCAATTTATTCAAAATGAATGCATAAACCGTAGTATACATAGTAATAAATAAACATATTACATTAAAGTCTGAAATAATGCTATTTTGTAAGTTAGTATCTAATATAATTTGTCCAAGAGATTTTATTCAGGTACTACCTCATACAGCTTTCAAATGAAATCTCAATGCTTCTGTAAAAATATCTCACTTTAATATACTTTCTATATACTTTGTCATTATCCATTAAAATCTGATGCTCTTACAATCTGCTTCTCCAGTAGATAATTTTGTTTTTCAATCTGAAAATGCGTGTTGTTCTCCTAATGCATTATTTTATTAGCTTCGCAAGAACTGCCAGAAAAATGCTCTATAAGCGGATCAATTTGCTTTATTTCCATTTTTATTACTGATATCATGTAAAACCCGAGTTATGAAGTGACATGTTTAAACAGCTTAGAGCATTATAGTTAAATTTTAGTAACAACTTACATAACGGCTATTTGATTTTGTCTAGATACTTCCTTTTGAAAAATGTTTTCTATTGCGAGTGTCAGTATCTTCATTCTTCCTATATTTTTTATTATTTTATTTCTGATATCAGCTATAACGTCCGGTTTAATTTTAAAATATTCATTAGCGAAATATTTCTTTATTAAATCACTATAAAAATGCTTAGTAATTTTATTAGTTTGAATTTAAGTTATATTATCAGTAGATTGTATGTTCGAATCCTAAATCTTATGACATGCATTTGAAGGATTAATATGAGCTGATAAAAACTAAACATTTTTTAAAAAAATTATGAGCACCTTTAAAAAGATACGAATATCTCGAAATTTCGTAGGGGAACTTTCTTTACACAATGCATGCAAATGCTTAAATTTTCAAATCCAATGTCGATCTTAACGTCATATCTCCTACGTTGCTAGAAAACAGGTAAAGATTGCAAGAGACTTATTTTAATTATTTTTGTCGTTGTAATTTTTTGAAATCCCACCCAATACTGCAATTACAACATTGTTGAAGACTTTATATCCCAATGGATGATTTAAAATAAGTATGAAAATACATAGTAGTTTGTCGAGACCATCGTATTATTTCGTGTTACCCGACACTTCGTCTTAAGCGTTTTCGCGTTTAGCATATTTCAGTTCAAATCACATTAAATAGTAATCCTTATATACGTGCATCACGAATCCTTCACAAGAACAAGGTTCTCAAATTAATCAAATTATCGAAAAAAAATAAATTTCCGTAGATGATAGTAAGAAAAAACGCGCTTATAGGAACCGCTGCAATTTTACTCGTTGTCTATTAGATGCACACATGATTGATTTCAGTTAACAAACAAATTTCGTAACTTTTTAGAGGAAAAATGTTTTAATGTAGGGTCAAGTGGGATTTTTTTTATACCAATGCTCTTAATTGCCTGCTTCGAATATCTTTAATATATGTTGATATAATTATGTATGGCTCATGATTATAGAATCCGTTATCATTAATTTCATTTAAAGTTCCAGCTATAATTAAAATTGATAGATTTCGTAATTATAGCATATTTATAATTTAACTTTCATATCTGATTTTATGTACTAAGTCGATCAAAATTTTATATATACAGGGTGTTCAGACTTAAAGTATCCAAAAGTTATGGCTTATTATTCAGGAACTACCCATCAGAATGTAAGAAACTATTCATTCGTGGATGGGAAACTCCTTTCGAGATTTTCTGAGTCTGGTCCGATAGGTAGCAAGTGCGCGCATTATTCGGGAATCGCAGACGATAAACATTTTACACCGGTTTCATTAGAAAAGATGTAGACGCCACAGCAAAAGATGCAATGCGTACGCTGATTAATGGAATTTAAATCAGTCAAGCGTGTACAGCGGAGTGTTCGAACAGAATGGAGTATCGTTATTGGCTTGTCTAATATACTTATCAGGACTCCTACAAAATGAATCACACATACGATCAACGGCGTCTTCTATCACGAAAACTTAAGGGATTTTACCAGTTTGAGATACCAAAGTTCCTGTCCCCTTTAAAGTTCTTTCTTATTGGTGGATAGATTTTGATGTTGGGAGGACCGACATTCCATTTTGTTCGAACACCTCGCTGTACACCCTTGACTGATTTAAATTCCGTTGACACTGTACACTCCGTACACACTGTATCTTTTGCTGTGGCATCCACATCTTTATTAATGAACTCTGTGTAACAAGTTAATCGTGTGAGATTGCCGAATAATACAGGCACGTACGTCCTATCGGACTACCTCCAAAAATTTCAAGGGGTTTTCTAATCGACAGATGAGCTGTTTCTTACCTTCTGATGGGCAAGTCCTTAATAATAAGCCATGACTTTTGAATATTTTAAGCCCGGACACCATGTATATTGCTTCTAAATAATTTATAATTTTGCACTTTGAGCAATATATTAGCATCCAGGTATAAGTTTATTTAATACTCCAGTAATTTTTCGAATCTGTGAAATCTATATTAATTATTTTCTTTTTATAATGGTATAAGTAAACTTTCAGAAGTTGTGTGTCATTCTCGAAGAGTGCACGCTATCATATAATTGGTTTTTAAGAACTTTCTCAAATCATATTTCTAAATTAGTATCCACGCGGCTTTCATCGTATTTGCTACAACGCTCACAACTAAAATTCAAATGTAGCTGATTCAACACAGGTTAGCCGACGTAATTAGTTTCGTCTAATGATCTGGTTTCTTTAGATGTTTGATAAAGACTGTCCTTGGCTCACATTTCAATACAATTATTATTCTACGACTTTTTTTTACTTATTATTAATGATTTGCCTCTTTTTTTGTATTTAAACTTGTTTTAATGTTCTTATCTTGTTTCTACTGAACATATATAAAAGTATAGATGCAGAATAATCTAAAAAGAAAATTTCTAGTTCTTCCTACATCTAATATAAATTTTAAACATTTTATCTAAAGATATCTCTTTCTATCTTCTTCAGCATATACTCAGTAAAAAGAATTTTTTATCATCTGGACATTTTGA
Organism: Trichonephila clavipes; assembly: GCA_019973935.1. Lineage (NCBI taxonomy): Eukaryota > Metazoa > Arthropoda > Arachnida > Araneae > Nephilidae > Trichonephila > Trichonephila clavipes. Next base: position 21,970 of record BMAU01011558.1, read on the forward strand.
AAGTACTATTAGAAAAGTAAGAAGATACTGATAATTTCAACAATTTGCATTGACATTAAAACCTAAATCGCTTTTTGCTTTGTAGAAGGGACCGATGCTCTTTTAATCTGTCGATGCTCAATGTCCACCCGTTGGTGTGATAAGTAGAAGAGGGGAGCCCGCTGGGTCCTAGTCCCTGGTGTGTTGTTCAAAATTATAAGGTCCGTCACCAATATACCTTGCGTTAACTTATAAGGAGACGTTAATACAGCTCTCAACTCAATCGTTTAAAAAATTTTCTTTTAAAGTTATTAAAAGAAAAACATTTACCATTTAACATTTTCCATAAGTATTTTGTTTCATATATAGTTCGGCGTCAGATAATGAATTTGAAGTAAAGTTTTGACACTTTTCTTTTAACGCGATTTAATAAAATGTTGTTGTACCTATAAAAAAAATTCGGTTCACAAACAACAAAGTTATCTTGAAGCTTATCCTGGAAACCTGTCATTTTGAGGTTGATAATTTTGAATTTACACTGATTATATTGTTGTGAGCTTCTTCTAACTTGCATATTTTGTCAGGTTTCGCAGGTAATCGATGTGATTTCAGATAAAACTTTGATCGAATTAATTTTTTTCTTAGTCACGAAGGTAATTCTCTAAATCATTTTAAATCCCTTAGTTTTATTCAGATAACACACACACACGAATCTTTCGTCATTGAATGGAAGTGTATTGTAAGTTGTTAAATTAACTTTCATAATCCTCCCCAAACAACAATAAAAAGAAAATCTTTTAAGAATTTAAAGAAATAATGTGCTACTGATTCTCTGCTATTTTCGGAAAATGTTGGAGGTATCATTTTTGATTGGACCTATTAACAAAAGCTTTAAGACAGCGGTTTTTAAGTTTTCAAACGCCACGGCCCCTTTTTATGCACCTGCCTGACATCGCGGATTCCCAAGATTTGAACACCCCTTCCTGACCCCCAATACAAGTCGGAGTGATTTAAAGGCTTCTCAATAATTCTAAAACTGCTTCTGCTATTTATACAGACTTATTCGTAAAAGTGTTTCAACAACTTTTGAAAATATTACGCTGCAGTAATGGCTATGTAGTTGCAAACAATAAAAAAAATTGGATTACTATTCTTGTTCGAAGTATATGTTCTTGTGTAGAATTTTTTCATTGGTGCACTTTAGTGATCTAGTCTAAAATGGCCCTTATTTCATTATTTCCACACGGTCTTTCATAGTCTATAAATTATGGAAATCTTAACATGAAATAAGAGATTTTTGTGAACCTCCTATAAAGGTGCTGGGGACTCTTGGGGGGTCCACACACCTCGGATTAACACCACATTCCATTTACTGTTTGAATGAGTAGCAACATTCGTTTGGTAACAAGTTCATCGTAACTTCTGTGTAAGGAGGAAATCTATTCCTACAGACATGATCCTTGTATGCATTATTTGAAAATCCCAAACTCTCTCTCTCTCTCTTTGATTTAAACATGACATCAGTTACGATGAGTTTCGAAGCATGATAACGATAAGCTTCAAGGTTCAAATTGATCCCGCGTAAATTCGGTTTGGGAGTTTCTGGTTGATTCGATGGTGTTGAGCTTTTCATATTTTTTAATGCTTGTTTCACGTAGTGTGTTTCTCTGTTATTTGCAATTATGCGTGAGGTTGGAGTTTGATATATTTTAACGTAGGTTCGTATATTTGAGATCCTTTATAAAATCAGTACTTTTTCCGCATTACTTTTCACAGAAAAAGTAATTTAATTTAATTTATATATTTATTACGATAATTTTTTTTTTACATTCAAAGTTCCTTGTAGATATTAAACGCACTTATTTAAGATTTTTGAAGTTCAATTGGACATTTATAATGACAATGTTTTTTACATTTTTAGTTGATAATGTTCTCAATACAGTTAATTCATATGGGCTACAAGGTTTAATGCTGTAATTAATACAAATACAATGATGATTATGATTATGATACATGATATTAAGATACGAATTCAAAACAAAAAACTAAATAATGAAAGTCAGGTGTTGTTGTTTTTTTCCCCGTTACTTCTAGTTGTTGTAAACTTCTGCATAAAGAGTTTCTGTATGTTACCGAATTTTAAAACAGTAATCTGGAATACAATTATTTTTGTTTAAAAGCGGTGGTTATTATGCAATAAATTTTATTTAGCTCATAGGGGATTGATGGATAATGCAATTTAATTAACTGAATATTAAAATGTCACTTTTATGTTATCTTGGAATTTTAGGAACTGCTTCTATTGAAGAATGAAGCTTTTTTGTTATTATTTTTGAATATAAAGAGAAAAAAATCAATAGTTTGTGTATACGTATATATATATGTATATGTATATATTATTATTAAAATATAATATAAAAATAAAAATTATTGAAACATAAAATGATGGAAGCGAAATTTTCCAATATAAATATATATATATATATATATATATATATATATATATATATATATATATATATATATATATATATATATACATCAAGTAAATTTAATATTTATTTTTGGAAAATTTCGCTTGCATCATTACGTGTTTTAATAATTTTTGTTTAGAGACGTATTCGACAAGGCGTCAATCCACCAATATGATTCAATCAGCAAATTATAAATTAAAAAATGTAAAAAAATTGTATGTATAGTAAAGGATCATAATTAAAACCATTTCTAACATAATATACAGTTGCTTGTAATGCAATATGTTTACCTATTTTATAAGCATATACGAACTTCTAAGAGGAAATTAAAATTGTTATTATTATACTTTTTCATATTTATATGAAAGTAAAAGTTAAAAAAAACCTGGGATTTTTTAAGTATTCCTAGCATATATTCTTAAACGTTTAATGCAAAATTTATATTTTATTAGGATATTGTACTGGGACTGATTGTTTTTCCGTCAGTGGTACTTCACTTGTATTTTTATTTCCTGCGTTTGTAAAATGTTTGAAAAGAATCAAAATTGAAGTTATTCAGGTGCCTTTCCTGGATTTCTATCGATATCACTGAATTATCATCAAGTTTCAATGGGAACACCTGAAATCAATTGTTGTCATTGAGCACGTACAAGCAAACAGGAAATCAATTCTAGCCTTGCGAAAAATCTTGTGTCCCATTTACACGTGTGTACTTGCACAAGATCCCTGAAAAACGGAAACCGGATAAAGTTTCCTTAAAACTATTCTATCCAAAGAAAAGAGAATTCTTCGGATTTTATGTACGCTACAAGAATAGCAGATGAGTCCGACTCTTGAGTCCTCTCGAAGAGCCGGATTTTTATTTAGTACTTTTTTCAGACATGGTCATCTATTATTTATTAGCAGTTTCAGTAAAACACCTTCGAATCCAAATTTCGTCTCAAAATACCACCACTTGGTGTATCTATATTAAGAAATATTCATGTTTCTGTTAAATTTTCTAATATCTGTTTTTTTTTTTTTATTTGGAAGATATAACTGCATGTGACAAATTCTTTTAAATGAGTCAAAATAACAATAATAATAATTTAAAAATATTTTTAAAGCTGGGTAATAATAGATTAAATCTATTCAGGCCCTACCAAATTTAAATATTTATCTTCTTATTCTTACTCATTTGCACATTTAACCCTTTATCTACCGCATTATGATTTATTGCAGTTTTTTTCACACATTTTTTTGAATCACTACATTGAAAATTAAAGGATATACATAAACAAAATACTCAATTTTGGGAAATTTAATCCGTTAGAGCTAATGAAATAATTAAAGATATTCAACTGTAAAATTAATTTTATACACTGTTCACTGAAAATAAATAGTCAAATCATTTTCTAAGGTGTTTTTTAAGATTTAAAAAAAGTAAGACAGTTACCTTATGACATTAAATATTTTTTGGAACAAAAATGTCAATCTTCGCAATTCACTGAAAATGCCGTAAGCTGAGAATGCAATTTCTTCTATAAAACTATTCGTTTTTCCCGCTAAAATGCTTATCATAGAATCCATGCTGCCATATATCTTGGAAGAGTGGATTTAAAAGAAATTTCCTTCTAAGTATCGTCAGAGTATTCGTAAAAATAATTATTCTACGCAATTTTAGAGTGATTGGTACTTATAAGTACCGTCAGTAGATGATGGGTTAAACCGCATCCTGCTGAAGATTGTTTCTGTAAGAAAAAGCTTGTCGAAAACATATTTTTAAATTACCTACACTAAAAGTATAATTATAAATAATTTTCCTATGCAAAATGTGTGTATGCAGCCTAAAATCATTTTATAGGTAACATGGAACATATTGTTTTTAAGAAGTACTAAGAAGTGGTAGGCTTGTGGTTATGCTTACGTACTCGTGGCCGGCATTTCAAGGGCTTGAGCTACAGTGTCATTGAAAATCCAGCCGGGCTGAAGGGATGATGCGCGTTAAATTTGTCGAGGCTCAAATTCCTTCCATTAGAGTGGAGTGGTAGTTTGGAGAGGGTGTTGCTAACTCAGGTTTCGTCCTCGTTACTTGACAGAGGCATAAATTTCAAGTTCCCGTTTTGCTTTACAGTGTGATTTTAATAGAACTCTCACTGTCACTCACTCTGATATACAAGACTAAATTAAAACGTTAAACATTCCGCAAGGCACGAGCTTTACTCTTTGTTTCACAGGATCTTTAAGCGTAGTTACATGAGATTCTTCATCAAATAACATAATATAGAAATAAAAACATAAAGGAATTAAATAAATGAAAGCTTAAGGTGAAAAAACAAGACAATTGATTAAGTTTTTGATGATATATTGAAAGGTAAGACCATATACAAAAGAAGTACAATGCAAGTACAAATATGGATAATTAAAATTAGCAAAGAGAAAACTTTATACACACAAGAATAATTTATTTTGTCATAAATATAAATATTTATCATACATAGCATTGAGGTACTTAGAATGCCACTGGTAAAAAAATTAACCTATATATATATAGGCTTCGTAAAATTATTTAAAAATTCTTTTACGAAACTTCCTTCTCAAGAATACAGATGACGTTACTTTCTGCTTCATGAAAAATTAAGAAAAAATGCGTACTTTTATCTAGAAATTTTTTCTTATTATAAAAATAAACCAAAATTAACAAAAAATGTATTTTTTGTAAATGTAATTACACTTTTAGTAAACAATGTAATTACACTTTTAGTAAACAATGTAATTACACTTTTAGAAGTGAATTTTTTCTCATTTTCATTTTCTGAATTGATAAACATGCCACATTCAAACCTTTCTACAAACTTTGAATATTTTTTATGGATCACTGAATATGTCAATAACTTTAAGTTATTTTATTCGAGCGTGATTGTGAGTACGTATTATATTAGGTAAGTGACTTTTATTGCAAACTGCACTCATTATTGCAAACTGAAAGTGAAGGTTGTCTGGTCACTAAAACTAATTTTAACCCCTCAAAGCAGTCACCAATCTTACTATTTATTGGTACAGAATCATCCATTTCGGATTTCTTATATTTATCTCATGTATATATGTATACATGAACTCAATAAAAAATGAATACTAAAGAACGGTTACAGTTTTTATGAACGATACATTTAAGTTACATTAAAGACAAATAGCTGAACTTATTCCAATATCTATTTATTAAAGGTATCCGACTACGTTCGAAACCGTGATTTTGCAAAACCGCATAAATGGATAATTTTTATGATATTTAGTGTCACTTATATTAGAATATATGCATAAAATTGTTTTAAGGCATTTTGACAAAAATAATTTATTTAAATACAATATTTTGGGAAAAAATTAACTTAGAATAATCTTTTTTCCAAATGTTCTCCTTTAATGAAAAATGCTTCTATTTTATTATAATATTCTGCCTCTATATAGCTCAGACCTATGTACAGAGGCTCAACTAGAACTTTTGAAATATATAATTTAGAAGTGGATTTATTCATATTTTACGACAACAGAGGGAAGCAATTTTAAGAAAAAAACACCAATAATTATTTCAATTGGTGGTAACTCTGAAAATAAAATGAATTTTTCAAAAATTCTAATTGAACCTCTGTAGATAGGTCTGAGCTATATACAGGCAAAATATTATTATAATAGAAGCATGTTTCACAAAAGAACATTTGGAAAGAAGATTATTCTAAGTTAATTTTTTGCCAAAATATTATATTTAAATAATTCTTTTGTCAAAATGTCCTTAAAACAATTTTATGCATGTATTCTAATCTGAGTCACACTAAATATCAGGAAAATTATCCATTTATGCGCTTTTTTAAAATCACGGTTCCGAACGTAGTGAGATACCTTAAACACAAATTCTTTCTGTTTTTAAAATTTTACTTAAGCATCTAAAAGGTTTTTTTTAAGTTTGAAATATGTAATTCAAACCTAAGTTAAATCACGCACATTTCTTACATTCGAGAGTTTAACAATCTAAGGTATGATGAGTGCATTCTAATAAAATGCCGAGATGGTGCCATTATCCCACATTTTCGCTATTTTATCTGAGCGTTTAAGTTCCCAGCTCTTTCAGTTTAATATCGTGATTTTGTTGAGAGGCGGAGATGATGGTCTCTTAGCAACGGTAGACAATTTCATGCTTCAGTATTATGTCTTCATCCTGTTCTTGATGCAGAAATTAAGAGATAGTACTTTGTTCGTTAGCTAACCGTAAGCTTCGACAGCTGAGGGAGATAAAACTTCTTCGCGTAGGAACTCAGGAAATATATAATATAGTTTGTATTATTTTTGAGCTTTATATAAGCTGTAAAGTAATGTGAATTAATTTTTTTAAAAATTCGTTTGGAAATTAAATATAAATAGTATTTATAAATTTCCGAAAAATTCAAAATTTTCTAGGAATTGCATTTGAGTTAAAGGCTGCATAAATATAATGAAAAGAAGGATGTCTTCTTTAGGTCTTTTTTTTCTATCAGGGGATGAATTTGTTCAATGGCTATATGTGGTTATTTGCATAACTTTAGTTTTCTATAAATCAATACTTTAACTCAATTTATTCAATTATTTAAAATTGTATTAATTAATAAAGCATAGAAATTTTAGCCCTAGGTGTTTTTTCAAATATGTACTAATCATCTAAAGCAGAGGTTCCCAAACTTTTTTGTCTCATAGACCCCTTGGCATAGTTTTTGGTTTGGGATAGACCCCTGCCTATTGAATTTTTCCAAATTTATCAACTTAAATGTCTTTTTGACAGCTGACACTTCTAATCCTACTTTAAAAGAATTAAATATCTATCTCTAGTGAAGTTTAGTGTTTAAAATTTAAAAAGCACATGTTAAAAGGAATTAAATTAAATGTAATTAATAAATAAAACTATTAACTGAAATAACTAAACCATAAACAAATGGTTTTAATTGGGTGGATGAAATTGGTGCTACAATATCAAATTTTCAACATTTGGTATTAATCTTGTCATGCAGAACCTGATATCTCCCCTGTTAGTAATGTCCATTTTTTTCTTTCTTTTTTTGTTTTGGAGATTGGCAACTGCGCTGAAACTGTTTCGGACTAGGAAAAGCAATTAGAAACTTCCTCGCAATATTCTATAATTCGGTACAAATAACAGGTTTGAATTTTTAAAGCCAAAACTGCTGACATCCGTTTCTAAACTTTAAGATCTTCGTTAGTGCTTATTACGATCAGTTCTTATTTTAATGTGACATTTTTTTTTCAATGTGATTATATGAATTCATTGCCTATTGTGATATTACCATAGTCAAAGCATTCTCAAACCTAATTTCAAAATCTGGAAAAAAGGCATTTAAATATTTAACATAGCTTAAAACGTCCTGACAGATTGTCTGTGACAAATTATAAAAATTCGGGGCTTACAGTACTTTATTTCTTTAACTGAACTCGAGAGAGAATTGCTGAAATAGTTTTGGTTTTAATGAAATTTATAGTGTCCTCTTGTAAGTGCAAATTAACCTCATTAAATTTAGTAAATAAATCTGTTAAATAGGTAAAATTTGGTTTCCACTTGATTAAATTTTCTTTTAAAACGATCTATTTTAATTAGAGCCACAACCATAGATCCCTCTTACACCACATGGACCTCCAAATTATTTTTTGCTGATATGGACCCCTTGCAGGTCGTCATAGACCCCTGGGGTCTATATAGACCATTTTGGGAATCACTGAGCTTAAGTGTCAATTCTCTTTTTTAAAAAATTCTGTGGGACAGTTAAATTTAAAATTTTCTCAGTATTATTTAGACCGACAAACTAGTGAGTCAACAGTAGTTTTATGAAAACTTTGTTTTTCAATGAATAACAGATTATACCAATTAATTTATAACTCCGCGTCTTTCACTTAAAAGTATATAACATGCTAATAACATATATTAAAATTCAGCTTGAGAGTGCTACTAATTTTTTTCCTAAAGTATATCTGATAGAAGAAAAAAAACAGAAGCTAATATATCATGAAATTATTAAAAATATATGAAGTTCATTGAAGTTAAATATAATGTGATTATTGAGTGTATTATTAATAAAGATAATTTACGCCAGATATCTTTAATAATGTTGGCACAATAATGAAAATAATTAATTTAAATAAAAATATTTTCTTTACCTTTTTGTATGGCATTCTGTTCACTGAAAAAAATGTGTTTTAATTATGGCATTTAAAACGTGAACTGAATTTTTAGCATTGAAATAATGTTGCTTTAAAAGTAAACGTTATTTATAATTTAAGCCAAATTTTTGTAACAATACATATCTCTCCTCCTGAATTTTTCACACTATATTATGAATTTGGTCGACTTACGTCATTTTCCTATCGTAAGACAGTCTTTATCACAATCAATTTGTTAATGGCTTTTATACAACGCCAGTGACAACGTTTTCAAATTTATCTACTAGATTTCAGTAATTAATATATTAATTAATCTTAAAATAAATTCTAAGACAATCTGAAATTTCGCAAAGATTTTATAAAATTTTAAAATAAATTGGCAATGGTAAATAAAACATAGATCCATTGAATCCCCAGTAGATTGCATGTGTCGATGGTTTAAAGTAGCCCATTTGTTGATCCTCATGATGGCCGAGGCCAGTTTGGTAACAAAGTATACAACCCGAAATTCTTGATTATCTAAAGGTTTAACTGATATTTACTTTGCAAATGTGAGATAATATTGATTCAATTGGCTACATAACAACTCCTTGCTTAGACTCTGGTGTTTACTTACTATTAAAGTAATTAGCATAATGAGATAATGTCCTACCAACTCCTATTGCGGATGGGATTGAATTCGTCTGTTCCAGAAATCCTTCATTTATTGTAAACTCTGTATCGTTAAGCCTACAAATCCCTTGTAGCTTAGAGATAAGGGCATTTTGATTATCTTGCATTGGATATATAAAATTATTTTCCTTTCATACACACACATCTTGAGTTAACCTATTTGAATCAATGGATACTTTATTCATTATTTGTGATTATTTCTTAGTGTTTTGTGTCCTGTCAACTCAAATTGGGCTTGAGTCTCGATTCTTCTTTGGAGTTAAATATTTAGACCTTTCACTGAATAAAATCGTTGTCTAGCCAAAATACATTGCAAATTTTGGCGTTTATCCTTTACTTTAGCTCGGTAGGGTATTCGAAATTTTTTAATAAAATATCCAATGATCAATCAGAATGACTTCAAATTTGAATATAGGAAAGAAGAAGGGGACGTTAAGGCAAAAGAAAAAAGTTGCAAAAGGTGAATCAATAAATAGCGCTGTAAACAGCTTAGCGAAGGTGGAGATTCTACAAGTGGCCTTTTGTATCAAATTATGACATTGGCATGAGTTGCACAGTATACTGACTTAACTGTTCAATGCACGTGATTGCTTCGGTTTCTTGAATGAAAAAATTCAACAGTTATTACGCTGTTAATGAAAATTTTATCCACCATGGAAAGGTCGTAATATACTCGATGGGAAAAATCGGTTAATATTACCCTTGGTCTAAAAGCTAGATAAAAAACATCAATGAAAATACCAATGATTTTTTTTCTTATGCCATACCATTTCCCCCTTCTTCTAGTAAATTAATTTCAAATTTGAAGTCATTCTGAGAAGTGATTCTTTTTTACAGCATTTTGAAAGGGGAACTTTAATTATAACCACCCTGTAATGCTATACAATTGAAAGAAATACACGCATGCAAAAGTTTTCTTTTCTCTGATTTTGAATTTCCGCAATACATGATATTTATTGGGTGTTCTTTTCTTTCTCTGCAGCCTTCTACCTATGGCTGATCGTCGGGTGCAGCGTGGGAGGTGTTCTTCTGCTCACCCTCTTCGTCGCTCTGCTCATCTACATTCGGAGGCGCATCAGACGATCCAAGAAAGGGTCTGACCTTCTCGACTCCAGCTACATTCCTGGATCAGAATTTTGCCCTCAGCAAATGTAAGTGCATCTTTTCTTATTTGGGATGTTCAATTTGAGATTATATTTCTAGCATCTCAAATATGAAGTGTACGAAAATTATTTTTGTAGAGAAATTCAAAGATTTCGCTTGTGTAGTTGCGAAATTGTCAGTATGGTATAGAGGATGTAAGTTACACTTATTGATGGGTATAAAGAATAATTTTAACTGTTATAATATAAGATACATAATTTATAAGTAATTTTTAAAGCACAATATTGGAAGGTTATATAATAAATAAAGCCGTAGTTACTGCTCAGGTAATTATTTCTGTGGAAGTCATACAGACTTAAAAGTTGAACCTTTAGTTCTTGTAACCTGTTTTTAGAACGAAATGCAGTTTAAGAATTTCAATTTTTTTGTTACATTTATTAATTAATCCCTTCAGGCCCAGCCGAATGAAAAAGAAGTGTTTCACCAGGCCCGTATGTTTGGAGAGGATTCGCACGCACGGGACCTGTCTAATTTCCCTGCTAAGCCTAATTTCCTTTAACTATGCATATAAAGTTTTAAATGCAACCAAATACGCTGAAACTTACAATCTACAATCATTGAAAATATATGAACATGGAGTACAAAAAATTTCGTATATTTAAAAAGACAATTGCGAATTTTAAAGAAAATGTTTTCATTTTAATAAAAAAAAATACATACACTTTTAAAAAAATTGACAAAAATACCATACATCTAAATACGAATATAGAAAATATTAGAAAACTAAACCAACTTATTTAAAATATAAACAGAAATCCATAGAGCAATAGATCACGAACCTTTAAATGTCTGATTCTCTCGAAAAATAAACATTTGCAGTTGTTTATATTCAGAAATATCTCGGATCTAATTTTAAAAAAAAGCACGGAGCCGAAAGCACATAATGAAGTTCAAAGTTTTATGAAACATTTTACGGAAAAGGACGGTTTTTAACCGCCATCAAGTGCTTGTAAAAATTACTATAAAAACGTTCCTAAATCTGATCACACCGGTGTGATCATGGCCCTACAAGCAGGGAAAGCTCAATCACATATATGATGCCGTGGAGGGAGAAACGCGTGATCACATATATGTGATCATGCTCCTGTAAGGATTTAAATTCCCTCTTGAGGTATCTGACTACGTTCGGAAACATGGTATTGCAAAAGCGTATTAATGGATAATATTTATGATATTTGGTGTCCCTTCGTTATTCACATGATATGTAATAAGTTGTTACACATTTAGTTCTAAAAACAGAACAAAAATTTAATTTTTAGAGAAAAAATTAATAAATTACGCCACGTGTAAATGAGAAATAAATTTAATTCATTCCAATCAATTTATTCGAAATTGTTATACATTACTTTCCTGAAATATTTTTATTAATTCAAAATTAAATTTCTTTATATAGAACAAAAATCCTTTTTGTTAATATACCGAACTAAGAAAAATTTTATTTACATAATTAACTCTCTGTAGCCTCTGATCTTATTATTAATCTTAAACAAAATTCTGTAAGTTTTTTTCTGTCATTAGATTTCAAGTAATTATATATAAATTTCACTTCTCTAAAATGAGCTAAATGAGCTATAATGAACTCTTATATATATATATATATATATATATATATATATATATATATATATATATATATATATATTTGCCTTATTACACAAACTTATATTATTTCAATGAAAAAAAATTATTATTCACTTGTGTGTTCATTTCAACAAAATAAATTATGTTAATTTATGAATGTTCATAATCTTGAAGCAGAAATCACAGTTTAAAAAAAGAAATTCATTTGAAATTTATTTAATAATCCATTTATTTATTAACAATAAGGTCTTCAGAAAATAAAATTCTTACATAATAAAATTTTTAATAACGCAAAATATCTTATTTCCATAAAAATCTAAAGATTTTTCATTATTATCTCTAGATTTTGGAAGTATGTTCAAAATAAAAAAGATATTTCTGATGAACATACTTGCATGTAAATGAAAAATTTCCATGAAATTTCTATTGATATGTGTATGAATATCTCTTTTATTTCAAAATATTTGCATCTGTATAAGTATTTCATCTTACTCATATTTTAAAGTGTCAAATGTAATATATGTATTTAATTCAAAAATGAAATATTAATTATATATATATTTGTCGTCTAATATACATATATAACATTTTATCATTTTGATATAAACCTCCCCTTATTGAGAAATTACCTTGTGAAAACTAATTTTAACTGTACAGAAAAGAAACTCAAACATTGGAATTCACATAAAGTACTTGTAATTAATTCAGAAGAATTTTTTTTCAGAGAATATCAAATTTGTTGCATATCTACTTTATTGAATTTTTATAGAACTAATAAAATTGTTTAGTATATTCCCCTTTTATTTCATAAAATTTGAGATTAGTTAAAGGAGTTTTGAAATTTTAAATTCAAATGTACTCAAATAGCATCCATTTCTAACAAAGACTAGGTGAATTAATATTTCAACTTTAATAAAATTGCACATATCAAATAAATTTTAATCTAAATTTAAAATTAAAAAACCATCTTGACTCATGTGTATTCTTTATTTTTATAATCTACGCAAAAGGAATTTTTATTATCTTGGATATATAAAGTAAAATATTTATTATAATATGTTTTTCAATACATGTTTGAGAAGTATTATGTGGATTTGAAAAGCAAATTAAAATCAACTTTCTTTTCAGAATCAATTCGGCATATTTAATTTTTTCGTATTTTATTTCTAAGAAAAGTAAATCCGTGATTCGTTTATTCCAGATTTCTTATAACTGACTCAATGAATCATAAGATTCAAAATGTTGGATTCAAAGTTATCACATAAAAATGCAACACAAATTGTTGTCTTTTATTTTTGGTCCATAAACTGCATTTACTGAAAATTTAAGGTTTTCTCTCGGCTTTTACATTTCTACAAAGACAGAAAATTGGAAATACTTTTGCAGTGATTAAGAAAGCCATACATTGAAAAAAAAATAATTCTTTGCGTAAAATTTCGATTCAAAAGTGGGCGAAACCCATCACTTCTAAAATGGAGCTTCGAATCCATCTCGCATTCACCCTAGGGCTTCGAGGCGTAATATAATATGTGACTCAAAAAATCTAGAAATGCGATTGAGAATTTAAAACCAGCAAATCTTTGTTCAAATTCGAAATAGTGTTTGTATATTCCTGTAAAGAAAATGTAAAATAACACTAGATGTAAATTTTCATGTTCAAACATTTTCATTTTATTATGTGTCTACGTCGTGCTTAAGAGATATATCTTTAACTTAATAGTATATTCACACAGTGAAAAAGTGGTGAGTTTTTATTAAATTACTTCAACTAAAATAAATTTAGCGGGAAAAATATAAATTAAATAAAAACAGATGCTTTTTTTTCTGCTTCTCTTTTATACGTTAATGGATAGATTTAATGGAGTAATTAAGTTAAATTAAAACGGCTTGTATGAGAAGGAAATAAAACTAAGTATCTTACTATTAGGCTGTTTGGATTTTAAAAAAGTCAATTTATCAGTTTTTGTAATGAGAAAATTTAGAGAAAATGGCGATGCCAGTGCTGTTAAATTTTATAATTATGCGACTAATTTGTAAGAGGTTTTTTTAAAAATATAATCTTTTTTAGTAAGACTTGTGCAATGCATTTTTATTTTCATTTCCTACAATTAATAAGAGTTAATCTTTAAAAAAACTTGTATCGAACTGTTACTTTCATTAGTACTGCACAGAAAATAATAAAAATAGAAACTGATACTAAGGTTTAGATTACTTCCAATTCTTAGAATTTTTTTGAACGAATTTATTAATTTATAATTACTTTTATAGTTATTTTGACTTTTCAAAAGTGTTATTCTAGCTATTCTCGGAAACACTTGTTAATCATATTTTGCAAAACTTCTTTCTTAAAAGAATTTACCATCAAATGTTTTATCAAAATAAATTGTGTATCGGATGGTTATAGAAATTTAAATTTTAATATACCTTAAGCAATTTAACAATTATATAATAATAAAAATAAAATAACATTTTTATAGAATTATAATTTAATTACTTTCGTAGGATTTGAGGACGTTTTTAGGTGAAATAATTTTACATACTTCAACTTATGATCTTGCCATTAACATTATATAATTTAAATGAAAAACTTAAAAGAATTTATTTAGAATTTATGATAAAGTGTATTTGAACTCAGATAAACATTTTTGAAATTAGGAAATTACAAAAAAACTATTTGAAAAGGATAGAATTCCTTTTCAAAGGAAAAAAAATTGCAAAATTAAGAATGTATAAAAGGCTTATATTTCGTATTTATAAAGTAAGTTAGTAAATGTCATAACTCTTTCAATACTATCTAAAACTATAAAGAATGATACACATATTTCTTAAAAAAGTCAGACATATTTTAATGAAGTTTATTGATCCACATCGTGGTCATGGAAAAATAGTTTTCTACTCATATTTTCTTGAAACAAACTAACCATTGATATTTTTTTAAATTATGTATAAGTAATATCTAAGTCAAAACTTTCATTTATTTTATTTATTAAATTGTTTGATTTACAATTTTCTGTTTTTTTAAAATATTTTTATTTCAAATTCATGATTTTTTTATTTGTTGATTATTTTTATTTTTTTATTTGCTTTTCAACTAACAGTATAGAAAAGATGAATAAATTTACTCCAAACATAAAATTGAATAAATATATATTTATGTATTTTGATATCATCTTTAAAACTTTATATGAAAAATCCAATATTTACGAAATTAAAACAATCATATAACCCCTTTACTTATGGTTTCTAAAACTAAAGCATTCAGAGGAAGTCCTTTTAAATACTATGTGGTTATATTAATTAAATAAAAGATTATGTCCCATTTCTTTTCGCTTTAGATTTATGATTGTTCTATGAAATTAAAACATAACTTCAGTCTCAATCATTTAGTTTTTATAATGGTAATCTTCTATTTTCTACGTTATCCAAAAAAAGTTCACGCAGTGCTATATTCTACCACACTTTTGTGATAAGGAGAACATTTGTAAGAATAACAAAACTAACTGCCGAAGCATATCCTGTGGTAATACATTTAATTTTCAAATTAATATCTTAAGATATTCTTTTTACACGTAGATGATATGATAGATTTAGATTTGTATCTCATTTAAATTACATATTTCATTTTTATGAGAATTTATTATAACTGATGAAAAAAATTGAAATAAAAGTACATGTTTTATATAAATATAAAAGTATTTCTTTTTAAATTTTTTAAAACTGTTTTGGACAAATTTTAATCTTTTTTAACACAGTGGTATCTTATAATTCTTGTAGGTGCCTTAAGTAACGCAAATAATCCATTTAAAATCCATTTATTATGTACGATTTAATACTACTTATGAAAATGATGCCAATAGCTAAATAAAACAAGTAAACAAAGAGAAATAATCCTACACAAAGTGCAAGTATTAATCAGTTTTGTTTCACTTTTAGCAATGTAACATTAGATGTCTCAAACGAACATTAAATTTAAAACAACCATAAGCTAAATATAGAACAGAAGCACTTTGCATAATTTAAGAATTTAATAACATCATTAGAACAACTCAATCAGCGCTTTGCCTAAGAATGCGTATTTCGGCAATCTTTCATCTGGTAAATTTAAGAGATGATTTATATTACTTTCAAGGGAAGTAATTAAATTATTAAACAAGATTAAACTTCGGTTCTGCTTTTAAGATGCTTCTATTTCGCTGGAAGGTATTAAATATAAAATAACTTCTGAAACTACTAAGGGAATGCTTCAGTGGTTCTGGAGGTTATGTTTCTTTGTAAGAGAATATTGTATTTGTGTAAATATTACTCATGTAGTAAAAGGATTTATACGATTTATAAGAATAAGTACGATTTTTATATTTCATAAGAGTGCATTGAGCTTTCTGTATTAAATTTTACTATCGTCATGGTATTCACAGCCGTTAACCAGCGGCTTTGATGGGAATTTTATAACGTTGGGATAACGATTGGAATTTTATAACTATTTCTTTTGATTTATTGATTTCTAAGTCATAGCAATAAACTCTTGATCGTACAAAAAACATTTTTATAACCCCAATTTTTGGATTTAAAAATGACGGGACTTAAATTTCTATAGCGAAAATATTAGGTTGGGGAAAAAGAAATCCCCATTATTTCTTCGGTAGATGGCTGTAGTGTCGATATCTCGTGAAATATTGATCAAACAATTTCAAATTTATGCTCGTTGTCAAGGTGACATTTTACACTAAAAAAATTAATTCGCTGTTTTTTTTGGTTCATTCAGTTGTGAGTTACAGGGTGTTAAAAATGGAAGTCATCAAAGAAAAAATTTTGTAAATTTTACAGTTTTTCTTTGATAAAGGCGAAAGTGCAAGCCAGGTGGCTGAAATAGTGAATGGTGTTTATGGTACCGATATTGTAGCAGCTAATTACGTGCAATTTTGTTTTAGTCGACTCCCTTCAGGCATTTTTGATGTTAAAGGGGCCCGGACCAGACATCAAAAATGCCGATAAAATCTCAAAAATAATCGAAGTTGACCGGCATGTTAGTAGTCCTAGCATCCCCCAGGATCTAAAGATCGACTATAAAACAGTTTTAAGCCATTTGAGCAAAGTTGGATTCAAAAAGAATCTCGATGTTTGGGTGCAACACCAATTAACACCAAAAAACATGATGGATCGAATTTCTATCTGCGAAGCCTTGGCCAAACGGAATGAAATTGACCCATTTCTTAAGCGGATGGTGACTAGGGATGAGAAATGGTTCACATACGATAATAATGTGTGAAAATGATCGTGGTCAAAGCGCGGTCTCAAACGGTAACCAAACCCGGACTAACATCCAGTAAGGTTCTACTGTTTGGTTCTTTTATTTGGTGGGACTGAAAAGGAATAATTTATTATGAGTTGCTTCCGTAGGGCCAAACACTAAATTCAAATATGTACTGTCACCAACTGGAATGTTTGAATCTAGTGACTGACCAGAAACAACCAAAATTGGCCAACAGAAGAGATGTTGTGTTCCATCAGGACAACGCCAGACCATACACGACTGTAGTGACTCACCAGAAGTTCTAAGAGCTTGATTGGAAAGTTTTAATACATCCACCATGTAGTCCGGATTCGGCACCAAATAATTACCACCTTTTTCTCGTATTTCAAAACTTCCAGAGTGATAACAAATTAGGATCAAGAGAAGATTGTGAAAATCTATTACTAGAGTTTTTCTAATAAAGGCCAAGACTTCTATAAGAGAGGCAATATGAAGCTACCTTTAAAACAGAAACAAATTATACAACAAAATTTTACATATTTAACCCAAATCGGACAATACAAAATATGTTAAATAAAGTTTTGAATTTCATGCAGAAAAAATGGATTTCTTTTCCCCAATCTAATATTATTATAATATTTTACATCCCCATAACACTCTTATTGAGTGGATCACCAAAACACACACAATCGTTTTAGCGAATATCTACTAAAAAAGAAGCATGTTCACTAAATTTAAAGTCTTTTGGGGTCTAATATCTTAAAAACGAGATTTTTTTTATCTATGGCGTCCCCGTGTTGCTGTTGTGGCTAATGCCACCTTTTTTACGTAGTCAGAACGAGGCCCACGGAATTCATCGTGGAAAGGGGCTAGATGTACGCCTGTCATTGGCCTTGGCCTTGAGCACCATACATGTGACAGTACGAATTAGCTCGGTGAAATTCCTTGAATGGATGATAGATGGCGACACCACCTATCTCCACCTCCACAATTTAGACATGGAACTGAAGGGAATTGAAATATTCTCCAATCCCCTGCACTTGTGGTTTAGCCCACAAGACTTTCAGACCATTGATTTAACGAGCACGTACTCTGCGTGTACTCGGAGGGTATTTGGTGACATGGGGCATTGAACCCAAGCCTTCCGGTCTGGAGTCCGATGCTCTAACCACTAGACTACCCTCGGCCCATGACGCTCCCGTACCTTCTGTTGGTTGTTGATTTTTGTAAAATTCGTTCTTTACGGGTTTTATCCAACAAAAGAAACGTACTTGTCAATTATTATTTTATTGGTCTAGCAGCTCAAAAACTGTTTTTTTAATGTATAACACTCCCGTAAGCAACACAACTTCTCCCTCCATAGTCTGTTTCTACAAAACGTGCTCTTAGTGAATCATTACTAAACAAAAGAAACGTGCTTCCCAAATTCCAGGTCAGTTGGTTTAATTGTTCAAAAACAAACTTTCATCTATACCTACCCTGTAATACCTCTTGGGAATAGATTTCTATCAAACCCGTTTTAAGTAGATCTTTAATCAACAAAACAAACATACCTCTTAAATTTTAAGTTTGGAAATCTTATAGGTCCGAAGTTCTTTAGATGATTGAATGGATGAATGAGTCGCTTTTAATCTATTTATAGAGCGATAAAGGGAGATTTAATAAATGAATCGTTCTTAGCATTTCATAAATTTTAAGTTAAAAAGTAAAAATATAATTTCAAAACTAATAAACAATAATATTTTGGAAGTTGAGATGCATTGTAATAATTTCATAACTCATAATGTTAAATTATCCAATTTGTTTTTTATAACATTCAGACCAATTGCTAATGACAACGTATTTATTAGGCTAAAAGTATTCGAATTTCAGAAATAAATTTCAAAATTATGTATAAAGAGGCTATTAAGTTGTAATATATCTTCCAATAATTGAGCACTTAAGTTATTTAATGTAATATATTTAATGTTTTAATGTAATTCACATTAACTACAAGTTTAGATTTTTAATTGTATATTTACAATGATACTTAATTGTATTTACAGTTCTGTAGATGAGGGGAAAAATGCGATATTGTTTCAGATTTTCAATAAAACTTTACTCTCCATATACATTTTACATACGCTTTATAAATATCAAAGTAAGAACAGTATTCTTATCAAAAGATATTAATTTTAAGTAATATAAAATTTCTACACCCGAAGGAAAATTGAAGAAATAAAGTTTCATGATGAATCTTTATATGCACGTGATGCAGATGGTTATTGCTGTTTAGGAATATATATATATATATATATATATATATATATATATGCATAATACATGTGTGCGTGTATATATATATATATGAATAATATATGTGTGCGTGCATATATATATATATATATATATATATATATGCATAATATATGTGTGCGTGCATATATATATATATATATGCATAATATATCTGTGCGTGTATAATCAAACACACACATAGGCCGTCAATGTTTCAACTAAATTTTCGTTTGAAGCTTTATTTGTAAATAATTTACTTAAAGTGTGTTGATAACTAAAATCTTCTTAATATGACAATTTTGAGATTTTTACATTTTCAAATTATATAAATTGAAATATTATAAATATATAAATTATATAAATTATGTTTTCAAATTATATAATTATATATAAATTTTAATCTTTCTAAATATATCTTACTTAAATCTCTAGGGTAATCAGAAGCCCTTAAAAGCTATTTTTAAATAATCATTTAAACTGAATAAAACCCATTTAAATGGCGAAAAATGTAAATAAATTATTTTGTTTTTGCTTAAAAACTGAATGAATGATGGAAATCAAAACTTTTAATCCGGAATTGCTAAGAAAGTGTTTACATGGAGTTACATAACATCTTAATGAAAGCGTAAGCAACGTAATATGGTCTCGTTTACCGAACAAATATTTGTATAAATAGAAATATTATCATTGAGTACAGAAGATGCAATTTCACCATTTAACATGGGAAATGTATCAAAACTTGAAATTTTGGTAAAACTTAATATTGAGTCTGTCATGATTACACGGGTACAGGCAATGGAACACCTCGACAAACAGATGCTGTTAAATGCTATATACTCATGTTTACAAAAAAAAAAAAAAAAAAAAAAGAAACACAGGAAGTTAGGAAAGAAAAACGACTTAAAAGGAAGAGAGAGAATGATGAGATTCAGAGATTCCAAAAAATGTAGATCATTTGGGGTATGGGGAGGAATGTTTTGATAAAAAAAATAATTATACATTAATATTCATTTATGTAAAAATTTACATTTTTGATGTTCGATGTAACTTTTGTCGGAAAACAATGTTCGCAGTTATGTAAGTTCTTTTTTGATGACATGTTATAATGATGGCTAATATATACTGAAATAAGCATTTTGTAAAAAACTAAA
Organism: Trichonephila clavipes; assembly: GCA_019973935.1. Classification (NCBI taxonomy): domain Eukaryota; kingdom Metazoa; phylum Arthropoda; class Arachnida; order Araneae; family Nephilidae; genus Trichonephila; species Trichonephila clavipes. The sequence continues at coordinate 42,690 of BMAU01011558.1, forward strand.
AAAAAAAAAAATTACAATTTATTTTATGTGAAAAATGGGTCAAATTTCACTATGTTTGATAAAATATATTTTTAAATTATTTAAAAACCCAACATTAGCTAAAAGCTCATTTCAGTATAATGAGAAAGGTGTACTTTAATTGTATGAAAAACTTCAAGCACACATGCACATATTATGAAAAAGTATAGTGATTTTGAGAAAAAGTACATCGAAAACAGCCAATTTAACATTGTCGGTATAGAGAGGGGTATCTGACTCTTAATTTTTTTTTTACTAAATAATTAATATTTTTTGGTAGAAATATAGACACTCTTTTTTTCAAATAAAAATAATTTTAATTCGTATAAAAGTTTTGATTTAAAGTCCAAAATTCTGAAATAAGTTTATATTTTCTTTTCTCTTTTATCACTAAATTCAGATTTTCTCCTCCTATTTTCTCTTAAGAAATATTATTTACTTCTCAGGATCTATCAGTTTTACTCTTTTTTGGGTTCCTCTTAGTGACAATAGAGTTCTTTAAATATGTGTGCATTTTTGCAGTCTTTCCACATCAAGAATTTTGTTATGAGTTTGCAAAAAAAAAGAAGCCAGAAAAATATTTCCTTTGAAATAAATATTTGATGAATAGTTTTTGTGACAATTACGAAGGAACAGATTGTTTTTTCTCGGAATTATTGTGCAAATGTTGCAAAAACATTTTTGTGTATCCGAGCCTAAAATTTTCCACAAAATAGATAAATAAATAAAACATAAATTTTTTAGAGAAATAAACTTGCAGTTGTTTATTTCTATAAGAGTAAATTTTGCAAAAATATAGGATAATTTTCTTTTTTCACCTTATATGATTTTTGGCTTTTCCCCTTTAAATAAATGGGAAAAAATATAATTCATTAAATGAGAAGTTGCCTTTATTGCAATTACGTTCATATGAAATGAAATCCAAATATCGTTTTTGTAGACAAATTTTAGTTTTAACATATATACAATTTTTCGAATATTATACTATTTTTTAAATATACGATGCATAACAGTTGCGCATTAATTTATTTTTAAGTGACAGATAAATAAGAAAATATTAATGACAAAACATATTTTTCTAGAATTTGAATGAATAAAACTATTTTTAAAACTTTTTTAACTACTCATGTTTCACGTTCAAACAAACTTTTATAAGTTTTAATTAAAAAGTATTGAAGTAATTTAATAACAGTATGCCTTTTTTAAATTAATTTTTCCATCAGAATATGCAATAACCAATTTTTAATATGAAATAGATACTCTTGAGCCAGAATGTCTTACTGTTCTCTGATTTACGATCTTAAATTTATTGTTTTAGAACGTATTTTGGTTACATGAAACAAAGTATAATTAATTCCGTTACGCACACGCACAAAATTTTCAAATGTCCATTTTTTGTTCCATTTTAATAAAATGCCTCTAACGATAAATATTTTTATATAATTGTTTTCTACGTAGGATATTTTCACTGCAGATATTGCAACGGTAATTTTCTGTTCAAACAGTTGTTCTATTTAAGTATTTTTATTGTAGTTTCTTAGACATTAACGCACGAAATAACTCCATTAGTTTCATGGCCCAGAAAAAGTATTGACTGCTGATTCGTCTTAATAAAAATAGTATAAATTTGTTCAGTTCACACATAACATTTATTATTTTATTTCTTTAACGTCTTACTTACGTATTTTGATCGTAAAAAATCGGTTTTGCTTAATAACTCGTGCAACTTTCTATACAGCTGAATAAAAAGAGTATCAAAGTTAATAGTTCAAAGGAAAATAAATTATAACGTTCATAGATTAAATATTTAGGTTAATTATAACATACTTGAATAATTTCTTAAATATAACTCCTCGTGTTTATGTAAGTCAAAAATATAATTTCGAGTTTGGTCAGTTTGGACTTGGCGATTATAATTAAATGGTTTACTCCGGCAAATAAAAAAAGGGAATTGGCGAATGAATTTGAAAAGGTGAAATATTTTTAAGAAGCTTTGAAATGGAAATTGAAAATTAAGAATCCAACGTTTTTTCACCGGTATTTTAATATCACACATTGCTTTTGAAATTAAACTTAACATTTCATGGTAAATTGATAATCAGTTAGAAAAAAACTTGTTATTTCACACAACTGATCAGATTCATACATTTTTCTTTTTAGAATTTGAAGAGTTGATTCTGTTATTAAAAATCTTTGTAATATATTTTATTATATTTATGTATTTTTTTATTTTTTACAGCATTATTAAATGCATATTAGTAGATTTGTAGCTCAACTCTTATATTTATGTATATTTAAGGGCAATTCAAAACATGAGTTACAACATGAGTTTTCAGCTGTCAACAAAATAATGTATTTATTAAAATTGAAGCATCTACATCAGTTAATAAGTTTAAAACATTTAAGAATATTTCAATTTGATAATAATGCAACACACAATATTTCAATTTGATAACGATGAATTCAGAAACACTTGCTGGGAAACTCATTATAATCTTTTTCCGTGACGTGTCAAATCGAAAATTTGAATTTTTTAGAGTTGCTTTGGAGTTAAAAATCAGGTTCTAAAGCGCTCCTAAGCCTAATGATATACATTTTTGGAAAAATTATTTAATTTTGCAGCAAAAGAAAATTTTTAAGGCCTTTTAAAAAAATTTCGTATATTACTATACATCTATATTTTTTTCCTTCTGTAATGTTATTTAAATTTAAGAAATCAAATCCAATTCTACTAATAGAAAAAATAAGATTTCATTATATTATTAACATTAATAACGAATTTTATCCATTAATTTATTATTACCAAAGACACGCAAACATTTTAATTAATTAATATTCAGTGTTGATTATTAAATGAAGCAGTTAATAAAAAATATATTATTATCGAGTGTTTTTAATAATTGTAGCTTACACCTAACTTTTAAATTTCGTACATAATTTAGTGGAAATAAAATAACATTTGTACATCTTTTTTCTATCAAATTAATTATTTTAAGATAACTGGGACGTGAAACTGCTTTAAATTCTGCATTTTTTATTTTACTTTTAAAAAATAAAGGGCACTTTTCTGCATTCATAGATGCATTATTTATGAAAATGCGATAAACAGAACGCTAGAAAATTGAATTTTAAAACTGTAAGCAAATGTGATGTAAGTATGATTCAGGTACACTTTTTTCAAAATCTATTTTGTTTGTAATATGTATTGTAAAAAACTAATTTTTATGTACAAAGAATATAATTTTTCTGTATTATATGTTCAAATTTATTGAAAATGCTACATTTTTTCTGCAAAAATAACGGAAAATTTTAATCGTTAGTTACAAAATTAAAAACAATTTTTTTTTGGTTTTTGAAATGTTAGTTATGTTTAGTTTTACGTTAATAAATACTCAGTGTAGTTCTTAAATTATAAATCAAGTGTATTTATTACAAAGTGGATTTTCAAGAATATTCTAAATTAAGTGCACAGCTTGTAAAACAGACATTTCGTTTTTCCTTACTGCTTATTGTTAACATTTGAATACTCATGAATAAAACTCTATATGTTTATAACTGTTGGTTTTACTTTAAAATAAATATTCATATGTTTGAGTAAAAATAGAGATTATTTTGTTATAATTTTTAAAAACAGAGTTCCATTTAAATAAGACATCAAATTAACTTTTTAAATTAATCAAAGACATTTTCCTTGTGTATTTTTATAAGAATAAAAATATGTATAAGGAATTCTGCAATATCCTGTAATGGTGATGTTCAAAGTGAAGTAAAAATACTAAAACTTATAGACATAAATCTTTGGTATTTTAAACGGAAGAAGGTCTGAATCGTTGACAACACTTGTTGATGAAGTAAAGAAAGAGTAATTAAAAAGACTTCTAAATAATCTAGAATTTTAAACTTACAATTTAAAAACAGAGAAATGATGCAAAATAATTCAATTAAGTATATGGTATAACTTTATATTACATTAAAAATAATATTTTACAAATCATAGATGGAAAATATCTTTATTTGCGATTTTCTCAAAATACATTTTTTGCTGAATCCGGTACACTTTCTCAAAATCTACTTTGCCTATATTGCTGATATTTTGCACATCATAAGATCCAGAAATTTTCAAAAAAGTGAACCAATTTGTTTTCAAATAAACATTCACAAGTTTTAGATGTAGCACAATTTCTGCGTAAAATTTATAGGAAATTTGAATCACTAAATTTAAAAGTTTTTAAAATTTTTATAAAAACTTATTTTTAAAATTTCATTTCATTCAATTTATAGATTGTTATGTTTTCAAAATCTCTGTAAAATTTTATAGCTATATATGCAGCGGGTTTTATGCAATGTGTACCTAAGGGTAAGAACATGTCTCGAAAATAAAAAAAAATAATTGTTGATTGTTTATTGTTCATACAGATTTAATTGTAATTTAAAATGGAATTTTTTTACATTAACAGGTGCATAAATGTACAGATAATTCAACTTATAAATTTTACTTCCGTTGCTTTTAATTTAAGTGAGTACCATTTAAATTTGATGCAAAAAAAGTTTATTTTTCCTTCTCGCAGACGTCCCTGTTACCTTAAAATAAACATAATAAATTGTCCAATGATCATTTTATAACCTGAAAAGATAATTATGGGGAAAAGTTTTCAAAAATCATGACAAAAAATCGACTAAAAATATGTTCTTGTCTTAAAATCGAAAACGAAAATATATAATTCAAATGATTTTCTCGAAAATATAAGAAAGGAAGAGAAGCAATGCGAATATTTTTGACTAATGATGATGGAATCGTCTGTGACTCGGAAATTGCTGATTGGATGCTTGTCATTCTAGAAATAAAAAATGTAATTTTTTAAAGATAAAAACCGTTCTTATATTGATAAAGGATTAATAGTCGGTTTCCATAGGAACCTCAGGATTAGTGTGGCCAATAACAGATCTGAAATATTTCGAACAGAAAAATAGCTTGTTTTTCATTTTTCGATTAAAATTATTAGTTTCTGATTTCACTTATTTGAAAAAAAAAGTTATTTGAAATAATTATATTTTTTAAACCTTTTTTTTTCAACGTTGCTCGAATTTGAATAAAATTATGCCTTGAGTAATTCGATACACACAAGGCTTAAAATTTTTTAGAACCAATATGAAAACACTAGTTTTCAAGAGAGAGAGAGAGAGAGAAAGTTCTTATCGGCCCTCATTTTTTTCTACTAATTTAACAGGAAATGAAGTAAAGTAACATTAGATATATGGCCACAACAACAAGTGGTTTTATTCGAAACAACTACTATAAATAAATTCAGTAAATATGCTTTGCAATAAATATTCTTTGTATTGGTGCAAATTTGGAGGAGAGGTTAAAAAATTTGGGAACTTATGGAATATAAAATTAAGCTCCAGGAACTTTAATATAATTTAAAATATACAAGTAAAATAAAAAAAAGTTTTAAGTCAATTCCTACTTCGATCAATAAAGAAAAATTTATTTTAGCTATTCATTAAAAAGTTATAATTAATATAAATACGTATATAAATAGGACAGAATCGCAACATTAAGTGGTAATTGATTTTTGTTCATTATCATTAAAGTATCGTATTGTGATCCAAAACACTCGTGTATATAAAATTTCACTTCAACTGAATGCTTTAAAACGTGAGAAAAAAACCTTTTCAAGTTTTGACACAAGTCGCCAAAAGGGTCGCTAAGTCACCAAAAATGATGCCAACGTGGCTGTATTTGTAATTATTTAAATAATTAGTTTTAATCAATTAATTTGTATTAATTATAATTAAAAATAATATATATATATATATATATATATATATATATATATATATATATATATATATTGTACTGTCATCCCAAAATAAAATCATGTATATAAGATTTCAGCTCAATTGAGAGACTTAAAATGTATTTTATTAACGATTGAAAATTAAGCCACAAAAGATAAATAAACAAATAAAGAAAGAAAGAAATATATAGAGAGTGTGATCTAATAGTAGGAATTTAATAAATTGCAGTATTTTTCCGGACATCACTGGTTTCATAAATGCATTCATTTATCTTAGTTTTCCTTTATTTCCAAACCCTAAGTTGATTTGAGAGTTGTGTTAATGTTGCCCTATAAAGCAACACGAGAGGGAGACGGACCTCTAAAATTTAACCCCCTCAGTCCGCAGTCAAGTGATGAGGATGACGCCTGAGCTGGCACTCCATCTCCTAACTACCATATCACAGCAACGGAAGGAATTTTCAGTCTTGACCGATTTAACGTGCATGGACTACCTCTACACAGCAGGTCTTAAGCGGTCCTCAGGAGTTTGTTGTTACCATAACCACTAGGCTACTGCGGTCTCTCTAAAACCTAAGATAGGAGTTATTTAAGAAAATGAGTAAGCATGTGTAAATATGTATGTAAATTTTTCTTTTTCGAAAAACTATGTTTTTTTTAACAAATTTTACATTTTAAGTATTTAATTAGGTAAAATAGAATTTTATTTTAATTTATATCCAATGCAAAATTCCACAGTTAGCTTATATAATCGCAATTTCACTAACATTTTCGTAAAATATTCAGTATAATGTTTCTTCTATATAAAAAAATTTTAAAATATTCTTACCAAAATTATTTAAATCTTAATACCGTCACACCTCTATATAACGAAGTCGCTAAATCCCGGGAAAAAGTTTGTTATATGGAAAATTCTTTATATAGAGGTTCATCATTTAATATACTTTATAAACCATATAAAACGAATTTGAAATTCATAAACACTATGTAGTAAAAAAGTAAGTATTCATACCTTTTATAAAATTAATATGTGTACATTTTATACATCTTTACCCTTGAAAAAAAAAGAAGAAAGGAAGAAAAACTGCAAGGAAAGCAAGAAAAAGAATGTCGAAGAATTCAATGTACTTTCAAAATATTAAGAAAATAACTTTATACTAAAATTAAAGAATTTTAAGGACATTTTATAATTTAAAGCATGCAAGTAACGTTAAATATACATCATTTTATAATTAGAACACGGGGACACGGAGCATCTCCACTGGGGGTGAAAGAGGATATCGAAGACGTTTCTAGTAAACTTAGCCATGGGAGTTAAAGGTTGCACTTCTCTTGGATGAAACGTCCAAAACTCTACTGCTCTCGGGGAGATAGGATCTAATAAAACCAGTTCAAGATTTATGACCACCATAAAATGTATTAAAGAGAGAATAACTTGATTTTTTTTCAGAATTACTTTTAAAAAAGGGAGAACAAAAGTTGAGTCACAAAATATAAAGTTCGTTATATGGAAAGTGCACTTCGCTATAGAGAGGTTATTTTACGAAGAAAATCGTGAAATGTTCAAGGTTCCAGAAAAAAGTTCGCTATATAGAAAAATTCGCGATATAGATATCCTTTATATAGAGGTTCGACTGTATCTAAATTACATTTCATTAACATTTGTCTAGAGCTGTAAATAAATACTAAAAACTATCTTAATTTTGAATAATCCAAAATGTTCTGAAAGTCCTCCTGAACTATCATTAAGTTTCCTCATTTCTAATACCATGATCGTTTGCTTTTCTTTTTCTTTTTTAATTAACATCACTCTTAGAAGCAGCATAAGAGCTATTAGTGATGCTTCTCGTAATTTTAAACCCTTTTCAAGTAAAGATCGCATCTCAGCTGGTTCACTCATCCTTAAAATTTCGACTCTTACGTCAATTTGAGGACAATAATTCTTCATAGATTTAACATGAACATGATGGTAAAAAAAATGTGAAATACTGATAATATCTACATTGATATATATTGATTTTAATCCATTTACTTACTCTTTTCAAACAGGAAACATTTTTCTTAAGGCAGATTATGAACAGTTATAGGAAATATAAAGGAAAAAAAGGCTGAAACACAGAGTTTATTAATCTAGCATATCTCTTCCGCTTGTATTGGGACAGTCCGCCAGCGTTCCTCTGAAGCACTCGAAGTGTATCAACCTGAGGTGGGGGAGACATAAGGCCAAGTTGTAGTTCTTTTAGCCACTAAAAAGTGTTTCAAGGTGCACCACGAGGAGGTAGATCTAATGCGCATAGTTTTGTATTTTTTTTTTAATTTACCTCGAAAAGAACAGGAAAGTCACTTCGGCGAAAAGAGATATTGCAGATATATGTTGGTAGCTACAGACGAAGGAAAAACTGATGATGAGTTAATTTTTGCGAGATTTTATTACGTTTTCGTGGCGAGGATTGTCTGAAGAATCTGTTAGGCTTAACGTATGACGCCTCCAATTAGGCTTAACGTAGCTGCATTCAAAAATTTTGAAACTTGAAGTATTTTACACTTTTCAGTTTATTTTGTGGTCAGCGGCGTAAAATATATGCTAAGAGATCATCAGCTGGAAAAATGATAATTTGATAAACAAACATATAACATTTTATAACAGCTCATTACAATTTTACGATACAGTGCGACATAGCGTTTCGCCATTTAATAACTATAAACTACTATTTATTTGACTATAATGCAAATATTAAACATAAAATTAATTAATTCATGAATTGAAAATTAAAATATTCCTTATGCATATTAGCATGTATACATTCAAAAAGTAGCACAAAACATTAAAAAATATTCTATTTTATAACCCTGAATGTTATGTGTCGCCTCATCTAAGAATAAAATCCTCCTTTGTCTTTTCTGAATATGTTCGAGTATCCTCGCGATTTAAAGGCTAGTGGAGTGAGGGGCAGAATTAATTTCCAGTCGTCTACTATTTTAGACAGCGAAGTAATTTCCTCAAAGGCGTCGGCACGACTTGATTTATAGACCTGATAAAACCGATGGACACGTGATGCGTTACTCTTGTCTCTAACAATCATGGAGACCCCTCGTAAAAGATGTTCCTTTTTCTTTTCTTTCTACCCTTTCTCTGTTGCGGAAATATATCCGGGGAACATGACCTAGAAATTAAATTTATTAAGGGTGGGTTCTGCAGAAAAGAAGCATTAAGGATATTCTGAAAGTTCAAACGTGTAACGAGAGTCGTTATTAATATTCTATCGATCAGGACATTTTTATTTCGACATCTTAGCTCAACCAGTTTTTGAAAATCTCTAGTAATTGATTGTCTGTAGATAATCCCAGCGTTTGTCAAAGCACTAAAAGAGTGTTGGGAATCGTTGCAATATATATATATATATATATATATATATATATATATATATATATATATATATATATATATGTGTGTGTGTGTGTGTGTGTGTGTGTTGTTTATTTTATTTTATTTTACTTTTTTATTGCATTCATCTAAACCAGCAATACTGAACCTGTTGCCCACCGAGACTTTTTAAGTGGCCCGGTCAGTGCCCATTGCTCTGAAAAATAACTTGTTTAAAAACAATATATTAAAAATTTAGTGTCAAGAAATCAAATATATCAATTTTGTTCCTGGCTGTCGATGTCGTACGAATGCAAATTGATGTTCTGTTTTATTTGTAACGCTTACGGTTAGTGATAATAGACAACAGTGGAATAGTGTTAGGTTTATGGTTGAAAATAATTTTTAAATATCTTTCATATCTTACAAGCGAAAAATATTTGAAGAAACTGTATCGTTTCAAGACGGTTGGGAGGTTGATGATTTCGTGGTGAAAAATAAATATGGATCAGTAATTGTTTGATTTGTCACGAAAGTGCTGTATTTAAAAAATACTGACAAACAGGAATCATTCAATGACACTTTTCCTCGAAATTCTCTTTCGAGAGGTAATGAATAGGATTTCTTGAATAATCTTTGCAACAGCAACAAAGTGTTTTGTCAGTGGTAATATCACAGCGGTAACAAAGACATCTTATGAAGGTTAAGTTTGTTACATTATTGGTAAGCATATTAAACCATTTACTGATGTAGAAAGTGTGAAGGAATGTTTATTAAATGCTTCTGATTCAGTGTTAGTGACAAAAAAAATTAAAAATTGTAAATAAAAAAATCTTCTACAGTATAACCCCCCCGCCCCTTTATACTCATGATGCGGCCCGTGTGAAATTGCTAACAAATGTTTGCAGCCAGAGTGAAAAAGTTGACATTTGTATGCGGCCCTGCAGATAAAAACGTTGATTACCCCTGATCTAAACCATGTACTACAAAGTATCACACGTGGCGTACAGAAGTAGATATGAAACACATTGTAAAAAGAAAAGAAATAATAAAATTTAACAGTTATGGAAGACAGAGATTTCAAATGTGTTTGAAATGAATTTACAGAAACGGTTAAAATTGCTTCTGGTGGAAATAAGTTGGTGAAAATCCAGAGGCCGATTTATATTCATTCTTTTAAGTGCACGTTTTAGGATCTATTTCTCTCTGATAAATTCGGAGCATAGAAGGAGTACATGTTCAGCATTTCCCTCTTTACCAACTCTACAAGTGCAGGAAGATGACGGAACTAAATTGAATTTTTTTAAAGTAACCTTTAAACCAGCGATACTTAACCTGCGGCCCACCGAGACTTTTTAAGTGGCCCAGTCATGGTCAATTGCTGAGAGAATTTTACTTATTTAAAAACATTGTATTAGAAATTTGGTGAGAAATTATTTGTCAAAAAATCAAATGCATCAATTTTGCGTTTTCCTGTCGGTGGTGTACGGGTACGAATTGATGTTCTTTTTCTATTTGTAACGGTTACATTTAGTGATAACAAAAAACATTGGATCAGCGACTATTTTATAGGTGGAACTAATTTTTAACCATCTTTCATATCTTACAAGTGAAAAATATTTGAACAAAAAATGAATCGTTTCAAGTCGATTTTGGAGGTTGACTATGTTGTAGTAAAAAACATACATGAATCAGTAATTCTTTGATTTGTCACCACAGCGCTGTATTTAAAAAATACCAATAAACAGAAATAATTCAATGACACTTTTCCTAGTAGATCTCCTTCAAGAGGTGATAAATAGGCTTTCTTTAATAATCTTTGCAACAGCAACAAAGTTTTTAGTCAGTGGTACTATCACAGCGGTAACAAAGACATCCTATGAAGTTTGTTATGATGTCATATGAAACCGTTTACTGAGACGCAGAAATTGTGAAGGATTATTTCTTAAATGCTTCTAATTTAGTGTTAGTTATCTTGGACTTAAATAATTTCTCCCCCCTCATTTATCTTCATATTGCTGCCCGCGCGAAGTAATTAACATATATATGCAGCTCGGGTGAAATTGTTGACATATGTATGCGGCCCAGCAGAAAAAAAAAAAAAAGGTAAGTACCTTTGCTTTAAACTCACCATGACCAGATTGGGTTATTTTGAAATTACTAAAAAACGATGATATAACACTCTCATTAATACATGAAAAAAATTGCTTTTTATAGCTCCATTTATTTAAAATAATATATTCTTGATTCCAAGGCATCACTATTTTTTCTCTCATAACTCACTTGTAAAATAATTTAGGAATGTTAACGACAATATCAATGCTGCGCCTGTTTGGTAGTGTTTTCAAGCAAAATCATACTGATTGCCAAAAACACCCGTGTTTCCATTTACAAATGCAAAACTATAAAGATTCTTTTAGCTTTCCGCTTTTAAGTTAGTTTTGGATCTCTCGTCGATCATGTTGTTAGACGGAGACATACACTTCTAAGAATCGAAGGATGAAAGAGAATAAGTACAAATGAAACAGTCTGACACGACACTATTTTGCTCAGTGATCCTTTTAATGGTGAAGTTAAAATTTCAGTTACAAAAACTGTGTATTCATCACAAATTCTAAATTTAAAGTGCTTGTAATCAATACAATTTCTGAAGACAGCAAAAATGAAACTAATTATTAATCAGTATAATAAATAAAGGAAAAACCATCCGTGATGTTGTCAAATTGAATAATATTGATAGCCTGTTCTCTGGCTTATTTGCCATGCATTTTAGCTGTTCGGCACACTCCTTTATGTTTTAGAGAAATTAAAGATATTTTAAGTCCCACTATTCAGAAACAATGATGAGACTGGTTCGGGAAAGAATATTATGAAAATGCGTGACAAAACTTCTAATTCTGTTTAACTAACAGAACTGTTAACACACGTGTAAGGATTTGACTCTGATCTGATGTGTGTGTGTGAGGATTCACGTCGCATTATTCAGTTACACTAGGGTGTTTGGCGCCGGACCTTGTAATTTCGAACCTTGGTCAAATGAAGAGGACGACCCCGGAACTGACTCTAAAGCAACATGAACCTTATTAGTGACGTGTAACGCAATTTTCAACCCTGGACAAGTAAAAAGGGCAGCACTTGAAGTGACATGGTATTTCATTCTCCTTTCATCTACTCAATGCCAATGTGAGGATTTTGCGCCCCGACAGATATAAATTGCATCAGCCCCTTTGAAGGGCATTTTTAGTGTCATCAAGACTCACATCCACAACTTAACAAGCTTCGTAATGATTTAGAGACTAGGCTAGTACGGTCAACTAAACTACAACAGCACTAGAACATTAGAAGTTTTAGTCTCAAAAATTCACATACAGTCGGACCTCTATATAACGAAGTCGCTAAATCCCGAAAAAAAGTTCTTCATATGTGAAGGGGTTCACCTTTCAATATACTTCATAAACCACATAAAACAGATTTTAAGCTTGTAAACACTGTATATTAAAAAAAGTAATTATTCATACCTTTCTGTGAATTAATATATATTTATTTTATGCATCTTATCTATCAAAAAAAGACAAACAAAAAAAATTGCTAGAAAAGTTTCTTGTGGCCTTTATCCACTCTCTGAAGAACTAAATGTATTTCTTTGATGCTCAAGCACTTACGCTTGAACATTTTCGAATTACAAGAAACAAAGTTACCAGTACGACTGATCAACACTACAAATGAACGGAGAATAGTTCGAGGACACAAGAAAACTTCACTGAGGGTGAAAGGGGATATCGAAGATGTTTACAGTGAACTGGACGATGGGAGTCAAAAGTTGCACTCCTTGGATGAAATGCCCTGAATTCTATTGCTCTCCAATAATTAGGCACCTAATAAAAACCAGTTCAAAACTTATAACCACATTAAAATGTGTTAAAAGATAGAATAACTTGAAATGTCCAGAAGTAATTTAAAAATAGGGGGGGGAGGGGAATGTAATCTCAATAGAAAAAGTTCGTTTTATAGAAAATTTATCGCAAAACCGGAAAGGGGAAATCTCCTTAATTAATTTTAATTTCAATCCTTCTTGAAGAATTCGCATACCTATGAGCTATTTTGTTCAAATTTTTGCACGTTTAGAATAATTACATTTACTTAAAACTCAGAGTTTGAATTATTTATATTTGATCATGGGGTGCAAATGGATGTTTAATGCAGACATCCCTGACGTAAGCTCGGTTTCGTAACGGACTATTTTTACTCAAATTTATTTTTTTTTAATCTCTCTGTCAGTTAACTTCGTTTCGAGATATGGATCTTATTTACTCAAAACAGTTCCTTCTTGTTTGCTTTTAGGGAGAGAACTGAATTTTTTTGATGAAAAGTCCGAAATTTAAAAAAGAAAAAAAGAAAGTATTTTGAAGGAATCCTTGCAATTTATGTTATTTCTTGACAGTACTTTTTATAGGTTAAAAATTTCAGCATGGAATGGCGCAGATTCATCCATAATTAAAGACAGTGTTTTTTTTCCTTACTTTTTCAGGCTATTTGAATTGCTAAAAATTAAACCTTCAAAATAAAACAGGAGTTGTTTCAGGATATGCATTATTTAATAATTTTATAGTATTTTTAAACTTTGGTTTCAAATGCCCATCTACAGACGTAAATTAAGTATCGTTTTATTGTTTGATGCTTTTTCAATTCCTACTATTAACTCACACACTCTATATATATTTATTTATTTATCATCGTGGAATTTTCGATCGTTCATAAAATACATTTTAAAGCGCTAAATTGAGCTGAAATTTTATATACATGATATTTTTTGGATAACAATACAGTAATTTTCTTATAATTAATAAAAATTAATAGATTAAAACTAATTATTCAAATAATTACAAGTACAGCTACGTTGGCATCATGTATGGCAGCGGCCATTTTGGCGTGTCAAAACTTGAAAAGTTATTTTTCTGATATTTTAAAACTCTCATTTGCGAAGAAATTTGATATACACTATTGTTTTGGGTAAAAAAACCATAATTTGTTTATAATTAGTTAAAATTAATTGACTGAAACTAATTATTCAAAAATTTGTCGTTAGTGTCGTTTATTATTTTAACTGTCGTTAGATTCGTCAATTGATATTGATTACGATTATTTTCATCAATTGCGACATAAATTTATTAAATCATTATAGTATCCAAATACCCTAAAATCATGATTTTTTTTTAAAAAATTGACAGATTTTGTGATGATTTTATTTTATAGGTCATCTTATACATTAGCTTTATAAAATTACCAAGTTTTTTATTTTCCTTTCACTAGAACAAAAACTACAAGTGTTTCAGTAAAAACAGATGCCATGACAAGATGTCAAACTTTAAAATGCGTTTTACTCGAAATGTGTTTTGTTTTCTCGAAAAGTTCAAACGGGGACAGCGATTACTCAAAACGTTTTTAAAATAACTTGCTGAAAGTGTTCGTGTGTATGTTTTCAACTTCAGATTTATCAATCATCACTGTTTTATTACAAAATTTACATCTCGTTAAATGAATATAATCAGCGTTTTTCTTTTTAAGCAATTTCATATAATAGCTAAGTCAAAGTGCTCTAGTTTTTGTAAAAATTAAAATATTTCTTATCCTGAAGGACATTTCAAAAAGAAATAGCAAAATAATACATCAAAATTGAAAAATTGAGAATTTGTTCTTTTACTATTTGTACAGAGCAGACCACGATTATGTAATTTTTTGTCAAGTTTTACCCGATTTTTCCCAATTTAATAATTATAATTTATTTTTGTGTTCTTAATTTTTACCTGTTTTTCTCAAAATGTACTATATAAATCTAAAAACCACAAAAAAACTCCATATTTCCATTAAAAAAAAATGTCGCAAGAAGTCGGATACCTTAAGAGTCTTCTAAGTCACAACTAAATGTATCTCATTGATAAAGATATTAATTAACATTAGATAAGATAGCTTTTTTGGATTATATTTTATGTAGAAAATTTAATTCCTACTATATCTGTGTTGGAAGATAATTAAAATAATAGATTTCTTTTTTAAAATTTATGTATATTAAATTATTTATATACACTTCCTATAATTTTATTCTTTTTTAATATTAAAATTAAATTCCATAGAAATGATTTCAAAATGTCTCGAACTAGTATAAATTCAAAAATCACCTGATGAACTAACCTCTTTTCTTTTTTTGTGTGGTTAAACTCTTTAGATAGTTTCAAAAGTTATTCTTGGAAAGTATGTTTTCTTCTGGATTCATTAATGGTAAAATTGTTTGTACACTATTACCTCTTGAAAATATAAACCTTACTTACAACTACTGTAATCCTTTAAGAGAGCTCTGTACCCCTAATAATTTTCATAAGTTAGACACAATGCACCAAAGTAAAACCTTAATTAGTTGTAAATTGAGAAAAAGTCTACCCCTCATTGTTTATTGATGAAGATACGTTTAAATGAGATGAACTGTTAAAGAATATATAGGAAATAACTGCATCACTCATTTAACACTAGATCCCGGAACTATTAGAGCAACCGACTTAAAATTGGACAAATATGTTTTTTTTTGTTGAGCAGAAATCCATTAAGAATGAGTTTGATAGAAATCAACTTTCAAGGGGATTGGGGTGGCATTATATCAAAGCATTTTCGTTTAGGAGCAATTGACTTGAAAATTGGAAAGTATGTTTCTTTTGCTGAGTCGAGATTTGCTAAGATGCTTTGTGTGGTGGTAGAGGGGAGGCTATTGGGTAAAAAAAATATCAATATACTTCAGTTTCCGGAACTCAAACAAGAGGCGAGGGATATAAGATTTTTTCCCTATACAATCTAAAGCTTAATGCTAGGACTTAAGATATCAATATAACTCAGCAATATACTCGTATTGTCATACAATAGCATGGGGGTGAGTGAGTTTATATTAACGTCACACTGTTCAGCTACACGAGGGCTTTTGGTGCGGACCATGTAATTTTGAATCGTGGACGTGGACGACACCTGAGCTGGCACCCCCCTCCTAACTACCACATCCCACCAACGAGAGGATGTTTCACCTCGCGACAGATTTATTGTACATCGCTGCCCTACACGGTGGGTCTTTAGTCGTACTGGGCTCGAACTCGTGACAAGGCCAACCATGATCCGGTATCTATACCACTCGGCTACCGCGGCCACTACAATGGCATGGGATACCAAGCGAAGTGGGTGGATAATAGTGGGCAATACTATAAACAAAAATACATGCGGTCAAGACTTAGATGTAGACTGTATATTATTATGTCCCACATAATACCATCTGTTGTACAACTGTAGAATTAACTCCTATTATTATAAATCAAATAGTCATCGCAGACAGCAAGATCTCAGAAATTTATTCACTGATAATAACTATTAATTGAATCTAAATAATGATAGGACACCAGGATGCCCACCAGCATCTCATCGATTTTACTACTATAGCCCAGTTGGATGAGAGCTACCCGTGATAAGGTGAACGAATAGCGGATTTGGCCGCGACCGATCCATCACTGTCAGCTGGCGGTTGAAAAGAAAGCTTGAAACGGGAGCTGAAACTTTTCTGTCGTACGTCTGCCTTTTATTCGATGTATCGATTCGATATTTAATTAGTGTTTGATGGCAGCGAACGTTGCCCACATTCTGAGAGTTTAATTAGTAAATGCATTGGATGAATATGCGTACAGTCGGAGCATTTATCGTGAAATAGCCATGAATGGTGATGAAATATTTTATTTTTAAGCTCGTGTAAGTATTCGTTTTGAACATCTGGTTTCTTCATAGACATATAGATGTTTGTATAATTTATTTTTCCATTATTATTCTTTAGGAGTTAGTAATTCTTAGATAATTTAAAGATTTGCGACTGCTTTGTAACTAAGTGATCCTTTCTGACCCCACATAGCCAACTGTATTTAAGCACTATATGTGATCTCCTAAGATCTTTCTCTATATGTCCTCTACTTATATCAACCAGTACATAATATTTTTTTCCAATGGGACCACATTTTTACTACTTAGTCTTCGTAAACACGGCTAGTTCTCAGATGTGAGAACCATTTCAAGGTGGCACCATCTAGTGGCGGCCTCGGTAGCAAATTTCGGCGCTTGAATTCGTTTTTAATTCAGGTTCTCGTAGGATGCTAAATATTGTCGTGATTTACTTTTGACGAAAGAACCAGACCAAAATTGATACTCAAGGGGTCTTTTACAAGTCGCATAATCATATGACATGAGTTTCAACGATTTTAGCATCCTTCCAAAGTGGACACGCTACCTGTAAGTCATCGGATCCAGAACATATTGTATACATGATTTGTTATTCATTTTGCGACAAAAGCACGGATACCATAAATGACAGTTATTAATTCTCCTCCATTAGTTACCCATAAATAAATATTTGGCTCTTCATGGCTAAATATTGCCTCGCACCAATAAAATTAACCAGACCTATTAACTTCGTCAAATCGTTTGATTCAAACTGTTCGGTACTTACGTATTATACCAATGGGTTCAATTCAGGGCGGTCACATGATAAAAACTGTAATGGCCTCACCCCTGGGGATGCTTTCTCGCCATTTAATAGAACTAAATCTGTAGGAGGGAAAGATAGATGACCAAGATTAACCATGATAAAACTGATTAATTATTATCCAAAATAATATCCAAAACAAGAAATCTATAAAGGGAACATTTGGATGATATAAAGAGAGCGCCAACCTTATGTGAATAAGCATACAAAATCCAATTAGATTCATTTTAATTTATCCTACCTTATAATACTCCTAAATTCACCGATTTATTCTAGAAGATAAAATCCGCCTTTAGTCACGCGGCGTAATTCTAATTTTTACTGTATTAACACAGCTTCCAGTGACTCCGCTCTTTCTCCTTCTAATTTACGATTATTAAACTTTAACTATATGTACACTAGCTAATTCGCTAATACTAGCTAACTATATTAACTATATGTGCACTAGCTACTACTAGCTAGTTCTTGACTTCTTCTTGAGAGGAGGGATGGCTGAGAAATAACGCGATTACTGGCCCAAAGATTCCCCAAGAGGATTATTAGTTGAAAGTCACGTAAAGCCCCGTCACAAAACAAACATGTGTTTTACATTGAATTTAAAATAGACATTAGATTTACTTTTACTTGTTGTTTTGTTATAGATAATTATTTCCATTTTTAAACTATTAGACTACAGTCTTGAAATTTGGTACGCGGATTCCTTTAATAGAGTACAGATCCGTTGCAAAATGGCTTTTGTCAAAATCGAATCCCAAGTGGCGTTGTAGAGTATTAGGTGGCGTTATAGGCAATTAACTCCTTTTTTTAAACTATTAGACGTAAAATCTCGAAATTTAGTAAGCTGATTCCATTCATTGAGTAGAGATCCGCTATAAGATGGGTTTTATGAAAATCGTTTCCTAAGTGGCGTTGCGGGGGATTAAGGGGCATTATAGATAATTATTTCCATTTTTAAACTATTAGACGTACAGTCTTAAAATTTGGTAAGCGAATTCCTTTCATGATGTAGAGATCCGCTACAAAATAGTTTTGGGGAAAATTGATCCCCAAGGGTCACTGAGGGGGATTAAGGGGCATAATAGATAAATATTTCCGCTTTTCAACTAATAGAAACACCTGCTTGAAAATTAGAATGAATGTTCCATTCATGGAATAAAGTTCCTTTTACAAAGATTTTTGCGAAAACGGAACCCCAAAGGAGTGGGGTTGCGAGGGATTAAGGCGTGTTATAGAAAAATTCCTCTTTTTGAATTTAACTCATTTACTTGAAATTTGTTAAGAACTTTTTCTTTAGTTGAATAGAGTTCCACTAAGAATGGATTTTACGGAAATCAACTCCAGGGGGAAGCGGGGAGAGTTATTGGGGCGTATTGGTAAACAAAATTCCCCTTTTTTTAACTGCTAAGATTACAATAATAAAATTTGGTTTGCATGCTTCTTTTGTTGAATTGGAATCCGCTAAGAGTGCTCTCAACGAGGTATTGATGATAAAAATTCCATTTTTGTCCTGTTAGATTTACACTTGAAATTTAGCACGCATGTTTATTATATGGAGTAGAGATCCAATGAAAGTTGCTTTGGTGGAAATCCACTTGATTATTAGGTTAAGTGAGCGAAAAATATTTTTCTCCTTCTATTTTAGATATAAATAGAAATTAGATATTATAATTTATGTTCTTTTTATATCAAGGGGCGAGAGTGTAACAGCTATAAAAATATTTTTCAATACAATCGACTTCTTAATGCTAGATATCAATAATTAATACATATGTAAGCAGTATACATATATACAACATCGTAAAATACCCAGTGAAGCGGGTGTATAACGGCTATGTTAAAATAAAATATAATTTATCTCGTGCATAGTAAGAAAGAAAATCCTCAAATAAATTGCTAAAACAGAAGAACTTTTTAATCTAGAAACAAAAAATCGAAACTTAAATCAAATTTTATTGCTTTAAATTAAATAGTAAAATTTCTAAATTTCTGTAAGTGCACAGATGGGACTTGGTCCAATGTCTTAAGTCTTAATAATGCACTAATTTTAATCGAACTGCAATTTAACACAATGCATTTAAAAATTTCAGACTATAAACTACTTTTCCTTTCTTTGTCTGTAGATCTTGGATAAAGTTTGCAACAATCTCATTAAGAAAAAAATAAACGTAAAAAATCCCCAAGTCTCTCAAGAAAAAAGATATATTTATTCAAATTATTACAATTACATTCTTGTTTTAAAATATTTTTTAAAGGAATAACAGAAATACTTCATTTTATTCCAAATCTTCAACTACGAGTATCATGACTCTACGCTAGTTTTATAAAATAATTTTATTTCTTCTTTTGTATTTCGTCTTAGCCTATCTTCTTAATAAATCAGGACTTTATTCTGAAATTGTTCACTAATCTTATTTACATTCTGATTACTCAAAGCGTCAGTCACTAAACAATTTAACTGTTAGATTCTCAAAAGAGGTGTGTTTCTAAATTATTGAAGAAGTAAAGTTTCCTCCTGTATTATTTCCATTTTTTTGAGAAATACAATTTGAGCAGATTGTTCCTGTTTCGTATAAAATTGTATTATAATTGTATTATCAGAAATTTTTGATCAAGAGCAGCTTACATCATTTGTTAAAAATATGTATCTAGTAATTTGTTTGTCAACAAGATTATACATTGTAAAAATTGATAATATAGTAAAGTTTTACTTCTACATAGCTTATAATCTTGAAGAATTTTGAAGAAGAAACGATTTCATTTAGTTCATAATTTATTATATATATATAAAGAGTGTTCTTTTTAGAGGTATAGAACTTTAAATTGCAATAAAACAACGATGTATTATTCAATTGACATGAATTTTTTTTATTCGAAAGATAATCTTGTGGCATTACATTTTAAATATGATTTCTGGCATATGACTGCCACGGCTGGCTCGGATGTAGTCCAATTTTCGATGAATTTTCCAACATTTTTGGCCATATATCGGCAATAAGACGGTGAATTTTGTCTTCCAAATGGTCAAGCGTTTGTGGCTTATCCACATAGATCAATGACTTTAACTAGCCCCACAGAAAATAGTCTAGAGGTGTTAAATCACAAGATCTTGGAGGCCAATTCACAAGTCCAAAACGTGAAATTAGGCGGTCACCAAACGTGTCTTTCAATAAATAGATTGTGGCACGAGCTGTGTGACATGTTGCGCCGTCTTGTTGGAACCACAGCTCCTGGACATCATAATTGTTCAATTCAGGAATGAAGAAGTTAGTAATCATGGCTCTATACCGATCACCATTGACTGTAACGTTGTGGCCTTCATCGTTTTTGAAGAAGGATTCCACCAGCCCATAAAGCGCACCCAACAGTCAGTTTTTCTGGATGTAACGGTGTTTCGACATACACTTGTAGATTAGCTTCACTCCAAATGCGGCAGTTTTGTTTGTTGACGTAGCCATTCAACCAGAAGTGCGCTTCATCGCTAAACAAAATTCGCTTATGAAAATCGGGAACAACGGCAATCTCGTTTTGGGCCCATTCGACGAATCTACGCCTTGCTTGATCATATTTAAAATGTAATGCCACAAGATTATGTTTCGAATAAAAAAAATCATGTCAATCGAATAATACATCGTTGTTTTATTGCAATTTAAAGTTCTATACCTCTAAAAAAGCACCCTTTTATATATATATATATCACAAACATGTTGTTACTGGTGACCTCAATATTGTAAAAGACAACAATCTTAGAAACATAATGCATAAAGATACTGGTTTTAGATTAATGATTTCGAATAATGATAAAATTATAAAAAAAAATTCAGAGAAACGATGAATAAAGTTATGATTTATTTGTGATGTACGAGGGTCATTCTGAAATTTTTGAGATACTCCTAGTTTTTTAAAGTGTTACTTATAAAATTTTAGTACTCAAAGTAGTCTCCTCTAGCATCAATGCACTTTTGTAAATGGGTTTGCCACAGATTAAATGCTCTAAACCTTTCTTTGAAGTAATGAAAAAATACATATATAGCCACATCAATATCTTCTTCTGAACGAAAACGACGTCCACGTAAGTTATTTTTTGTATTAAATAATGACCTAGAGTCACACATAGTTAGATCCGGAGAATAAGGAGGATGTTCTATCTTTTTAATTTGTTTTTGTTTAAGAAATTCATCTGTCAATTCGGCTGTATGGGAAGATGCATGCACATGGTGAAGTATTAATCCCCTAACATTAAGTTCTTGGAGAATTCCCGGAAGACAGTTAGTAGTACAGTGGTGGCAAAAAGTCCTGAACACACTCATTTTTTGCATAATTTTTGTGTTTGACTTCATTTTTCGTTATGAAATTATCGCACTTACTTAAATATTGCTTTTGATTTTAGTGTACTTTTTTTATTCTGCTTTCAAATCTGTTTGTAGATTTCATCTAAAGTAAATAGTTTCATTGATATGTTGAAAAAACCTTGACAAGAAAGCTTAAGGTCACTATAAGAATGAGAGAGTGTGTTTTCCAAAAATGAAATGCTCCATTATTTCAACCAATCAGAGAGCAGTAGCGAAAAATGGTTGAAAGAAAAGGATAAAACGGGGTTTATTGTATTAAATGCAGTTGTGTGCTTGTGGAAAATAGTGTATTGAAAGCAATTTGAAGTGCGTTTGAGGAAAATATTGGAATTATGGCTAAATTTTCATATCTGCCTGAGAATAAAAGGCACAAAATAATACATTTGAAGGAAGAAGGTTATTCTATGCGCCAAATTGCTGCTAAAGTACCATGTGGCCTTTCGACTGTTGTGAGAACTTTGAAAAGACTTTCTGAAACAAATTTTATTGCGGACAGGGGGCGATCAGGACACGACCAAGAAAAACATCTTTACGTGAAGACAGGTTATTGCTTTCAAACAGAAAGCTAAATTCCTCGTAAATTTTGAAACAATGGACTTTGACATCAAATGTGAGTGTGTGCCCAAGAACTGTTAGAGGAAGACTGCTGGAAATTGTGTTACGTGGCTGTAAAGTGCGCCCAAAACCATTACTGACTGAATTTCAACGCAAGAGGCGATTGACGTGGGCAAGGGAACATTCATTATGGACTATTAAATACTGGGAAAAGGTAATATTTAGTGACGAGAGTCAGTTTTGTATTTCTGGCAACCAAAGTAGTGCCTATGTAAGACGACGCACTCATGAGGAATTCAGCCCTTAGTGTCTGAAGCCCACAGTAAAGTACCCGACAAAAGTGATGGTATGGGGTTGCATGTCTTCTCATAGTGTTGGAAGACTTCACATTGTTAGCAGAACAGTGAACATCATGGATTACATTGAAATACTACAAAATAAATTGCTACCAACTGCGAAAGATCTTTTGGGGAATCAGTCATGAATTTTTCAGGACGATTACGCTCCTTGTCATCGTGCAAAGGTAGTCCAGAAATGGTTGGAAGACCATACTGTGAATAGAATGAACTGGCCAGGACAATCTCCCGATCTTAATCCGATAGAGAGTTTATGGTTTAAAATTGGTTATGAAATTTGAAAGAAAAAACCTTCAAACAAACGTGAATTAATTGAAGCTTTAATATTTTCCTTCAACCATATTGTCACGAAAGATCTTCTTCTGAAATTGGTGCATTCCATGCCAAAAAGATGTAGAGCCGTAATTAAAGAAAACGGCTGGCCCATAAAATAATGATTTTCTAACATGTGACAACAATGCAATTTTCAAAATGCTTATTAAATATACCGTAATTGTCAATTTTCGTGTTATTTTTCTTTGCATATTATGCTATTTTATATTGTTTTATTCTGCACATATTTTACATTATTCTGTTCAGGAAGCTTTACTACAAAAAATATTTTAGTCATTAAGAAACTAGTAGTAGATTTGAAATCAGCATAAAAAAATACATTAAAATCAATAACAATATTTAAGATAGTGCGATAATTTCACAACGAAAAATTAAGTCAAACATAAAAATTACGCTAAAAAATGAGTGTGTTCAGGACTTTTTGCCACCACTGTATATCAGTTTGTTGTTACTGTCTTATATCCTTCCAACTCGATATAATGAACCAATCCCCTTACTTCTGAAGAAAATGGCATACGTCACTTTTTTCATTGTTCGTTATTTTTTCACCATTCTTGGCGTGGAATCATCTTCAAAGACCCATACTTTGCCTTCTTCACGTGTTGGAACATCAAATGACGGTATGCACGTTTCATAATATGGTACAATTTTAGAAATGATGCGGGATCACCATCATTTGGCAATTTAAGGGTTTCTTTACCGAGTCTGACACCCTCCTCTTTAAGGTGCCCAGTTGGATTATGGGGGACATAACGGCAAACTACTTTTAATATGTAATTATTCATAAATAATTTTGTGTAAGGCTGCGGATTTAATGTTAAGTTCATTCTGTATCATTTGGTAGGTACAGTGATTATCATTCATTACCATTTTTCGTATGGTAGACACTTCATTCGAGATTACTGCCGACCTCGGTCTTCCTGCGCGTTCATCCTGAAGAGAATTGCGACCACTGCAAAATTCTTTAACCATCTGCTTACAGTAGCACGACATGGAGATTCATCCCCAAATGCTAGTTGCAGCCGTTGAAAGGCATTACTCCTGATTTAATACAGTTTTAAAATCATAAAAAATCACAGCACGATAATGCTCTCGCGTCAGCTCCATTTCTCTCCTGTTTAAAATTTATTCTACCCTAAACAACTTGAAATAATTCAGTAAAAAGTCGTCTACTGATTTAAAAATCTTTGTATACTTTCAAATTAAACCGCGAAATGTTTTTGTAACTTCTAGTCTCCACATTTCTCAAAAATTTCAGTATGTAATAAAATGAATTTGAAAAAAATATATCAAGCCTATTTGACCTAGAATAATTGGCATGGCTTTGTGACAATTTTTCTATATGACCACACAGAAAAAAAAATTTTAAATTACTGCACAAATAATTAAGCAACATTGCATTAAACATGTTTCAAAGCAGAAAGGATTCGTAAGCAAAATTGTATTAACCATAATTTTATTCATATTTATCTATAGCATCAATCGATTGTAGAAAAAAAGTTAACTAACACTGTTATGAAATTAAAAAGGTATAAACTATAATGACTTTATGGTATTTTCATGAAAAATATTTAATAAAAGAGACAAAATGAAAAGAGTTTCCTTCCAAATAATTATGATTGAAATCATGTTTGAAAAATTACATGATTATAATATTAAAATAAAACCATGCAAAAAGAAATTCTTACTTAAAATAATAATCGAAACTTGTTTATTCAAATATAAATATTCAGCAACATTCAGTGTACTCAAAATAAGAGTATTCATATTATTTTCAAATGTGGTAAACATACAAATTCGTCTTTATTTCTTAGGAACTGTTTAATTGAGTACAGTATTTTTGTTTATAATAAAGAATGAATCATTATTAATGATTCAAAATTCAAATCAATGTTTTATATTTCCAGAAAACTCTAATAGTTTTGAAATATGAATATCGTTTTAAAAAGTTATGTTACAAAATTTCTTACGTTCGTTAAATACCTAATTCTTTCTTTCGTAAAATTTAAGGTGGAATATCCATTAGACCGAGGGTTGGACATACTTTTACATGACACTGTTTACTTTAAATTTTTTCTCAGTGTTGTGGTCCACCTTGTGACGTAAATGTAATGAGCAAAAAAAGCTCACAAATATATGTATTACAACAATAGTAAATATAAAGAATATGTATACTCTTACCTACATAACTACAGTAGAAAAAATTGCCAATTTAAAACTACGTTTGAAGTAAAATGCAAAATACAAACATAATAATTATACCCATAAATTTAATAATATCAGCTGATGCATTTTCAAATAATTCACAATCAATCAGAAAATAAATAATTTTCACTTAAAAATTGTTGTAGCAGCTATAGTCTCAGTAGAACAATTCGTCTTCATATTATCCACCCCCATCTTGAATACCTCGATATATAATTACTAACTGCTAATCTTGCATTGGATTTTAAGTGGTCGTCTGTGAAACGGCAATGATATGTTGTCTTAATTATATTCGTTCAAAATGTAGATTTACAGAGATAGGTAGAACGAAAGAATTCAATTTTTTTTTTAAATTGGGATACTTTACTTTGTCTATTAGATTCCAAAAGGTATTCTTTACAAATTACGTCATTTCGAAAGAGAAAAAAAACTTCATTTTCCTCGAGAGGTAAAGAGAACATGTAACATATTTTTAATTATATTTTTCACGTCAACATTGGCAAATGGGTTAACACAGAAATGCAACTTTTGATTCTAGTCTTGTAAATTCTTGAAAAAGTCTCTCAAATTTGGGTTGCGTCTTCATTCACGGTGTCTGTTTTATTCACGGGTGTTTCCATTATCTTGATAACAACCAGTGTTTCTTTTAATATGCGTGTTTAACGTTTATCTGAAGACGGTCACTACAAAATGTCTTGGCGGGTCACCGTTTGATCGCGATCGACTTAATGCCCACTTCAGCAATAGACAGAATATTTAAATGCATTTTTGATAATTATTCAGCAACATTGATTTGTTAATATAATAAAAAGAACGACAAAATGAAAGAAAAACATTTTTCATACTAAATGCTTTTACTTATCATTGAGAACTTTTTATGCTCATTTTAAGGATCCGAATGTAAATTCTCTGATTTAAAAAAAAAATTCAATTACGCCTGTGTGGTGGGAAAAAATATAAAAATGATTTTTTCTTTCATTTTTTTCCCGGCAATATTACATTGTGATTTAAAATTCTTAGATTTTCAGAAATACAAAGTGTGTCGAGAGTTAGATTTATATTTAAAATTACTTTTATTATTACTTTATATTCACTTATACTCTTTGAAAACATTCATACACTAACTTTAGATGAGAATAAACGCCTTATTTCAGCGGTAACTTTGTCAACATCTAACGTTGCAAAGCATCTATATATCTATGAACCCTTCAACATTAAGAAGTACCTAAGTTTATATAGGAATTCTAAACAGCCATTATATAAACTATGCATCTTATTTCGAACATTAACTACATAAAAGTACCCCAGTAAAACACTTTAAAATTATAACTTAACTGCCATTGGCCTAATTAATATATCCAGACTGGTTTGCATTCGGGCGTCTAATATGCTTTTCAAACTAACTTTCTAAATGTGTGGCACAGTCCTTAAATCTCCCACACTCTGCTTAATTAATCTGACGCGAAAATTATCCTCACTATATTTCTTTGACATGTTTAGCAGAGGCTCAGTGTTATTGGAATAATTTACCTACAATACTATTCTTATGAATTATTTACCTTTGAGTCGTTTTCAGGTTACATTAAGGTATCCGAATACGTTCGGAACCGTGATTGTAAGAAAGCTCATAAATGGATAATTTTCATGATATTTAGTGTCACTCAGATTAGATTTTATTAGCATAAAATTGTTTTAAGGACATTTTGACAAAAAACCCTTATTTAAATATAATATTTTAGCAAAAAATTAATTTAGAATAATATTTTTACCAAATGTTCTTTTGTGAAACATGCTTCTATTATAATAATATTTTGCTTCTATATAGCTCAGACCTCTCTACAGAGACTCAACGAGAATTTTTGAAAAATTCACATTATTTTCAGAGTTACCACCCATTGAAATAATTATTGGCGTTTTTTTCTTAAAATTGCTCCCCTCTGTTGTCATAAAATATGAATAAACCCACTTCTAAGTTATATATTTCAAAAATTCTAGTTGATCCTCTGTAGAGAGGTCTGAGCTATATTCAGGCAATATATTATTGTAATAAAAGCCTTTTTCACAAAAGAAGAACATTTGGGAAAAAAGATTATTCTGCGTTAATTTTTGCCAAAATATTATTTTTAAATAAATATTTCTTTGTCAAAATGTCCTTAATACGATTTTACGCATATATTCTAATCTAAGTGACACTAAATATCATGAAAGTTATCCATTTATGTGCTTTGCAAAATCAAGGCTCCGAACGTAGTCGGATACCTTAATAGCCTCTTATCCATATATATACAAATAATCGCATTTTTTAAAAAAAAATCTTACATATTTGACGTATCTCTTTGTAATATAAAGAAATTATTTTAATTCTGTTATAAAATCTTCTTTTAGATGAGCTGCATTTTGGTGGGTAAGCCATTGCATTGGAGGCACCATCTAGTGACGGCTCCAGCAACCAAAGTTTTAACGCTCGAATTTATTTAATTCAAGCTCTCGTCGTATACGAAACAATGTCGTGATTTAATTTCACCGAGATATCCAAATTGATACTCAAGGGATCTGTTATAAACCATATAATCATATAGCATGCGTGATTTCGATGTTCGCATCCATATAATCTATTGAGCGGGATCGAACCCGCGGTGGGCACGCTATCTCTAAGCCACCAAATGCAGAAACATTTTTTCGAAAGAGGAGAGGTTTCAGACCATTCATGAAATGGGGCAGTCAAATAACTTTAAAATCTATTTGTTCTACATACCTGGTGTGGTAGTTAGGACAGGGAGGTGCCAGCTTAGATGCCGTCCTTGTCACGTGATCGAGGATCTGAATTACGAGATCGGTCATCAATTGCCTTGTGTTGTTTTATAGTGTGAAGAAAAAGGGTTTTACTTACCTTTCTTTTGAAGAATGAAATGATTGAAAATACATAGAATGAATCTATGCTAGTTGGTATACCCGTTCTTCGCACGGGTGAATTGAAAAATTAAATAATGCAGATCGCGAAGGATAAAGAAGTTTTTAATGAGTTAATTGTACGTTAATTGCAAATGAAACAACAAAAAAAGCTTTTTGTATATCTGAGCTGAATAAAAAATCCTGTTTGTTAAATTTTAAGTCTGTAGATCTAATAGCTGATAAAAAGGATTTTTTTTATCTATAATACCCCGTAACTCTATTGTGCGTCGATTTTTGAAAACAACTTCCTAAGCTGATCTCTGCACAGCAAAACTAACACATTGTTACAAACTTTGTGTAATGAACGCTTAAAATAGTATAAATAATTTATATCGGAAAATGTAAGACGTTAATATTACTTTTTGTTGTATTTATTCTATGTTAAAATTGTGATCAGCCTCACACTCCGCCTGTTCAAGCTTTCCCGGTTCCTAGCGTCTGGCGTAGACAATACAAAATGCAAAGTTTTGCCTCACACATAAAAGATAGATATATGCTGTCGTAGGCTTTTTTGCAGAGGACAGAATTTTTTCCTACTTACTTGACAGTTATGGTTATATTTCGGACACTTGACACAATTTTTTTATAAAGTATAGCCTATATGTTATTCTGATGTATAAGCTATATTATAGTAAAGTTTCATTAAAATCCATTCCGTTGTTTTTGCGTGAAAGAATACCAAACATCTCTCCACACGAACTTTCACGTTTATAATATTTGCAGGGATGTATATATACTCCTTTTCTCAATGCAATTACACTATAATTTTTTTAAAAATAATATCGAAAGATTTATGGATTTATAAAACTGTAGTAGAGTCATATGCTATAATATTTTGAAAGAAACCGTACTCAAAATGGTTTTTCCCTTTTCTTAAAACTGCATATTAAATGTATGAATGATTATAAAATTTAATAACTATAATTAGTTGGCCTTTAATGCAGAAAATTTGAGATAATCTTATAGATTGCACAAATGTGTGCAAACTTTGGTGTTCTAAAATTCACATTTTTTCACAGCTATATTTAATAAGCCGAACTTTAACAATAATATTAATATTTAAATTATTTTGCATTTTTAAATCTGAAAATTAATCTCTATCAATTGAAAAATTTCTGAAAATTATTCAGCAGATTGTTTCCTATTCAGAAATACTTGAGACGGTTTTTTGAATATAGAGGCCCAATTTCTAGGCAACTCCATTACTCGTTTTAATAAGGAATCTTACTATACTTTTTAGATGAATGTAAAATTGAAAAATTGTATAAGTGATAGAAAAGGCTAAGAAATCCAAACATTCTGTCTTAAAATTTAACTATCGTTATTAATTAAATTGACCTTTAACACAGTAAATTAGTTGTATCTTTAAGTCATTAACATTAATAATAACTTTATAGGGCTAAAATAAGTATTCCAAAAGTTAAAATGATAAACATAAATTAAATTAAAATAAATTAAGTTATAAAATAATGTTTGGATGAGAGAGAGAGATAGAGAGAGACTGTACTTAAAAGTTTTGAAGTGTTTGTGTGTTTCGAAAACCATTACCTCTCTCTAAGTACAGTAAATACAGTGACTCTCTAATGCAGTCTAACACGAAACTGAAGGGACTGAAATATTTTTCCGTGTTAAAGGATTTTGTTTTAAAGGATATTACAAAAACAAAAAAGCCCATATTTCAACACCATTAAGTTTATTAAAGTTTATTTTATTTACATAGATATGCACATAGGTATAGCTTTCACAAAATTTATGCAACATAAATATTCACAAGAATTTTAAAAAAATAATACAAAATTTTCAAACTTTTTGAAAAATTAAACATTTATTGAGTTTTTGGTAAATAATCTGATGTTTCCCTTTGGATTGTTTATTTTATCATCAAATTGTTAACAAATTGTTTGATATCGTCCATTTTGTTACTCATGTTACCATTGGAATGTGCGTCTAAATAACTACGCATACTTTTCATGATGCTCCTCATTTCGAATGACGTGGGAATAGAAGCTGCATCATCTATTTAATTTTCATCATCAAAATCTGCGTCAATTATATTTTTTGAGTTTTTAACAAACTTTAAAATGTCATTGTCTGTCATAATTGGGGCTGTACACTCATTATCATTACATACTGCAATTGATTCTTCAGATAATACAATAGAACAGTCCAATCCGACTGGTGGGGTTTTTTTGTTGTTGTTTATTTCCGGAAGGAAAATCTTTACGTGTTAAGCATTTTCGTTTCGTGTTAAGAGAAAAGTACATCAAAATGCATAGTAGTTTGTCGGAACCATTCTGTTATTTCGTGTGAACCGATATTTGTTCTGAAGCGTCTTTCACTGTATATATATACTTTTTAATATGACAGTATTTTTTCTTATTTGCTCTTAAGGATGTTAAAATATGGATTAAAGTATTTTTAATGTTATAATATTAAATGATGTGTGTATGTGTTTATAGGTTATGTTCTAATTAAATCCTTTTTTTTTCTTTTGTATACTTTGATAAAGTGTAATATCACTGAAATTAATTAGTGAACGTATGCATTTGTGGAAATAAAAAAAAATGCTAGGAGATACCAAACTCTCCAAGGACTCAGCGATTCATCATAGATATTATGGAGAAAATCTTAAGAAAACAGCTGTTCAAACACACATCCACACTCAGACAAAAAAAAACACCGACCTTCAGTTCTTTATCCTTTTAATTTTCACAAGCTGCTTAACAATTCGGAGTAATGATAAATATCGAATGCATTTTTTTTCATGCAGTAATCTGCGTCTATCTTTTGAATTACGAAATATGTTTTTTTTTTTCAAGAGAGCGTGACATTATTTTTTTCACGTGATTCAAAATCACAAATAATTGTTAATACCAAATAGACGTGTGAATCTGTTAAATGGATTATTTACTGTGTAAAGATAGAAGAGAAAATAGATTATAAAACTGTGTGATTTTTTAAATTGTATTATTTTTTCAATTCATACTATTAGCTCACACTCTCTATAAATTTGTTTATTTTTTTATCGTCGTGGAATTTTCAATCGTTAATAAAATACATTTTAAAGCGCTCAATTGAGCTGAAACTTTATATACATGATTATTTTGGATGACACAATACAGTAATTTAATTATATTTAATAAAAAAATTATTGATTGAAACTAATTATTTAGAGAATTACTAATACAGCGCTACGTTGGCATAGTGTTTGGTGACTTAGCGCCCCTTTTGACGACTTAGCGTTCCTTTTGGCGCCTTGTGTCAAAACTGGAAAATATTTTTATCTCACGTTTTAAAGCATTCAGTTGAACTGAAATTTTATATACACGGTTGTTTGGGTTGACAATACGATAATTTAATGATAATTAATAAAAATTAATTACCACTTAATCTTGTGATTCTACCCTATGTACATACATATTTTTATTAATTGTATGTATTTAATAAAAAGTAGCTAAAATAAAATTTTTCTTTGTTGATCTAAGTAGAAATTGACTTAAAATTTTTTTCATATTACTCTCTCTTGATAAGATTCACTATTATAAACATAAGTTTTCGTTTATAAATAATCTGGCCAAGATCAATAAATAGTACTATATAATATATTGGTATTGAACAAATTTTCTTACTACTAAATAAAAATTTTGTCTCATATTTATTGGGGTTGAAATTGTCTGCTAAGAGGTAATAAGGATAATTTTCATTAAGAAAAAGAGAATAAATTTGGGAGTTTATACTTAATAATGAAAATACTATAAGACATACTTCTCTAACTGTCGTGTGTGCTGTAAACTTGATTTTGTATTGAGGCGTCGTTGCTTGGAAATAAGATAATTGCTTTAAAAAAATATAATTATAGATATAAACATTATTTTAATCATGGAAAATACTTCCATAACCTTAAAGTGATTCCAAAATGCGAATGTGCTGTTCATTATTTCTGAAAAGGAAATTTCATATGGGAAGTGTTATTGTTTAGAAAAAAATCGAGGAAAAAGAAGTAAAAATAACATTTATTTCGTTTTAATTAAAGAAACAGTACCCTAGAAGCAATTTCAGTTCTTTGTGAGCACATTGTTTGAAAAAATATTAAGAACATTAACATTAAGTAGAAAAATGGCAGAGTACTTATTTAAGAATTTATTTATTTTTACACCGGTATTGTGTTCAAAAGTTTTTGTTGACTTTTATGTAGCGAAAAAATAAAACCAGTAACTATTCAAACACTTGAGAAAAAAGGAATATAACGGAAATGAATTATGAAAAAATAACAAGAAAGAAACCGTAAATGCTGCAAAAATTAAATGAAAAACAAATTTATGAATAGAAGCCAAACACATTCTTGCTTCGTTTAATGTAATTTATTTTAATAAGTCTTACTTTAAACAGCCGTTTAGATTTTTTTTCTTTTTTGGCTTCTTGCTCTAACAATGAAAATATTATTGCTTTTACGTCGCAATATTTGTTCTTTATTATTGTCATTTTACATTTTGGTTTTCGTTTCTCGCCAGTTGTTAACAGAATAAATAAAGAACATACACTGACAAAGAGGAATTCGGAAATTTAATTCACTTCTAAAGGCTGAAATATCTAACCAAAAAGAAAATTAGAGAAAATAATGCATTTAACATTATTTAAATTCATTGTCAGTTTATTTAAATTTCATCTTCGTAAAGTTTCAAATACAATTAAGTATGTCGGGAAACTTGATAAAATTATATTCTAAAAGTGTTTTAAAAAATCGAAAATTATTAATGATTACTGCTTTTTCTTAATATGACAGAAAAATTCCCTGAAAAGTTATGTATTTTGTTTGATTGAAAAACGTAGAAATGCTTCACTTAGGAAAAGTTTCACTCTCTTTTATTAACAGTTAGTGTGTTTTTTTCAAAGTGTGCATTTTAACGTTTGTGACTTCTTTTAGAACAGTAGATGCCGTGCAGAGAGACCGTTGAGACTAATTTACTCCCGTTGGTGGGGTGTGGAAGTAAGGAGAGGGGGTGCAGCTCAGGTATTATCTTCGTCGCTTGACCATTATTCAAAATTACGAGGTCCATCGCCAAAAGCCCAAGTGTAGCTTTATTGTGCGACGTGAATATAATTCGAAGTAAGTGGAATAGCAGATGAAAGACGCGTTAACCTGTTAGTCATGGTCACGAGCTTGAAGTCGGCATGTCGTGAGTCACGAAGTTCATAGTGGCAGTGCCTAAATAAGGGGTACTCAACCTTTTTTCTGCAGGGCCGCATATATATGTTAACTATTCCACGCGGGCCGCAACATGAGATTTAATGGAGAGGGTGGGGGAGAAATGCTTTAAGACCAAGATAACACAGAAAATTTAAAATGTGGAAATTGATCAAAACATTAAAACTCCTATTTTGATTTTTTTGTAATTATTATTTTTTAAAATTTTTATCACTAAATTTTTCTAAACTGGAAGCATTTAAGAATGACACTTTCACGATTCATGCATCAGTAGACGGTTTCATATGATTACCAATAAGATAACACATTTTATAATATACTTTTGTTACCGCTGTGACATTACCACAGACAAAACACATTTTTGCTCTTGTAAAGATTGTTCAAAAAAGCTTATTTATCTTCTCTTGAAAGATATCTTCGAGGAAAATTGTCATTGAATGTGTGTGATTCCTATTTATTGGGGTATTTTTGAAGTGAAAACTTCTTTAGTCGCGTTGAGCGTTTTGGTAGAGGGTAAAATCCTCGTTTCGCGTCACCGACATGCTATGGAGAGCCAGACTAGCGCACGCGCAGTAGCCTGTGTACACGTATACACTAATACATCGACTATTTCTGACTGTATTATGTGCGCGTTGGACGCTTTTTGGATAAGTATAATTTTGTGAGTCACGTCACCAATACGTTATAGTAGCAGTACATCTGTAATTGTAAATGTGACGCGTTGTACATTAAGTATTAGAGTGTAGTTATATACATAAGTAAAGTTAAATTGACCACGTGGGAAGTTCAACTTGTGTGTACTGGATTTTGTTTATTTAAGTGAATTTTTAATTTGACTATTATTGTAATTATTTAATTGAAGGATTACTGTTTATTTATTGAATTTAAATTCATTGACTTCAGTATAAAAGTGAGTATGAAACATATTAATATTTTTATACAGATAAATGAATAATGAAAACAACGAATATATTTTTAAACATTTTTAATATTTGTACGAATATTTGTATTTAAAATTTAGCATTATTCATTTTAATTATGTTTTTAATATTTAACCTCTTCATCATGAAATTAGTATTATTACGGTATAAGATTTATCTTACTAGCGTGGTAAAATAGATTTCTAGTTATTTGATAAAATTTTTTCGTAGATTTTAAAATTGGAAAATTAAAAAAATGTTATAATAATTTTAGATTTTATGAAATATGTTCATTTATTGTAAAATTCAATTTTACGAAGTTATTGTTTGTTTGTGTAATTTGTTAGATATAAAATACGTGCTTTGTTGAAGTGAAAACTTCTTTAGTCGCGTTGAGCGTTTTGGTAGAGGGTAAAATCCTCGGTTCGCGTCACCGACATGCTAATGATAATAGTATATCTATAGCTATGGAGAGCCAGACTAGCGCACGCGCAGTAGCCTGTGTACACGTATACACTAATACATCGACTATTTCTGACTGTATTATGCGCGCGTTGGACGCTTTTTGGATAATTGTATCATGTAGAGAGAGATGAGAATGGTGATATTATAAGAATTTGGTTAAAATTTCCAAAATCATGTGGACGAAAACAAGCTACAAAATTAAGAAATCTCAGTGCACGCCTCAATCTTGATGATGATGCTGTGCCCATCACTTCTCAAACATCATCAGTAGCACTCAATAATAATAAAACCATAATAGCGAAACGAAAACATTTTCCACTTGTTTCTGCTTTGGCAATGACGATTCACAAATCACAGGGAGGTACTTATGATGCTATTGTTTACGAATATGATCGCAAACATCCTAGAGAATTGGTATACGTAGCTTTATCCAGAGTGACGAAGATTGAAGGTTTATTTATGGTTACTAAAGGAAATACTGAAGACAGCTGGAAATTTTGGATTGGTAGATCAGGAATACCTTTAAATGCTTCAGAATCAGATAAACATCTTAAGAGATCAACAAGTCATCGAGAAGATCTAACATTAGAATTAAAAAGATTGAAAAACAATACACTACAAACAGTCACCCAAACTTTTCTTGAATTCATTTCTAACAAGAAATGATTATCTATATTTTCATTCAATTGCCAAAGTTTACATGCACATGTAACTGATCTAAAAAACGATGCTATTGTAAAAAAATCAAATGTTTTACTTTTGTCAGAAACTCGTATGAAAAATGAAGAACCAATTCATATTCCAGATTTCAATTTTGTTGCAAGTTATAAAAGGCCTGAAGTTCCAGCAGCAGGAGTAGCTATTTATCAACATACACAAGATACATCACACATTGTCACTTCATACATGGACATCCACACTAAATTCACTAGAGGGATTGGTGTTAATGTTTCAGACATAGGCGAAATATGCGTTGCTCGTTGCAATTCTGAAAATGGACAATACATTTTAATGGTTGCTGTTTATATATCTCCTGAAAAATCTATGCAACAGATAGAACAATTTTTATTCGAAAATTTAATGATTTACACAAAAGAAGGTTCTGAATTACTCGAAAAAAGATTTGGCGAAAAATTTGACGACATACCTATGATATTAAGTGGAGACTTTAATATTAACTTCGCAGATGACAAAAATGTATCATTAATTGAATTTTTGAATGAAACATTAGGTTTGACTATGTCTAATGATCGAAAAGTCAGTACAACAAAGTATAAAACGACTATCGATGCTGTTTTTATACGATATTTAGATAAATTTCAATCAAACATTTTTATTTCTTATTTCAGTTACCATAAACCTATTGTATCTTTTTTAGGATACAATGAAATGATTGAACGAACAGATAATCTAAGTATTGTCGAAATTAATGATGACAATGATGTAAATAATGAAAATAATGTTCAAACTTGAATTCATTGAAATTCGTGTAAATATAAATACTATGTATAATTAAGATAATTGTATATTAATTATTTTTTCAACCACTTTGTATTTATATTTTGTTCATGATTTGTTTAACCCATCATATGTAACTAATAAATAAAACATAAAAAATTTCATATAATTTTTGCATATAGTTTTAATTACTCTCAACTTAATAGTTCCGTTTTCACTTCTATCGGCAGTCCCACGACTGCTACTGTTTTTTTAAATACAGCACTTTCGTTACAATCAAACATTTACTAAACAAGGCCTGTTTTTCTCTACAAAATAGTCAACTTACCCAATCGTCTTGAAACGATCTATTTTCTTCGAATATTTTTCATTTGCAAGATATGAAAGATAGTTAAAAATTAGTTCCACTCATAAATTGGTCGCTACTCCACTGTTGTCTATTTTCACTAACCAGGATAAAAAATATCAATCCGCACCCATATGACATCGACAGAAAAAGGCAAAATTGATACATTTGATTTTTTAACAAAGAATTATCCGCCAAGTTTTCATAAATAAATAAGGTTTCCGAGCAATGGGCCCTGCCCGGGCATCTTAAAAAGGCTCGGTGGTCATCGGGTTGAGGATCGCTGGCCTAGATTTACTGCTGTCGTTGTCCGAAGTTTTGAGCACCATGCAGATGGCAGTAAAATTTGGCTTGGTTCCATCCCAATTTTGAAAATCACGCTGAGGGTTATCAGGAGCCTCCCTTCTCTCTTCCCCTACCACCAACCTCACACGAAGATTAGCTCGTGAAGCCTTATAGCTCGGCGAATATTTAGTGTCCCCATGCCGTAGAGACACTGTACATTTACGACCATCTATGCCTTCTCCGGGATTCGAATTTAGACCTTCTGACTTTCCAAGTAGTCCGACTAAATTCGAAATGTTTTGAAAAGTATTCATGATATATGCTTTTAACAGATTTAAACCACCGATTTTTCTTGTCATTAAAATCAGTATTACCATAATACAAAATATTGGCACTGATTAGATATTTTATTGTCTATAACTAGACTATTAGTCTAATTTGTTGTTAATCACAAAAAATCGTGATTTTAATGCTCTCCAGTGGCAAATATTTAAGTATTCCAATTTCACAAGCGGAGATATAAACTAAGTTTCTTTAAATACTTTACGTCCATTATCTAAATTTGATTTATTTACTCTCATTCATTCTAGAATCATAAGTGTTAACAAACCATACTATCCATTTCACAAATTCCATTCAAAATTGAGACATGAAATAACATTTAACGATGTAATTCCGTAAATGGTTAATTAGCCATCCATTTGTATCAGACAAAATCTGAAGATAAAAGACGTCACATGTATATTATTCGCAATTAGAGTCAGTGTACATTCCTTTGGGCTCATTATGAAATAGTTCGTCGCGTAATATAAGTGGATAAATCTTGTGCAATGCACACCACAGTCGAGCTCCATTAGTCCTTTCTGTTAAAATGGGCGGTGTTTAAGGATTAGGAGCGTCTGGTCTTTAGTCACTTATATTAAAGCCTTTGTATGGATGATAACAGAGTGATGTGATTTGAGTTCGTCTATTAGTTTGAAGATATGTGTTTTTGACTGGAATAGAGATTATTGTATATTATTTGGCATTTTTAAGCCTGAAATGTTTTAGATGAAGAATATAACTTTGTAACTGTACATAATGGTATATATAGAGTGAAGTAATGTATTTGAAACTCTTTCACTTTAAATAGTGAAGTGCTCTTTAGAACTTTTGTAGATAAGAAAGCACTTTAAATTAATGAATTCTCTTTCGTGATAAAAACCAAAATAACTGCTAACTGGAATATTATTACAAAAATATATATACAAGGCTGATTTTTCCTTTTTCTTTCTTTTTTATTAAAAAAATTTGTTTTATTATTTAAATGAATATTAGAAACACGTAAAAGTGTAATTTTACATTTATACGCGTCTGTTTTCGTTGACTCAATGTTGTTCTTAATAGTTATTTGTAATAATAAATGTTAATAACAATATAAACAACGTTATTAATAAAATCAATATTTTATTTTACTTCATATGTGTTAATATGAAAATATTCCTATGCACAATCTTCCGTTAAAAAGAAAGTTTGTTAAATTGCGTACTTTGAATATATGTGGGGCATTCCAAAACGATGGGACAAACTTTGAGATACGGTAGAACTCACTAAAACAAACAATTTTTGTATAGGAATATAGTGCTGTGTTGAGGAACAGACAGAAAATAAATAAATGTTAAAACACTTTTAGAAATTGCATCCACCAAACGTCATGTATGCTTGGCGACCTTTATGTCGTGAATGGCTGACGATATTGGCGATAGTTGGAGGCAGCAAAGCGGTGTGCCAATGATCTGCTGTGCCACTAAAATTGGCATTTGCGCTTGAGATTTTTTGTCTTTATGGGTGATTTTACTAATAGTGAAAAGGCAGACATGCATCTACTGTACAGTGTTCTTAATGGTAACGGTAGAGCTGCGCTACGGCTGTATCAGGAACGCTTTACAAGTAGAAGCATGCCGAACCACAAAATAATTCAGATTACATTGACAGCTGTGGAAAAATGGTTTATTTATCGCCAGTACTGATGGAAGGATCACACACCTCGATGAAATTATATTGGACCATGTGGACGAAATACGCTGCACAAGTACATAGGCTGTAGCAAGCCGTCTACATGTCAGAGATCAACCGTTTAGAGAGTTTACCCTTAGACTGTTGGTAGATGCACTGTCTAAAACTGTTTTAACATTTTCTGTACGAAATCACTCGTTAAGCATGCTTCTAATGAACGTTTTATGCCTCCGTCAATGTGTTATTTTTTGTGTTTTTGCCTCAAAACAAGTGTAGTAATGCCACCCATATATTCAAACACACGAAAAAAAATGTTTCTTTTTATAATGAGCTCTACCAAACCCCTCAGGATTTGTCCCATGATTTTAAAATCCCTCTGTAAAGTAGTTCACTGAATATAATGCAAAAAGAGTCGAAATCAAGTGTTCGAGAAAACAAAATAATAAAAAGTGCTGCAGTTCAAATACGGAATTTTAAATGAAACTTTACGTTGTGTGTGTGTGTACTTGTATGTGATCTCATCCTGTGTAAATATTAAAATAAACACTTTTCATTAATACCTATCAAGAAATGTTTGCTCTTATGAAAACTGTTAAACTTATTTAAATTTAGCAATTTGAACCTGTAGATGAAATAAAGAAACTTTCGAATTGTTTTTGTTACAATAATATGCTACTATAAATTCGTATTTTATTTTCCATTCTTCACAAATGTATATAAAGGGTGTTTTTTTAGAGGTATAGAACTTTAAATTGCAATAAAACAACGATACTTGCACATACAAGTATTATTCGATTGACATGAATTTTTTTAATTCGAAAGATAATCTTGTGGAATTACATTCTAAATATGATTTCTGGCATATGACTGCCACGGCTGGCTCGGATGTAGCCCAATCTGGACGTCCAATTTTCGATGACTTTTTCCAACATTTGTGGCCGTATATCGGCAATAACACGGCGAATGTTGTCTTCCAAATGGCCAAGCGTTTGTGGCTTATCCGCATAGACCAATGACTTTACATAGCCCCACAGAAAATAGTCTAGCGGTGTTAAATCACAAGATCTTGGAGGCCAATTCACAGGTCCAAAACGTGAAATTAGGCGGTTGCAAAACGTGTCTTTCAATATATCGATTGTGGCACGAGCTGTGTGACATGTTGCGCCGTCTTGTTGGAACCACAGCTCCTGGACATCATGATTGTTCAATTCAGGAATGAAAAAGTTAGTAATCATGGCTCTATACCGATCCCCATTGACTGCAACGTTGTGGCCTACATCGTTTTTGAAGAAGGATTCCACCAGCTCATAAAGCGCACCAAACAGTTAGTTTTTCTGGATATAACGGTGTTTCGACATACACTTGTGGATTAGCTTCACTCCAAATGCGGCAGTTTTGTTTGTTGACGTAGCCATTCAACCAGAAGTGCGCTTCATCGCTAAACAAAATTCGCTTATGAAAATCGGGAACAACGGCAATCTCGTTTTGGGCCCATTCGTCGAATCTACGCCTTGCTTGATGATCGTTTTGATGAATTGCCAAACCAAACTGAGAATAAATCACTTGACAACTGTTAAATCGGTCGCCATCTTGGAAAGTAATGCAACTTAAACTTCTATACCTGGAAAAAAAACACTCTTTTATATATATATATTTATGGGTCTATAAAAATTTAAGCGAGATATCTGAAACGCATCAGTTTATTTTAAGGCCTAAAAAAATAAGACGAAAGTACTTTCTCTTTTTTAGCTATGAAAATCTTTTTCCCCTCTGTTGTTATCTTCATCATCAAAAAACTTCGCATTTTCCACAAGCCTTAGCTTAGTTATATTTGAAAGTAGGACACTTTATTGTTTAACTTTAAAAAAAATGATAGTAATAGGGAAGGAAACGATTTTCCTTCCGTGATAAATGTTACAATTTATCCCAAAAGGGAAATAAAAAATAGGTTAAAAAGCAACATTTGGAAATCCATTTCTTTTTAATGGATATAGGACATTTATATTAATTATATCGCAATAGCTGTTGAGGAAAGCACTAAGAGATAATATAAATTGATTATCAAAATATTTAGAATTTCACGCATAGCTGAAAGCGAAATCGCAGTTGAAATTTCAGCATTATATGAATATTATGCTTTGTTTCTGTACTATTTTATGTAAACAAATTCTCTCTTTTTTTATTACGATATACATTTTCTCTCAATCTTTACTTTCTTTAGGTTTATTTTCTTTCAAATAAATATTACTACGTCTGTGAGTTGAATTATTTATTTGGGTTTGTTGCAAAATACATATCATTTAAGGGATAAATAAATAATTTATTATTTTGTAGTTATTATTTAATGGTTAATATAGTTATAATATCCTTATAAAAATACTTTTCAATTCCTACTATTAATTCACTCTCTCCCTATGTATATATATATATATATATATATATATATATATATATATATATATATATATATGTATCTTGCTCAAATTTTTAATTGTCAATTAAATATTTTCTATTCATCCATTCAAATTCAAATACATTTTATTAAAACTCGTAGTGGATGACACTTGATGTTAATACAGTTTTTTTAAAAATATTAATTAATTTATTACTTAAAAAATGAATAAATAGCAACAAACAAAAAATAGTCCAAAAGCATTTTTGAAAGGAAAATTGTTCGTTGGGTCCCTGTAGCGCAATGGATAGCACGTTGGACTTCTACCAAAGGTTTCAGGTCCGATTCACACATAAGAGGGTCTAAATTTTGAGAATGTGATTTATTTTTTACTATACTATTTTATTAGAATGATTAAATTTAATTAATGAATTAATAGTAACAAACAAATACAAATAGTCCAGCACCCTATGTAGAAAGGAAAATTGCTTTCTATTTTGTCACTTAATATTGTGATACTTGTGATGTATATACATATTTATATTAATTGAAACTATTGAATAAAAAGTAAGAAAAATAAAACATGTCCTTTGTGTTGACCTAAGTAGGAATTGACTTATTTTTTTAAATACATGTTTTTTATAAAAAGTAGTGGGTATTTTTTCTCCTGGAAGACTTTGTAACAATTTCTAAATCTAACACATTGTACGAACTGCAAACTATAAACTAAAAATTAAGTTCTACTTATAATTGTACTTTTTAATTTATTATACATAAACAAACTTCTTTTGAAAACTTACCAATCTGTTTATTAGTACCAAATATTCCTTATTTGATTAATCATTGATAAAGTTGCGGCAATTTTGTAGAGTTCGGTGCCCGTCTCAGGTATCGTCACTTGAAAGTGGTTGAAAATTAAGAGGTCCGTCAGCAATACTCCTAGTAGCATCGATATATACGACAATAATAAAAAAATTAAAGTGAAACGAAATGTATTAAAATAAATAGAAAAAAATTAAGAAAATGAAATAAATTTCTAAAGAGTGTAAAAAGTATCCATTCTATAGAAATGTAAAGAAAAAATGAAAGGAACAAATATGTTATATCACAATGTAAAATAACAAAAGAAAAACCCCAACAAGTTTGTCAAAAAAAAAAAAAAAAAAAAAACCCAGGTCACACACACAATGCAGTAGTTCATACAATATTTTTTCTTTTCTCTTAAATAGCATCTTACTATTTCTTCCTAGATATCAATTCAAACCTAACTCTTTGAATTATCAAAAAGTTTTAGAATTTGAAACTGCATGAATTTAAGCCAAGGCCCTATAAATATACCCTACCTATTATTCCTTCGTTTTCTGATCTATCATCGACAACAAATTAATTCGTTTGAAGATTTGAATAATTATGCAAACAAGTATTTTTACGCACCACTCGTCTATTATGTTTTTTAAGGTAATCCAAATATAATATATAGAGATCTGAAATAACTTTTGTGTGATCAATAATTCTAAATTTCTGATGCGTTTGCTCTGGTTCACTTGCGCACAATTACTCTTGTGTTGATAAGCACTTCATTACAATTTTAAATTTCTTTTGATGATTTAAATTCGATTAATTTAGAATCATGCTCCCTTCAATGCAAATTGTTGATAAAATATTTTAATGTTCTTTGACTATATTAGTGTGTTTATTAATATAAACAATTTGTGATACCCCGGGCTGGATGTATCATCTCTTCATCCACGCGACTTAAGTTTGTAAGGATAAAAAATTGACCATTCAAACCTTCCAAAATAAATTTAGTTTATTATTATCTCAATTTACATAAGCAATGCAACACACTGGTCTTAGAGGTAAATGATCAGGAGTGATATGACATAAATTACGATTCTTAACAAATAGTGCATTAAATCCTACTCACTATTTTTATGATAAATTAACTACCGGATCTGTATCTACAGCCGCTTCCTTAACTAACTAAAGTCCGCTCTATCATTAAAGTTTAATAGTATATCGCTTACCGATATTCCACGGCGAACAGCTACCAATCTTTATATCTTCTATATAATACTGTAATCCAACTTGCTTCGGCAACTGGGTAACTTTCTGACTATTTGACTCTTATAATACTTCTTAAGATTTCGAAGACTCCCCTTAGCTCCTCCAAGACTCCTCTAGCCTTTTTAGACTATTTTTCTGTTTTCGCGAATGCTAAAGCTCCTATATATATAATCTTTCCTAATCTGCATATCGCGTTTTCTTCTTGAGTTGGTTGGAAGGAAATATCATGCTGGTCCCAAATATTCCCCTAGAGGATTTTAGTGAAAGGCGCGATAAAGCCTCGTCACAAATTGCGTTGTGTGATAGATAGATATATACAGTTTATGTGCCACACATCCAGTATAGTGGTTAGTGGTGATTACTGCAATGTTTTAGGGCATGTGTTTAAGTCCCGGAGAAGACATGTATGTTTGTAAATGTTTAGCGCATTTACTGTAAG
Organism: Trichonephila clavipes; assembly: GCA_019973935.1. Lineage (NCBI taxonomy): Eukaryota > Metazoa > Arthropoda > Arachnida > Araneae > Nephilidae > Trichonephila > Trichonephila clavipes. Next base: position 86,753 of record BMAU01011558.1, read on the forward strand.
GCGTACTCTAAATAGATTTTGAGCATCAAGTCCTTACATGAGTTAGGTGGAAGGTGAAGAGAGGTGGAAGGCCAATGATAATAGCAAGGTGTTCTCTCCCAAAAGTGGAGTGGAGTGTGATAGTTATATTAATGTCACTCTATAATGCTGCACGAGGGTTATTGGTGACGAACCTCATAATTTTGAAGCATGGTCAAGTGATGAGAACGACACGTGGGCTGGCACCTACTTTCCTAACTTCCACACCACACAATGACATGTCTGCGAACAGTCCGTGACCTTGACCACTAAGCTACTGCGGTCAACCTTTATGTTCGTAAGGAATGCCGTGTTTTTTAAATAAACAGAATTTCGATACATACAGAAGTCTATTTACTTTTTACTTGTTTCTATGTTTATTTTTAAAGCTCCCATTTTTATACGCTGCGTATATCGCGCACATTTAAATTTTGATCTCACTTTTTGTGTTAAAATTATGCGTTATACGCCGGAAATTTTGGTAAGTGTAATTATAGATCAACGGCAAATTATGGCAAATGAAACTGATTTTGTGTTTGTTCTGTTTTTTGAAAATATTATTCCATTTGAAAATTGAAAGCAATGGAATTTAAGTAATTTTATTAAATGTATTGAAAATGCTTCTCTCCTTAATTCTCTAAATACTTATTTATGATTGCAATTTTTATATCTTCTTTTCTTAAAACGTTTTCTTCTCTAAAAACTTATGATTCATATTTTAGGATTTCCAGTTTCTCCTCTTCAGCTTCCGATGATGTTTCAGACACCCAAAGTCCCATTGGCAAGCAGTTCCGCCGACCCCTGGGTCCTTCCTCCTCCCTCGACCCCACCAGCCTCCTCAAGCTGACCTCGGAGTGCGTCCAACCTCGCCCAGCCCTTACTAGGTGGCACACCGTTGCCTCTCCCCACTGCCAGACGACTGCAGTTCTCGGAACTCTGGATGTCGAAAGGTAAGGATTCATTTAAAATATTACCACACATTTGGCCATGCAATTCACGGTAAGGTTTAATTTTATGGAATGGCATATTAATTATGACTTTGTAAAACTGAGTTATGATTTTAATAGAAAAAAAGTAACTTCATATCGTAAATAAAGTAATATTGATAATCAATGATCCAATTCTATAATATAAAGGTGCACTTCTGTAACAATGGACTATCTGTGAGGTCTATCCTTTTGATCTCCGGTGTGTATTTACATATTATCGCAACCATATTGGTGACATTGAATAAAACACACGAAATCTAAAACCGGACGTTGACGGGAATATGCAGCACATAGTCGAAATGAACTAAGTTAAATATAATAAGGAATTATAAATATATGTTATAATCAAAATAAAAGAATAAATAATTTTTATCAATATAAAACTTGCCTTTATTTTACAAAGCATCAATAATATTTTGGTGAAAAAATAGAGAAATAGATGTGTTTGGCGCAGCTTAGCCCCAATTCGCTCTTGCGCCATTAACTCAAACACTCATTCACATGAAAAAATGGATTTTAGAATTAAACCAAAACAATCTGTTTTGTCTTCTCGTTTGTCTTGTCGCCACATTTCCTATATGCAGCCTAGTCCACTCATTTTCATTCTTTCTTTCTTTACCATGCAAAAACACTAATCTCTCGCGTAATTATTTCTGTCTATGACTGTTTTATCATCTGAGTTGAGACGTTCTTCACAAAGTTTGTGACTGAAGTTAATTCTTTGCACCAGCCATAAATGAACCTTACTGATGTTAATAAGGGAATGCAATATCCCAATTGCCAGTTCTTATTGCGTGTGTTGATTACAGGTTGCAATTTTGCACTTCTTAAAACCAGTTTTCCAAAATAAAGCTTCATCGAGTAACAGTTGGTACATTTCCTGACATCTGGTAAAATGCGTGGCAGGTTACATGTTTGTGAGGGACAAACAATTCCCAAACCAGGATGCTTTGATTCAGGTTTGTGATTTATTTGACCAATGTGACGCCGTTTTACCTCTGCGACATTTTTGTTCCCAAAACTCCTTATTTCATTTTTTGTGGCCCATGTTTTCTTTTGTGTTTCAGTTTCGGCCCATAATTATGGAACAATCCTGTTGCACTTTATCTGAGGTGGGGAATCCGTGGCATTAATGCCCCATGCGGCATCCGTGAGCTTCTTGTGTGGTCTTCGTAAAAGCTAGTACTTGTATTAATTAATAGTTAATTATACTGTTGCAAATTTATTACAATTTTCAAATCAATGAAATGAAATACAGAACAGCATAAATTTATGTATGCATGTTTCAATTACTAGACTACTTGTAGGAATGGACAAATTGTACATTTCAAATGTTAGAACGCCTCCTAGTGTAACATGGCAACACAGCCAGACGTGTGTGTGTCATATGTTCTCCAGTCAAAAACTATTTTGGAACTATTATAGTTGTGACTGGTTCGATGTACAACATGCATTAGCGGAGGTGAGATATGCAAATGATTAGAATTTCAGCGCAGACACACATCACGCGTGCCTGTGGCGCCACCACAAAGCGCTATTTAAGGTTTTGAGATTTCCACGATTTCAAGCGCGGCAATTGTGTTTTTATTATGTTTTTTTCAAAAAACGATCATTTATGTCTCGTAGAAAACAACGATCAGCTTTTGATCAAGTATCCGAGTTCGACACAGGAAGGATAGTGGCCTACCGAGATTGTGTATTATCTTTCAGGGAAATTGATTGTCGTGTTGGACGAAACCAAACAACTGTAATGTGGATATGTGACCGTTGGATGCAGGAGGGTACGACGGACCGACGTGGGAGATAGTATCCACCTCAGTGCACCACTTCACGAGAGGACAGGCAAATTGTGCGCATGGCAATGACGGATCGCTCAGTCACATCACGAACCGTAGCACAGCACATTGAGTCTGTAACGCATCATTCAGTGTCTGCGTGTACCATTCGACGCCGTTTACAGCAGAGTTGTCTGTTCGCTAGACGTCCATTGCTTGCTCTACCCTTGACGCAGAACCACAGACGTCTCCGCCGACAATGGTGCGATGAAAGAAGGATGTGGATGGTAGAATGGAATGAAGTTGTCTTTACTGACGAGTCACTCATCTTTCTGCAACACCACGATGGTCGGATTCGAGTTTGGAGACACCGTGGAGAGAGAATGCTGAACAGCTGCGTTATGCACCGCCACACTGGTCCTGCACCGGGTATTATGGTATGGGGTGGTATTGGATATCACTCTCGCACTCCTCTAGTACGCATTGCTGGTACTTTAAACAGCCAGCGCTACATCTCCGAGGTGTTGGGGCCAGTTGTCCTTCCTTACCTTCAGGGCTTGAGCCACAGCCATATTCCAACAGGATAATGCGTGACTACACGTGACCCTCATTGTCCAAAGGTTCTTCGTTAATCGCCAGATTCAATGGCATCACTGGCCGGCTCGCTCTCCGGATCTTTCACCGATAGAAAACATGTGGCCCATGGTTGCTCAACGATTGAACCAGATTACACCCCCAGATGCCACACGAGATCAACTTCGGCAACGTGCGGAAGCTGCTTGGTCTGCTGTACCCCAAGAACACATCTAAAGTCTCTTTGAATCAATGCCGAGGCGTGTGGCAGCAGTGATTTCCAACAATGGCGGCTACTCTGGCTAATTATTAATCTAATCTGGCTCAATTATTCTGGCAGGAACTACACTTCACAGAAGTCTATAAATTTAATCATTTGATACTATTCAACATATTATCTACAAAATAAATTTTGCTATGCCATCTCTTGTCTTTCTTGGTGTTTTATTATAAGTTTTGGATGACTGAGATGCAACAATTATGCTGTAAAAAAGACACTGGTGGTTTATCTTATGTAAATCTGGTAATGTGCTGTTAATAAACTCGTCTCGTGTTGCTAATGGCCATATTGAATATCTAGTTATTGCTTTACATATTCTGTGGGGTTTTACTAGTAGTTTTGTGATATTGTATCTCTCGCAAGTATACACTTTCATAGAGAAATTATTTGATATCGGTTTCTTATGTGAATACAAAAATATTCTATGTTGTAATTGTTTCTGTAAAATAATAAACAAATAAGAATTCAATTATTATTTTTTGGCATTATTTCTTTATAATGCACCGAATTGTCTTAATTGTGCAAAAACTCAAACAATTTCATAAAAGTCGCATTCATAGGTCATTAACCAGTGCGGCCTTTTTAATTACTACCTAATTTACATGTGGCCTCTAATAGTAAAAAGGTTCTCCACCTCTGCACTATATCATCAATATGTACGAGAGTCCTTAGTGCATCTTTGCTAAATTTTGTTCTTGAACTAGAGAAATAAATTAATTAACTGTGTGCTCTGAAATGTGCCTTTTTTCTTAGGGACTCGGATGAAGAAGAGCCCCACAACCCTCCTTGTCTGCACGGTCGCCTCTGGTTCTCTCTGCTGTACAACTCGGAGACGAGCAAGCTGGAAGTGACGCTCATCAAAGCCAAGTACCTTCCAGGTGAGTTGGGGTTTTAGAAAAGAACGAAACATACACACGCGCGTTGCACTTGTGTATGTTTTTATGCTTATATGTATATTTTATTGCTTATGTGTATACGCATTTTATGTTTTGCCTTGAGTTTTATGTATAAATTTATTACAACGTTATGGTTTCTCTCTTTCTTCATAATAGTTTGACATTACTTATATTATTTTCTTCCGTTCTATGTAACAAATAAGCTGCCAAATTATCTTAAAGTTTTCCTTATTTTCGCAATAGCAATTTTAAATGCAAGAGAATAAACAATAATTTTATTTTCCTATTTTATATATATATACCGTAAATTTACTGTATTATTATCTAAAACTCATCTAGCGAAAAGAATAATTAAGACGTATGCATATTTGTTGCTTATACAAAATTATCTAAAACGTATAATTCATGCATCAATCAAATCAGTTTTATTACATACTTGAACTATATAATACATATATATTGAACTATATATATGTATTGCTACGAATTTGGGTGGAGGAAAAACAGCTGATGACTCCGAATATTTGAATAACAAATTTATCATTGGACAAAACACAAAAGGACGAGGACAGATTGATATATATATACACAAAGAAATATGAAAACAAATTATTTAAAGTAGTTAAACATGCGCTCATTAAAAACGAGCTTTAAAGTGCTCGTAATTTGCCTAGAATAATTACACTAGCAGGAACTTAAAGAAGTAAAGTCTATCTGTCTTTTCGCAGACAACACACAAACAGATTCTAATCTCGCCCGACCCAACATTTTTATAGCCTAATGAAAAATTTTCAGAATGTTCGATAACAGAGCCATCTGGAGGGTTCCTTAGCATTATTATTTTCACCAAATCTATCGCCATGCCGATAAAGTCACCAATCTGGTAACCCTGATCACATCATCTAGGATTGACGTGATCTTATTTTTTTAAGTTCATGCTGGCAAGCAAATTTTCCCTTTAAAGTTCAATTTTTCACAAGCCGTGTGTCACTGCAGGGAAAACAGAATACGTATTATGTTTCAATATAAAGCATTAGGTATCATAACAATCAAAACTATTTGCTACAACTATAATATCTAAATGATTTAGCTGAATGCAAATGTGAAAGCTAAATTTTAAGTAAATATTTAATAAAGTCTTAAGTTTAAAGGAAATCAAAATAAATAATGAGAATATATATATATATATATATATATATATATATATATATATATAAGCTAGAATTTTCATATTTAAATATTTTCATTATTTTTGTGGGAATATCGATGAAATAAGAATGTGAAAGAAACCGAATATTAATTTCTTCATTATAAAAACATTCACTCTAAAGCGTGATTAACATGCTTCACGTTTTCCGTTCTACTTAACAACCATTTTTACCGATATTTTAAGAGCCTTATTAATAATTGCGAAGTATAAAAATTCTTAACATCAAAAATGCTTGTCAGAGCGTATCACTGAGCATATTAATTGCCTTCGTTTCTTAATTAGTTTTATTACATATATCGCTTTTACCGAATTTTTTTTCCTTTCATAAAATTCTTTTGATCGAAGAACGAACGTGGAAGGAATCGCGTTTACTTCTAATCGAGGCAGCAATAACGATCCTTAAACTTCTTTTATGAAATCATGGGAACGAAAAGATTATGAAGCAGAAGTTTTAATTAATTTTTTACTTTTACTAGAAACTTTTATTGAAAAACACTTCTGATCTTGGAGTATTGATTTAAAAAAAGCGAATATCTCGAAATTAGGAAAGAAAATGCTTTTTTTAAATTATAAATTCATTAATCTCTGTTATTATTTAAGCATTTCAATTAATTTGAAATATGTCAAACTTAAAACGTTCTTTTAATAAAGTTATTTTTTCATTATTTTAAATATTCTCACATAAAAAAAAATTTTTTTTGTTCACTTTATATAACCGTAAACACTAATAAAAATATTTTCATTTTTAATTAATTCTTAAATAAAATGTCTTTTTGCAGCTGAATCTTTAGAAATGTCCCGGAATTTTAATTTTAGTTTTATATTGTCACTGAATGCGAATGATCAAAATTAAAATAGCGAAGAAATAAACAATAGCGAAAAAGTAAAAAAAAAGCGAGAAAAAACATAAAAAATACATAAATTAATTTACACCGAAGTATTTTTTATCTTTATATTTATTTTGTAAATTTTCTCTCTCTTAATTCAGAATTGAAGTTCAATATATTTGTATAATAAGTCAAATAAAATATAAATATGTTTATACTTTTACTTGAAAAAAAGGGTTTATATATTTTTTTAGTATATTTTTATAATCGCTGCTTAATTTTTAATGCCGTGAAAAACATTGCCTACAATTTAAAGGATCTGATGTTGACATCTGTCTAAACTATCAAGTACACACGTTAAAGTGATGTTGTAGTTCAGAAAGCGATGTTTCAGCACCACACGCCCTCGTCACATGACAATGGCTCAAAATTATAATAGCTTCTTTACTTAGCTTTCGTGTTGCCTTCTCGGTATAGTGATTAGCGACGCTGATAAGCTGTGCCGTTTTACCTGGCTTCGAATCCTGGAGAAGACATGGATGCCTGTAAATGTATAGTGCCTTCGCGGCAGGGGGTACTGTAAATAGCCGTCTAGCCGCAAGTCCTCTCGTGATGTTGGTGGAAGGGGAAGAGAGTTGTAAGGCACCTGATCATCTCCTCCTGAAAATTGGGTTGAAACAGGGCTAAATCGTTCTGTCACCTGTTTGCTGCTCTAAGTTAGGGCTAACGACAGGGGTCATTTAGCACTTTGCCATGACTAATTTCGTGGGCCTTAATCTGGCCCAGGTATCCCCAACCCGCGGTCCAATTGAAGTTCCTGTCTATATTATTTTAGACATTTGGACTACAGACGGTTGAATCGAATATATCGTGTTTTGACCCACTCCCATCTCTTCCCGTGCAGTTTTTACCGAAATAATTTTTTTCCTTCATTTAACTTCCAAGCAATTGTAATAACAGGTGTTGATGGATGAAGGAAAGCAGATGAGCGTGGGTGTGTTATTCCTCTTTCAACGAGAACTTCGTTGAGAGTGAGTTGTGTATTTCGTTCTATTTGTCAGAGAAATAATTTATGTCTATATTTTTAAGTTCAGATTAGTAGTCTTTTTCTTGTTTTATTTGGCAATGAAAGAATCCGATGATGGATTTAATGAGTTGCCTCAGGACTATCAGACCAGCTAGTAGAAATAAATGTAAGATAATTACGACAGCAGAATGAAAATGGTTATTTTTTAAACTTCTGAAATTATGTATCTTTTTCATTTTATGATATATATTTAATCACGGTGCAATAATTAATACCATACAATAAGTAACTAAACATTGGGCTATCGGGCAGAAAAAAAAAACTGTTTTTTTACAAACAATGTAATAATTACAATACTGTTCTTCTTTACTTAATTGCTTTTTTACACTTGAAAGAAAAATTTTGAAAATCTAAATAAATTTTATGCAAATATACTGTAACACAAGTATAAAATGTGAAGATGTTACGCACATAGTTGTTATATTACGCAACCTCAGATGGGGGCATAAATCTACTGTAGATAAGAACCTTGTATGTTAAGAGATATTCTTCCACCAACAAGTGCAATCGGTCGGCTTTCAACTTTGTTGTGATTGTGATCCAGTAAAAGGTAAACTTGGTGTTTTTTGATTATATCAATAATTGAATGTTGATCATATCATATTTTGAATGCTGTACGATAGTAAAATATTTTGAATATTTTTTTTTATTTTGATATGTGCGGCCCACCTCAGTTTAGTAAATTTTTACGTGGCCCACCAACCAATTTGGGTTGGGCACCCCTGATATGGCCTTTGCCGATCAGATGGCTTTAGTAACAATAATTTAGCTTTCGTGTGTCTTGGACATGTGACGGAAGAATCAATCATTCAAAAAACATTCATCATATAACAATATTTAGTCTTATTTTTGAACTAGTTTTGGGTACTTATGCATTACACACAGTCGATTTTTTTTCTCCAAACCAAAAAACATCGCCAAATGCCTCAATATGCAACCAATAGTGGTAAAAACTTTCTGCGCATGCTCCAAAACGATAACGATAGTAATAATGGCAGCATTTGGCGGAGGCTTTTAAATTTGCGAATTATTTATTATTTGGTGGAATTGGTTGACGATATAATACGTAAGTACCCTAATACAGTGTTTCTCAAACTGTGGGGCGCGCCCCCTGGGGAGGGCGCGATAAACGTACAAGGGGGGCGCGAGCATATCGAAAATAAAAGATTAAAAAAAATTATTTACTGGAATGAAGTAAAACAAAATACTTTCTGACATAATAAAACAAATACACATTTACACTGATATAATTTATATATCTGCGATATTACGTCATAAAAAATTAAAGCTTCTACTTCTATTACGGTTTCTTTTCAAACCAGAATGAGAAAAAACAAAACTCAGACCCATAATCGAAAAAAAAAATTTAGGAAGATAAAAAATTCTTCACTGTTATATTATTGTCATCAGCTGTAGGCAGCAGAATGTAGTTGCTGCGGTTTGACCTTCGAACTTACTAGTACGGTTAGTTACGCGTCCCTGCTCTTATGTGTGTGTATTTGTTTTTTCATTTAGGGAAGTTGCAAATAAACTATTTCTGCTGCGATTTTTTCCTTGTAAAATATTTTTATGATTTTTGGAAAAGCACAGAGAGCTCTTTGAAGGATTACTTGGCCAAGATTTATTTCTATGAGTTATTCCCAAACATATAAAAAAGCATAATGAAAAACGTTTTACATAATTTTTTTTGAACATCCATATTGTAATAAATACACTTTTATTCCGGAGCTGTCACGCCGAGCACAGAGTGCACGAAATCAGTAATTCTGGCAAAACTGTTTAATTGTTACCAATGGCTCTGGCACTATCCTCCTGTTTGACATGCTTAACGTGTGAACTAAAATATGTTTGTCACATATCTCCCCTCTTTTTGGGAGTGACAAACGTTTTTTACAATCTTAAGGTACTTGTTTTGACTGAGTTCTCGGTGTGATAACTTTTTCCGAAATATTTTCTGTATTCTTGAAAGTAGGTGAGTATATTTTCTCTTAATTAAATTATTCACTGGAATTACGATTTTTATTGTGTACTATAAAAATAATTATAAAAAAGATTGGGGTGGCTCAATAACCCCACTCGACCATTAGTATCGAGTGCGCGCCTGCTCCAGGTTTAAAACATGTTGAAGTCTTTTCACTTTAAATATTAAAAATAATACAATTATTTCTCATCGGAATTTTATATTATTGTTCATTATTCAACATCAATTCTAAATGATAATTCTGTGAGGTTTAAAATTACAGTTCGCTTAAAACTAATTATAATTTGAGCAATGATTTAAAAAATCATTTTACATTTTGTAAACATTGTCGCGCACTTAGCTTTATTCTGCTTACAATTCAGCGATTATATAAATAATGTTTTATTTTCTGATAAATGAACTCATGCAAAAAGCGAGTACTTCAGCCGGTATACTTTTAATGTATCAGTGCTGCACAGAGTATTTTATAACTAATTAATTAATACTAAATTAAGAACAAGATTAATAAGTATTAGCGACTTCCATGGACTTGTCTTAGAGAGCAAAGTTTTTCAAAAGAATGCCTATGATTAGAAATTGACCCTCTGAGTTCTTTTTCTATATTTGGCTGATATCTGTATTTTGTCTTCTAAGCAACCACCGCATTTTGCAATATGTTCCAATTTAAAAATTAGAGAAAGGAAAAATAACATAATAATTATCCTATTACTTAATATTTTTTTTGCTTAAAAGCAACATATACAAAATTCAATACTTATGTCATGAATTTGTACGGTATATAATTAAGATTATTGCTTTAGCGTAAAAAAAGTGCATTATTATTGCATTCAGTACATTATTAATGTATAAGGGGGGCGCGATAAAAATTGTGATTGGTAAGGGGGGCGCCAGTATTGAAAGTTTGAGAAGCACTGCCCTAATATGATTTTGTTAGAAAGAGAGTTTCGGGCCAAATAGTTGTAAATTTTCACCAAACGGAGTTGAGAGCATTGTTATAAGATAACATTAAACTGGCTGCAAAGATCTTTGTCACATGGTTTAAAAGTTGACCCAAAAGGAATGGTTGTTTATTCTTTTCATTTGTTCGTAAGGTTTATGGTCATGCATTTATAAATAAGGTAAAAACTTTTAAATTCTGTTTCAATATCAGGTATCAAATATACAAATCATTGCACATAGTATGCTTTGTTATGCATTTTGAGAATAAAATAAATACATACATTTTTTTAAAACTGATCATAATCGAACCCAAATGTGACAACTGAAACTGCAAAACAACTTTGCCAATTGGTCTATGTAGTAACTTACGTAATCTTCAATTATCATTTAAAAAAGTGAATACCATCATCGTATTAAAAAGTGATCATCTCCAAAAATGCTTCAGTTCCAATGATCTACTGCAAAGCCATTTCTGTATTTTGTTATTAATTTTCCTCGTGTCAAAATCGTTTGGTGTATTTTAAAATGTTGTTCTAATCTACTTATACATGGATTTAGGTTTAGAGACAATGAATCTTAAAGTTGTTAATAGCATGATTTTTTAAGTAAAATTAAATTCTTTATTTTTGATAATAGTATTTACCTTATTATTTTCCATTTTGACCTAAATGTATATAAATATTTTTTAAAAAGATTGCTTACTTCTTTGCTTTCTGTTAACTGAAAAATTTTACGAATTAGAAGTCATATTTTCTAACAATGCTTGTACAACGAATCTCAATATAGTGCATCGCGTATAGTAAGTCCAGATAAAAAAAATCGATGTACATCATGGATAGTTTCAAATCATTACTTGATGATGTCTGCATATTGTTTTTTTAAATATCAGCATATAATTATGGAGAGAATATTTATATTACCCTTGCTTAATATTCCAACAATGTATTGAAACAAAAAAAAATTTAAATAGGCATATGCACACAAAAGAACCTGAAATATTTTTTTTATTTTAAAGATTTAGTAGGTCACATAAATAAATTAATATAGATGATTCCAATAGCGTTTTCAGGCTTTATGTTTTAAGTAAGTGACGATTCAGTCAATTTTAATTTTTATTTTATAATGTAGGACTAGTTCACGAAGTTTTTCATTTTTCAGGTCGTGGATTGGTCAATGCTCCAAGAGATCCCTTTGTGAAAGTGTTCCTTCTGCCCGACGAAGAGAATTTCCACCAATCAAAAATAAGGAAAAGAACCTTGACACCCAAGTTCAATGAAACCTTTGAATTTAATGTAAGTTTTTGTTCGTATACTTACGAAACTTTTAACATGAAAATGTTTTTATAATGCTCCTCTGTGTGTGCATGTGAGTGCGTGGATGTGTGCGTGCGTGAGTGAAAAACTAGCAGATTCTTGAAAACGAAAGACGAATTAACAAGATTTACGTTTTTAAAAAAATAAAGTATTAATTTTGGAGAAAAGCATTTTCAAATTTAGAAAGTAAAAGTAACATCAATTCATCTTTATATTTCAAAATTTTGAATTTGTGCCGACTATAATAATTTAATCGAATTAATAGAAACATCAATGTAATTAAAGATTAAATATGAAACGAAAATTTATATGTAAAAAGTAACAACATATTTATTTTAGATTTAAAGCTTATTAAGTGCATTATTTGTCTGATGATATGATAATATTCCCATGAGTTTAAATTGATTACAATACACCGTAGCACCTTACTGTCTTAAAGTAAAATTTAAAAAAAAATTTTTGACAACTAAATAAAAAAGTGGTAAGGAATATGGGGATCTAGAAGTCACAGCATAATGTGTTAATTACATTTACAACTAAATATATAAAGATTAAAGTCATCATTGTTAATTGGTTGTAAAATAATACAAATGGTATGAAATGATATAAACTTTTAACTAGAACTTGTGATGCCGAGAAGTTGTGCTTAAGATATTTGAAACACAAAATAATTTAAATCTTATTGTGATCTAAATTTGTAGTAAACCTACATAAATTATTTTCTGAGCCTTGTTTGGTCCATACATCAAATTCATTATTATAATGTTTTCAAGGATAAATATAAAAGTTTTTTAAGCAAAGTGACTATGAAAGAAAAAAATAATTCATAATACTTTAAAAAAACAAAATTTTTTTTAAAAAACATTTACTTTATTTTTCCAAATTTTTAAAGGGAAACGAATGTTTTTTGGTATACGCACCAAATTTCTAAATATATTATTTTAAAGAGATAATAATAATAAATATTTTTGGTGAAAAAGAGTGTTATAGAAATCAAAATCATAAAACAATAAAAAAAATATTTTTTTTTAAAAGAAAGTTTGTATAATTTTTATTAAAACATTGTATTCGAATCAAATGTTCATAATTCCACAAATAATTCCTGTTTCGAAAATATCTCGATAAATTTAAGTATGAACTGAAAATTTTAAAGAGTAAAAAAAAAAAGTGTATTTTTTTCTTAAAAAGTAACAGTTGTAAATAAAATTGTTTGTATCAATTGGAAAATATTATATAGTACGTATAGAAAAAAAATGTATTACAGTTTACGAAAATATATTTCCTTAATAAATGCGGCTGCGGCAGCCTGGTGGTCAAAATCACGGACCTGTGGTTGATGTTTCTTGAGTTAGAGCATAGCATTGCTAAAGATTCGGCATGTAGAGGGGCTCAAACGCCCTCCCGTTGGTGTGATGTGGGAGTTCAGGGAGAGGATGCCATCTCAAATATCATCCTCGTCACTTGACCTTGATTTAAAATTACGAGGTTGGTTGCCAATAGCCCTTGTATAGCTTTATATTGTGACCTTAGTTTTATTCTCACTCATGGTGAATAAAAACTTTTTCCGTTGATAGAATTTTAATACACGGTTTGTTATTACTTCTAGTCACTTTCCATGATTTTAACTTTAACGATTTGCTTAACATTCTTTTTAATTTATACTTTTCAGTTCTTTTTTTTTAATGGAACTGAAGATAATTGAAGCCGAAATTCTTTCCGAGACAATTTTTAACTTGTAGAATAAGCTTCTTTTTTATATACACTTTCATTTTTATTTGAGTTGTACAAAAACAGCTAGAATAAATTTATATTTGTTATGTTCATAATTTTTTCCTGGTTCTAATAAATTCCTCTCGAAAAATACGTTTCATAATTTGCATTTGAAAGATAAAAAATCGATCTTTCTTATCAAGTTTTTCTTGATTTCATTGTTGCTTCATTTCTTTTTTTGCATGCTATTGAAATTCATGAGTAATGCATTCAACAAAAAATTTGTTCTTCGATGGAAATAAAAAATACGAAGTAGGTTTTATAAAAATACATTTGTAGAGAAAAATGTATACTCTACAGACTGTATTATTTTCTTTTTATAAAAAAATTCAACTTTTTTTTCAGTTCATTTCCTTCACGAATTGTCTTCAAAATGCTGACATTGGTATTTTTGTCTGAAAAAAAAATTGGAACAAAAAATCATGCAGTTTGTATTTTAATTTATGTAGAATGACAGAATTTTTGGGCATATTTCTTTAACTTACTTTATCTAAAATTTCGATATTTTTTTTCACTATTCACATATACGTAGGAAATGAAAAATTCACGTATCACGTGAGGATACATTTTCATATTTAACATATAATATACACACTTAAATTGTATTCACATATTGTATTGTGGTTAGTTAAGCTGTATTCTAAAATGACGGTTCCTTTTTTAATCTCCAAAGGTTTATTAGTAAAAAGAAAAGTAAATTCCAATTAATGAAATGTTTTATAAGAGAACGTTTTTTATTTATTTTACAAATGCCAGGCCATTGACCATCAGGTCATTAGGCAACGGGCTCTCCAATACCTTTTTACAATGCAGTTAAGATCATTCAGTGCAGAGCACTCGTCCAAATGAGCGGCAGTCATGTCTTGTCCAGTGTCACACAAAACGCAGATAGGTGAAGTCACTAAATTAAAACGAAACAGATGAACACAAAGGCAGTCATGTCCGGTTAAAAGTCTAAATTTAGCCACAGCAGCAGCACGAGGAGAACTTGGAATACCGTGGGATTCCTTACATAGTGTACTCCAAGGCTTATCACAAGCAACACGAGAAGCTGTAAGGCGAAATGATTCCCTAAAAATCCTTTTAATTTCCAGTTTGGCAGAATGAAGTGTCAGGTATCTGCGAAAGTTCTGAAGGATACCCGTTCCCTTTTTTGCCAAAATGTCTGCCCTCTCATTTCCCCAAAGACCACAATGGGATGGTACCCACTGAAAGACGATCTTTCCTTTAATCTTTCCCAGGAGTTCTCTACAGTTCTGCACACGTAAACAATTATTCTCATTATAGTTGGACAAAGCCTGAAGGGCAGAAGTAGAATCTGAAAGAATTACAGCTCTTTCAATGGGGGGAAGACGAACAGCAAGTTGCTGAAGGGCTGTGTGTATAGCTTCAACCTCACCATCAAAGTGAGTTGTCAAGGGGCCGGCGTGTAAATAGAAGAAGAGGTGACTAAAAACACCAATGCCAGCGCCTTGGGCGAAGTCCAAGAGTGAGCCATTTGTGTAAATGTGAAGCCACTCCTCCGGTGGGAAGCGGGTATTGATAGTTTCCAAAGCTATAGCGTGAAGAGCAGTTGGACTTAGATCACGTTTTCTTACATTCAGAACAAGGTCCAATCTGATGTCGAGTATTGCGTAGTCGAGTGGGTTAGTTCAGCCATTCACTAATATAATTGAGAAGAATCCTGCTATTCTCTTCAATAGACTTATTAGACTCCCAAATAATTCATTCTGGCGGGACTATGATTCCGATGGAGGACGTAATCTTAAGACTCAAAAGGGCTTTATTCAATGTGTTCGTGAGAACATTCAATACAAAGTCATTAATGAATATAAGAGAACGTAAGTTTCGTTTAAAAATTTTAACCATTTTTTTACTGCACAAAATGCAAGTATTGTAACTATGATCTGTAATCCAAAAGCTTCTTGAAGTTAAAAGAAATGCCACAGTCAAGATTAAAAACTTTTGTTTAAGAAATTGATGCTATGCTAAAATATTAAACAAAGTTGGATCCGAGTTTTGTAGTATATCAGCTTTTCTCAAAGTGCCTCCTAGGGGAGCGTGACATATCTACGAAAGGGGCGCGAACAAATTGAAAAGTCGAAAACCGAAGATTATTTTTTAAAAAAAATATTAATTTACTGAAAGTAAACAAACAAAATACATTCTGACATAGTAAAAAATAAAAAAAACACATTTACACTGATATAATTAAATTAACAACACCTATTAAGAACATAATTAATAATAACAAGTGACCCCAAAGGTCTTGTCACATACAAATTTTTTTTCAAAAATTAAAACTTATCTGGATAATTTGTTCTATTTATAGATAATCCCTAACCCGCCGATTCAAAGTTACGCGATTCGCTCCCCAGTGCCTCCGTCTTTTATGTAGGTGCCTGTATGTAATGTTTTGGGGGGGGATAGGAATATGTATATATAAAAATAAGGAAATCCTGTGATAAATAAGTATAAATCCTTCGCAAACACTGCCAACAACCTTTTATTGCATTCCAAAGCCTTCGGAATAATTTTAAAGATAGCAGTGCACAGAAAAGATTGCACTTTGAAAACACGTATATATACGTCCAGTGCATTTAACGCTTCGGTAGAACAATACGTATATATACGCCGGTAGCACTTAAGAGGTTAAAGTCATATTGTAGCTTTAGCGTCACAAAGTATAGTATTGTTGAGTTAAAAATGTATTGTTATTTGTTTGCAGATAGCCACGATGAAAATTATGATTGAATATTGGGTCGCACACGTTGAAAGTTTGAGAAACACTGCAGTCGAGATGGTTTTAATACACGCAAATTGAAGTGTACAAGGAACAGATTAACTCATGTGTAGATTATATGTTGTTCACATTTAATCCGGCTTAAAATAATACTTTACCGTTATACAACCTCTATAATTTTGCCTTCACTTTTCATCAGGTACAAATAGGTGTTTATCTTTAAAATTTTATAATTATAATTAAAAAAAATTATTTCATTCATTTAGTGGCCATGACTACCAAATGGTCATGGTGGCGAAATCTTGACCGGTTTTGTTGAATTCTGGGTTTCAGTTTTATTGACAATGTAGACCAGGGATGACAAATTAATGCCATGGGCGCCACTCAGGCACGCGACCACAATATTTTGGCCATTCCGCCATTCAAAATATCAAAGTTCACTATGAAGTATTAGGAACAAACGCGAATGATCGGTCACCGGATGGTAGAGATTTGATTCCAGACACATTAAACTATTTGAAAAAGCTGGATAAGGCCATTTTAATCATATTTTTATTTACCTATGCTTGGGAGTCACTCTTTTCAGAGATTAATAACGTTCAAGACTCCCTTAGAAATCTTTTGGCAGATGACCCCAATTCAGCATGCATTCTGTTAAAAGTAATATCTTACAATCCTAATATAAGTTATTTGTCATCTAATCTGCAACAACAGAAGTTACACTAATGTTACTTAAATTTGAATTACACGTTTTACTAAAACATTTACTACTATAAAGTGCAAATGTATTTTTAGTAGTAAATATAGAGAGATAATTTTCAGTTCTTAGTATTTAGCTTTATTATTTTCCCACTAATCACAAAACATTATTTGAAAGCCCCTCATTAATTTCATTAGAAAAAAGGGCACTTTTATCCATAAAGATTCGCCACCCCTGCTGTAGACCTACTATGTACAGAGGCTAATCAATGTTAAATCTGTCGACGATTAAAACTCTTGCGCATGCTTGGTTAGAAGTTTGGAGTGTGGAATGCCAAACTGAAGTGTCGTCACTTGATCTTGGTTCAAAATTGAGAGATCTTTTGTCAATAATTTTCATGCAGTTCCTTAATGCTGCATTAAGGGATAATAAATCACTTGCAGTAGAGTCTCGTTTCTGAAAATTGCAAACAACAAAATGTCAGGGATTCCTTTCGTCTCCCTCGTCTAAGATGTACACTTCGGGCCCGAAGAAGTGTCCAGTTCAAATAATAGTGTACCTAAGCAGTACTTAAAATCAACATGGTTCATATTCTCCCTCTGTACCAACAACATGTCACCGAAGTGGTGACGCAAAAATTGAACACTAAGTGGCAGCACAGCCTAACGATACTGTTCGATTATGCCTTCATTCCATAGAGAGTCTAAGACATTCTCAATGAATCACTACTAGTAATTCAATACATCAAAGGAGCGCGCTTCAACTAGCCTCGCTATCTCAACAAGTGATTGTCCGCAATGTCAACGGAAAAACGTTCCAACGACACTCAAATCTGGTGGAGATGTATAACAATTGCAGTAATTGGCTGGAAAAATGTCCTTCTCTAAGTATCGTCCAGAAAGTCAAAACAGAAAAAAAACACTCTCTTCTCTAGAAAGGGGGAATCCCTTCGGATCTTCCCATCGGAGCCCCCTTCTGCAATTCGCGAATAACTAAATGACAGATATTCGTTTCCTCTTAATCGTCTAAGGCGTACACTTCGGCCCCGAAGGTGACTAGCTCAAATAACAGTGCACCCATGCAGCATTCAAGGTCACCATGGGGTCTTGGGTGCTGCTTGGATGCCTCTCCATCGTCACCAACCACTTGTCGCTAATCACCTTCATTTCGTGCGCTGAAACGTCGTTAATTTAAGTAATCGGAAAGTTACAACCACCGCATATATTCCCATATCGCCGAAAGTTTTGCAGAGCCAACTTTCGGCGATATGGGAAACTTTATTTCTGCATGACTAAGATTTTCTTTCTATGATCGAGTTACCGATGCAAATATGTCTCACTTAAGAGTAAATCACTATCGATTCAAAAGGTTTTAAAAAAAATTTCTTTGTAGGTGGCAGCTGATGATTTGCCAAAGAAGACTCTGAAGCTTTCTGTGTATGACGTGGATAAACGCAAGGTGCGTCATTGTCTAGGCCATGTAATCTTTCCAATGACTAAGAATGATATGATGTCTGGCGAGATTATCTGGAGGGACCTTGAAATAGCCCCTCAGGTAAGTAATACTTAAACTGACTCCTGATTTTTAGTTTGTTTTATAGTTTTTCAAATTTAAATTCATTTAATTTTTGTTGTGTAACACATGAATATTTATTCAAAATTGACAATCACCATTTTATATAAAGAAACGAGGATCGTTGAGAATAAAATAAATAACCACCTAAGCCTACTAAAAGTTTACTGGGAAATACTCGATTAATTATCACATTTCTATTATATCTTCTGTTACTAAATCATCAGAAATCAAGATGTTTTGTGTAACTTTTCATCAACTTTGCCAAATCCAAATATGTCACGTCAATACACGTGTAAACAAGATTGTTGTATTTGCTGTTGTTATCAATTCGCTTGGAGCAGGAAAGCCTACGCAAAATCCAAAAGACCTTATCGCAAAATAGAGTTACAGATATTCGCCCTGCTCAATTGACAGCTGTCTCTTTGAGACATCAATACATTCAGGGTGAAATGAAGAAGCAGGAAAGAAGCAAGTATAAGGGGGAGGGGTTATTCACTCCCTTAATAAGCTTCATGTAGTTGAGTTGCCTCATATAACTGCCATGGCTGCGTGGAGAGTTTTATCTCGCTTAGAATTGCCATGACTGACTCTTACGGCGTACCATTGGTGATCAGGAGAAATCCTACAAAACGAATTTATTTTAAATTTATAGAGGGAACAGATTTCTGAAGGGTATGCTTGAATGGATTTGGGACAAGTAGATCACAACTGTTTCTTGCTGCTTTCTTTCAACCACTTCTTTATCATTCACAATAAGTTCACTAGAGATACAAAAAGTATCATTGCGCAAACTCTAAGAATATGAAAATGATATTCTGACTAGTCTTATTTAAAACCTTAGGCCATTTTTTAAACACTAGATTGAGCTTTTCCTGTAAGGTATAACGCGTATCTCAGTATTTGCCAACGTCTTTTTATGTAAAAAATGGATCGATAGTATAATACACAAGTACTTCGACAGTTGTAATTTTTTATTTAATTAGTACGATACTAAGAAATACATTGTTCGCTTAGAAATTTTTCAATAATCAAGTTTCTTTGTAGTTTATAGTGGAGAATATTCTCCTTTCACATCATCAATATAATATTATACATTTCTCCTGGATTTTTCGGGAGTAATAGTACATCTACTCATAATTTATGAATTTAATTCAGAGAATTCCATTAAGTTTATTTTGGTGGAAATAGACACCATTATGTACAATTATTTTTACGAAAGGTATTTGATGCACATAAAATGACACTAACAAAGTAACGAAAAACAATTTTTGAATTAGATTTTTAAAGAAATAAAGAGATATTTCATACATTTGGAGAAATAGTTTTCATCTGCAAAACGAAAATAATCTTGCAAAATCAATTAATGAGATTAAAAAAAATAGAAATTGAATATATATATATATATATATATATATATATATATATATATATATATATATATATATATATATATATATATATAAGTGGAACATTTAAATTAGGAGAAAAAAATATAATTTTCACAAGCAATGGAACATAAAAATAAAGTTTTATTTACATTCCATTGTGCCTGCGTGTGTGTCTGTGTGTCAGTTAAGCTTTATATTTTTTACACAATACCATTATTTTTTCTTTTAGGTTTTGAAGTAATATACCTCATTTGTAGAAATGTATAAAATTGATTATTATTTTGAAATTCTACTATAAATATAAAACACTATCATATATTAACTGAAGGAAATTTACGTAAAAGCATTTTTCCCATTGGAGTTAAAATAATGTCAATAAAGAAAATAAAACAATTCTTTTAAAGAGAATAAATCAGTTATCTCTCTATAATTCATAAAAAAACCCAAAAATGAATGATGCACTTATGAATAAATTATATGTGCATACTCAATGTTATTTGTAAAATAAATTTGTTTACAAAACTATTAAGCCTATAAATATACTTAAGGAGAGAAGCATGCATATTTTTTATTTTCATAAAAGATTTTATTTCGTTCAACGCGCTTTTGATTTCTGTTTATATATTATTATTTTTGCTTTAGTAAAAATTTACTTCAATGAAATTCAATTTATTCCTGCAATAAAAACCACTCTCTTTTAATATATTATTTTTTGAACGCATCATTCAATTTAGAAAATCTTCAACAATCGAAAACAGGAAAAAAAAAAAAAATGTTTCTTTAATAAAACTTAATGGAATTTGGAATTAGATATATGACTTTCGAATTGTTTTAAAAATTTCTATTTTTATAAAATAATTTTTTGTAAATGAAAGAATTTGAGCAAATTATGTTTGTGATTTTTGAAAAGTATGTTTTTTTTAAACATATAATAGAAGCGAAACATAAAATATTTATTCCTTATTAAATAATTTGAAGACAGGCATAATTCATACACATCCACTTATTAACTTCTAAAAATAGCAATAAATATGCTGCGTGTATTCAGAGCAGGTAGGAATTTAAAAGATACACACGTTTAATTATTTTAAAGTTTTGTAGCGGGGATATTTTCACAAGCATTGTTTTTATTAATTAATCCCTGGACTATTTGGCTACAATGTTTTAATGTGAGTGAGTGAATATTAACATCACACTATCAAGTGACAAAGGCGACACCTGAGTTGGCACCACTTCTCCTAACTACCACACCACACCATCGGGAGGACGTTTGAGCTGTCGGTGGATTGAACGTGCATCGTGCCCCTACACCACAGGTCTTCAGCGGTACTAGGCTCTAATCCGGCCACGAATCCGTTACCTCGACCATTAGGCTACCGTGGGCACATTTTAATGGGAGAACGCGACTGTAGCTGAGAAATTTGGGTCATGAACCCACACCCATGGTTATCGAGTCGTGGTTTCGAAACTTAGTGTCACAAAAGACCTGACGAGACCTGATGAGCGTTAAATCTCTACAAGCTCAAAATCATCCCGTTGGAGTTATGCGGAAGTTAACACCACAGGAGGATGTCAGTTCGTCATGTGTCGTCTTAGTCCAGGAATGGCCAGCCGTTTTGCGAAGAGTGCTATTTTCTGATAAAAAATAAATCTGTGTGCCACTTCAAATTTTTAAAAATACATATATGACAAGGTGAAAAAAACATTATTTACAGACTTTTATTACAGGTTTCTTACCAAAGACCTAATTTTTAATGCAAGTCTTAAGTAGAGAAAATTTAAAAATAATATAATAAACAAGACAATAGAACAAACTTAGGTTTTATTATCAATAAACGTTTTACAGGTCCAGTCAGTTAGGTTAGATATAAAATAAAAATATAGATAACTTGAAACATTTCATTCTAAATAATTATCAAACAGTTCCTTCTAGTTTAAAGTGGGCTTAGAATTTGTAGGTTTTTTTTAACCACATCATGTATATTTGGATTAGTTTCTCTAAGATGCTAACAAAATTAGGTTGTTTTAAGTAAACAACTCTAAATTTTAAGCAACATTTTGATTGTACTATGTTCATAATAGAAAACATTTCTTTATATACATAAACATAAATTGATCCAATCCTACAACAATATGTACAACTAAATCGTGTAAATTCAAAAAAATTGCTTGTTTGTACAAATTTCAAAAATTCAATATAATTCGGATAACCAACAATTAAAATAAGCTCCTTATATTTGCTTTTCAGTGCAGTGTGGGGCTGTAGGTCAATAATTTCGATTTGGATTTCAGGTAGATAACAATTAACGTCTTGCAGAGAAATTGAAAAATGCTTTGTGAAAAGATGAACATTATTTTATATCATCGTAATCATAAAATCAGGAAACCTAGAGCTGAATGAATCACGGAAAAATTAATGTTAAATTTTTAATTCTATCAAAGCTCTGAGCATTATTAATCTTGGACGATAGTTTTTGCATTAATGTGAAATATGTTTATTTTTTCTCCAAAAATGGAGACAAAAAATGTTCTTAATAGAAGATATTTAACTAACTAAGGTAGAAAAAAGGTAATTTTCTCTTTGAAACTTAAATTTCAAGCATTCAAATATCCTGAAATAGTAGTAAAAATGCTAAATTCCTTTACCGCTCTTCATTCTTGAGTAGCAAGCACTCACTGGGCAAAATTCTGGGCAGTTTACTGATTTCTACAAGATATTTTATATATATATATATATATATATAAAACACGCTTCTCAAATTTCAAAATATTACTAGTAAAAGAAGCTTTGGAACTCCAGCTCACACAAAAATGAAGAACCATTATCTGTATAAAAATTTTCTATTGTAATTCATTGAAGTGTATTCCAAATAAATTCTGAAGCTTCCTCTTTGTCTAAGACAACACATTTTTGTAAAATTGTGAAAAAAAATGTTTTTTATATTCAATTTAAACTTTTTAATTAGTCTTCGCGTGCCACGGATTCGCCACCGCTGTCTTAGTGACTTGACCGTGGGTCAAAATTACTAGGTTCGTCGCCTGTAGCTCTCGTGTCGTACTACGACGTTAATGAGTCGTCATCTGTTCATACAATAAACTCGTCTTGAGAAGGAACTGTGATGTATGGAAAGGAGCATTACTGTTTGAGTTGAAGTATAGATGATGAAGAAAAAAAGATGAATAGAATAAAGATAAATAATGTAGAGGGTATCATTAAAGTACTCTTGAGGCCAGAACAACTTAATCATTTTCTCTTACTCTCTCTCTAATGGAGCTGCGTATTGTTATTTTTACTTTTGCAGACTTAGTTCATTCCCCAGAAGCTGGTATCACTTTTTATTTCGGCATCATATAGGCGATACTAATTGCCGCAAATAATTTGACCCCCAGTTTCCTCCCCAGAGGGATCCAGCTGTGCTCTGATGGTGCGAAATTGAACTTAGGAATTGAATTTTGCCGAGAGCACCTAAGCCAAACGGGCACTTCATGGGATCTTTTACATGCCGCATAATCATATGATATGGCTGCTCTCAATGTTATGCATCACCAAAACCCACCGACTGGGGCCGGAGTCGATTGATTGAATATTAACGTCGCACTGTTCAGCTACACGAGGGCTTTTGGCGACGGACCACGTAATTTTGAACCATGGTCAAGTGACGTGGACGACACCTGAGCTGGCACCCCCCTCTCCTAACTACCACACCACACCAACGGGAGGACGTTTCAGCTCTCGACAGATTTAACGTGCATCGCTGCCCTACACGGCGGGTCTTTAGTGGTACTGGGCTCGAACCCGTGACAAAGCAAGCCACGGTCCGATACCTATACCACTCGGCTACCGCGGCCACGGGGGCCGGAGTCGAACCCGCAACCTTAGGTGCCGAAGACCAGCGACAAACCAACTACGCCACCCACTCGGCTAAGTACAAGTAGAGATTTAGAGCGTAGCTCTGTGAATCAGTTGGGTCGGGGCTAAAGTGGTGTAAGTTCGAGTGCCAGTGCGAGTGAAGATCAATATTGCTTTCAAACAAATTGTGAAAGTAGTTCTCAAAAATATAAACAGATAAATAAAAACTGTTTACCTGCCTTCTTCTTAATGGGACGGGTGGTGCGTCGATATACAGGTCTTAATTAATAGAAATAATTTGATATAAAATGACGATGCTTTTTGAATTTTAAATGAAATATATTTAAACTAATTTATAAATTTTAGAAGAATTAGCGTGTATACAAGTTAGAGTAGGTTTGCATGTAAGAATTCAGTGTGCTCTAACAAAAAAAAAGTGCTAATATTCCAAATGGCGTGGCGCTTGTAGTTGAAACTCTCGTAGATCTTCGGTTTCCAACAATAACTGTGTAGTAAATTAAACCTGCCGCGGATAAAAGTCCTCTCTTTCTCGTGGAGGGAAAATTCTTAGGGGAAGACAATCGTCCTCGCTTGACAATGTTTCAAAATTACGCTGTCATCCACCTATAACCTTGGGTTGCTTTATAGTGTTCGACGTTAATAACCATTCACTCACTTAAAGTTTTAGAATTGGCTTTCTATCATCTTTTAGCTTAAATGTATACTTGAGATGAAATTTTCCATTGAAAAAACAAATCAGGAAAAATAGTTGAATAGGTTATTTTAAATGTTATCTGTGAGAGAAGTTTCTTTATATTGAATCTGCTGATTTGATGTGTATTAAAATTCGTAACTATATATCTCTATTTAAAGGACACAGAAAATAAAAACGGTAAAATGCATGTAAAGAGATATGGACAAAAATGTCCTAGTTGAAATAAAAGCAGTTACTTATTGTTAGCCATAAATATTTTTCCCCGCATCTTAATTTTAATGTTTTAATAAACTGATAAAAATTTAAAATTAATTTTCAAAACTTGCTCATGATAAATGTACTTATTGAAAAACATGTTCCTTTATTTCATGAATATTAATACAAAAATAGTGAATCAGCATTTAGTGTCTCATTTCATTTTAAGGGGTATCCAACTACCCTAAAATGATTATTTTTTTAAATGGACAATTTTTATGATTTTATTTTATAGTCCATCTTAGTAGCTTGATAAAAATATCAGACTTTTTATTTTCTATTCACTAGAACAAAATCTACAAGTGTTTTAGTAAAAGCTGATGCCATAACTTAAAATAAGATGTCAAACTTTAAAATGCGTTTTACTCGAAATGTGTTTTTTTTTCGAAAAACTCAAATGGGAACAGCGATTGCTCAAAAAAAATTTTTAAAATAATTTGTTGAAATCTTTCGTGTATGTTCTGTATAACAATAGATGTGTTTTAACCTTTAGATTTATCTATAACTGTTTTATTTCAAAATGTACAGTTCTTTATGTGAATATAATCACTGTTTTTTAAAGCAATTTCATATAACAACTAAGATAAAGTGTGTGTGTGTACTCTAATTTTTGAAAAAATTAAAATATCTCTTATCCTGAAGGTCATTTAAAAAAGGAATAGAAAAATTGAGAACTTGTTCATTTACAATTTGTACAGAGCGGGCCCCGTTTATGTAATTTTTTGTCAGTTTTTACCTACTTTAGTGGTAATAATTGATTTTTCTTCTCTTAATCTTAGCCTTGTTTTCTTAAAATGTACTAAATAAATCTAAAAACAACAACAAAATCTCCATATCTCCATTAAAAAAAATGTTGCAAGTAATCGGACACCTTAAAAGATGAAAAACATTGTAAAAATTTCTGATTAAGACTAACTGCATGTAAATTGTATTCCAGCCTGCGGCAGCGTTGGGTGATCTGCAGCTCTGTCTATCTTGCAACCCGTACAGTAATCGCATTAAAGCTACCATCTGCCGACTCAAGAATCTGCAAGGGATTGCGGCTGAAGATGCTGGTAAGAATCAAGATTCATTTCTTGTGTTTTTATAGTCATTTTTTTCCCAGAATAGTGATATACATGAAAGACTTCAATGGTGTTATTTCAGTACGCTTAAACTGGAGACTGTCAAACCCTTCGCATTCAGAAAAGAGAGCGTAGAAATTATTAAAGTTTAATCTTTAACATTGGTTGAAAAATTGCAAAAAACTATCCATTTACAAGGAACGGCTCTATAGAGTCCAAAAAGAAAGGTTTTTACCTTTAACAAGAATGTAAACTAGTAAATTGACCCAACAAAAACTGATCCTTAAATACTATAAATCTCGATAAGACTTCGCAAATGAAAAATTATAATTAAAAAAACCTTACTATAATTTTTAGATTCTTCAAAAGTTTGAGGTAGTTACAGGAATAACTGGTTTGTTACCGAGACTGTCTGTGAAGGAAATAAAACCCATAGAAATCAAGAACATTTGCGCATATTTTTCTGCAGCTAATATTCTAAATAGGTCCAGTAGGCGAGTGGTAGCGTACCACGCTGCCACACCACAGATCCTGGATCTGTTCCCGGAATAGACAATGTCGACTCAACCCTTCATCCCTACTGTAGTGGGTCTATAAATGAGTATCAAGCTTGCTTGGGGACTTAAACACTGTGGGTCTCGCTTCAGACTGACCACCTGATCGGGACATCTGATCATGCATCTCAGTGCCCAATGGTCACGTATACTGGATGGACATAGTAGGCTCTGGCCCTCATGGACTGTTGCGCCACTCAGTTTGAAAATTTTCTAAATCCTTTGAAATAAACAAGACACACAACTTGTTTTAATTAAGTGCACACTTAGTTCAATTATCTCTCAATCGTCTAGATTCTAGATATTCTTGATATTTATAAGTTTCAATCGATCTTTTTAATCATGTTTTTCAAAACAAGGAAAAATTGCCTTTAAATGTGCTCTTTACTGCTGCCACCATTTTTTAAAATAACTTGAATTGCAAGTTTTAGGTTTTATATACTGATAAGAACTGTACCACCTCTTTTATATTTCATTCAAAAAAATTTGAGTAGTGGGATCATTAGTACATGAAATAAATTAATATCTATAAAATAAATACAAATAACAAAATTCTTCAAATACAATATTTATTTTTATAAAAGCAGAACGTACGTTAAGATATTTTTGCATCGCTTATTCAAACGAAATAATCTTTAAATGTCGTACTTTATTAAAGGTTGGTAAGAAACACACATTAGATACAATCAGTCTCACCTATATCAATTTTGTAAAAACATTTGTCTTAGAATATTAAGTAATTTGTTCCCTTAAAAAATACTGTTTAATTTATATCCTATAGCAGCGGTACTTAAACTTTCCATCGAAATGGCCCCCACCCCTGTATGTATCAGCCTGACATCGCGGACTCTTAAAATTTTGAATACCCCCTGATTCTCAACTTATGGCAACGTGATTCAAAAGTTCCACTATAATCCTAAGATTGCCTCTGCTTCTTATATCGACTTTCTTTAACACTTTTTTTTATATTTAAGAAAAAAGTAAATATCTAATTAAAAATATTTCAAAATATTACTTTCAAATAAATAATGCACTTCATTGCATTGAGGTCGTGGGTAGCCTAGTAGTTAGAACATTGGACTTTCAGACCAGAAAGCCTGGGTTCGATGCCCGATGCCACCAAATACTCTCCGAATACACACGGAATACGTGCTCGTTAAATCAGTTTGTTTGAAATTCTTGTGAGGGGTCGGAGCAGAAACTACAGGTGCAGGGGGTTGTAGAATATTTCCCTCCCTTCCAGATCGCATGCCAAAATTGTAAAGGTGGAGATAGGTGGTGTCGCCATCTACCATATAAGGGTCCAACCTGTCTCAAACTCTGGCAACCTTCTTTCCTTCAATACAGGAAGGACACGCAAACCACAACTTCACTGCGTTGTTAAAATTTTTGATGAGAAGGATGGTGCTGCATTTCTCTTACAAGTACTGTCATATTAGGTGTAACATTTGAAACCTGCAATCTCAATTCTGATTCTACTCTTTGAGAGGGATGCAATCCTCTTATCGTATTGGTGCTCTGTGAATTCACTTCTTATTCTTCGCGCATGTGTTTCTATAATTTGTAAGAATAATACATTGTAGTTGCAAATCATGTTGTTGCTGTTGCTCATGCCACCTGTCTGACGTAATCAGATCGAGACACACGAAATTCATTGTGGCAAGGGGCTAGAAGCACGCCTGTCGTTGGCTTATGCTTTGATCACCATGCAGGTAACAGTATTATTTAGCTCGGGAAAATTCTCGAAGGTACGATAGAGGGTGACACCACTGATCTCCACCTCCACAATTTAGGCATGGAACTGGAGGGGAGGGAAATATTCTTCTAATAGTCTTTAATTGCGGCAATTTAGTAATCCAGTTCAGGATGGCACTTTTTTCAATTTTTCCTCGAGACTTTTCAGAGTCGGTAACGCAGGGTACATTTTGAAATTAAATGAGATATCTTCGCAAACCACATAGAAAGGCCCTGGAGTCCGCAGACTACAGTTAAAGAACCGCTGTCCAATAGAATACTCTAGTCGTCGATAATATAACTATTAAATTAGAAACGTAATGTAATAAATTAAATCTTCTTTCTTACAAAAAAATATGGCCAATGAAAAATGATATTTTCAATTTTATTTTTAATTGTATCATATTCCATATTCTCAATCAAACCATGTTGATACACGCGTTCGAATTTATCAATTTACTGCTTAGTGAGTTGGCATCCCTTTTTATTGCCACCGCGGGATGCGTACGAATGACGCTTGTTATTCTTATCTCAATGAAAAACGTCACTACTATCACGTTTCGCAAGAAATCTGTTTGTGTAAGGGTCGTTCCGTCGTCAGTTCGGTAATTCTTCCATTGCTTCAGCTGCTGCCACCGCTGATCAATTAATGGTGGTTTGCTTGCTCACCTTTCAGTCCACGTCATCGGTATGGACGATGCCTTGCCTCTGTAAGAATTCTTTGGGAATGCGAAACGTTCTGTGCATCCTTTGGAGAACTGTCAACTGTGTTCTATATAATGATTGATAAAGGACCGTTTGACTTCATTTTTTGTGCCATCCTGTAACTCAAATTTATTTAATTACTATTTTTTACTTCAATTTTTTTATTCAAATTTATATTAATATATATATATATATATTTTCGAATTCGAGATCACTTTCTTTCCAAATATTTCTTTGAACATTTTAAATTTTCATATTTAAAGCTTTTTTTCATGGTAAGAAAAGGAGAAACTTTTATTTTAAAAGCTTGTGGTAACCCCTCTGGGTTCCACCCTGGACACCAAGATTAATTTGAGGCAAAAAATGACCAGACGCCATTTGTATAATAATAAATTATATTTTTTCGATTGATTCAAATGTCAAAAACTCTAAAGACATATAATATCTATATGTCTACGTCAAACAAAAGAGATTTACCTTTATTATTAAATTAAATTACGAAATATGAAATTAATCAATAACTACGCGTAAGATCAATCAGGTCTACCGAAATAGGAAGTCTGAGAAATACACGCAACTCGAATTATTAGTTTTCATTAACTTAAACTAATTTTATTAAACTAACGTTTACTGTAAGCGGTATTAAATTAGTATATATCACCTGGCAGTACTTTTATCTCTTCACAGGTATATTAACCTCCTAAGATTCCTTCGTTTAGTACTAGCAGCAAAGTTTCACTATCGTAATCCAATTGAATCCTCTAAACGTTGACATTACTGCTGCTGTGGCTCATTAGCCTTCATTCTCGCTAACTTACAACGCTCTACTTAAATATCCTATCTACTTTGCAGATCCCGTTCTCCTTTTAGAGTTGCATATCCCGTTCTCCTCTTAGAGTTGATAAGAAATATACGCGAATTTACAATCCCCAAAGACGCCTAAGAATATTAGTGGAAAGGTTCCGTACAGATTCGTCACAAGCTATATTTTCAAAGCTCTTTAATACTGTAAATTGTGATTATTCCGTGAACTATTTAATCCAACGAAACTCAACCTGCGGCCCGAGGGCCGCATGTGTCCCGCCGGACTATTCTGAGTGTTCCGGTCATGCCCGGTTTCACTAACAAATTCAGTTATTTTAGAACAATGTATGAGAAATTTAGCGAGAAATTCTATCAATCAAGCAATCGCATATTTTTCTATTTGCTATTTTGCTACTAGGAATTCCAGTGGGGGCGGATAACTTTTTTTTCTAATTGTAACGGTTAATGTCAGGAAATAATATTAGAATAACGACTATTTATGGGTGGAACTAATTTTTAATTAACCTTCATGCCAAGTGAAAAATATTTAAAGAATATTTGTTATATCAAGTCGATTGAAATCATAAACTGTTCCGTAGAACAAAAACAAACATGGATCAAACACTTGCTTAATTTGTCATGAAAATGCTATATTTAAAAAAGATTATATTGCTCGTCACTAGACCATTAAGCACAAATCTTTCAATGGCTCTTTTTTTCTTAGCACAAAATATTCGGGGTTTGGGGACATAGGAGCATTGACGAAAGAAAATCGAAATTAACCCGTAACAGGGTTTTACTAAGCCTGCATTAAACCCGTTTTGTGTGTGTGTGTGTGAGTAGAGATTGATATAGTTTTAAAATAAAATCCAAAAAACTATTAATATTTTGGTCAATTTCTGCATTTTAAATAGCTTTGATCTTATAGCGTCCGCCCCTCCCCCCTTTTAATAATCACGTGGCGGCCAACGAGAAATAGTTGTCACATGTACGTGGAGCGGCTATAAAAAAGGTTGAGCACAGCTGATTTAATCCATAGAAATCAAAATTTGATGAAACATTTCATGAGCCGTTTTCAGGGGGAAAAAATGATTTTGAGCCTTTAAGAGCAAAACTAAAATTTTGTCTAGACGTGATGAGAATTATTCAAGTTATTAAGATTATTCCATTTTTTAATGAAGACGAAATGACTATCATTAAATCTAATGAAAACTACTTCGTATTTATTTTATTAACCTTTTGCAACTCTCTGCTTAATGGGACATGAAAGATAAGAAAGATTAACTTACTAGTCTAGATTTTGTCATTGGACAATAGTTAAGAACTTTGTAATTCTCCACCAATGGTTTATTGCGTACTCTAAGAGTATTTAAACAAAGCAAATTTCTCCAAAATACGAGAATAATTTTTACAATGAGATTCTACAAATGAACACATAAATAAACTGTATTTTAACTGCACTTATCAAAAAATGGAAGAAATTCAATCTTTAAAGAATTTATTTGTCGGTGTCTTTAATTCTAGCATGGACTAAATTAAAATTCAAGATTTCTCAAAAATTGACTCCATGCCATCATCACAGGATAAGCAATTATGGTATCTAAGACAAAATCGAATGAAATAATAATGTAAAATTGATTCAAATTTTAATATTTCCGTTAAACTGTTTTTACATCGCTAAAACGACGTAATTTAGTGCTTGAAATATTTATGGTAAGTAACAAAACAAGAATAAAAAAATAATCAGGTTATTATGGACCTCCTTTATTCTGATTCAAGTCTTCACGACAAGAGCTAGTAGAAAGAAATTAAGACTAAATAGGGCTCTAGATAGTTATTATGTTGGATGTTGTACGCAAAAGGTTGATTAATATTTTTATTAATATAATTCTTGTATCGGTTGTAAATCATTACAAGTTGTTTATTGAGGCAGATGCTACACTTTATCCTGATAACGGTCTCAAATTCTTGGTAAACTTGTTTCTGTTGAATCGGAAATTCAATTACTGGTTCCACTAAAGACTTACCGTGTGGATGGGCTATTGCAATATAATCGATGGAGATTCAAAGTCCTCATGTTAATATGGTTTTGAAGATTTGAAGGTGAAATGACAGTTCTCTGTTTTCAAACTTACCGTTGTTACCGTGGTTCTACATTACGTGGTCATTTGCCTTGCCCTTGTGTAGATTTTAAAGGCGACCTTAATAAACAATGAATCCCATTATCCTGTTTAGATATGTCACTAAAAATGGCACGATATATTATCTGTAATTTTTAGATATTTGTTACGTTCCTATTTAAGTATTTCGAAATCCAACTGCATTAAAATTTCGATAGTTATGTGCTGCGCAGAGTCAATCCAAAGTCATTAATTTTCTCAAAGAATATCAATTTTAATATTTTTATGATATTAAAATAACTTTTAATATTTATACGAACCGATTTTCAATCACAATTTACATCCCCCCTCATTCTCCATACAAAAACAAAGCATTGCATTCAATAATACTATACTTTGGCACTGAAGGTGCAATACGACTTTAACCTCTTAAGTGCCACCATCGTACATAAACTTTTCACTCAACCAAAATGTTAATTGTCCTGGACGTATATATACGTCTGTCCGAAGTATAATCTTTTCTGTGTACTGATATGCATGAAATTATTCTGAAGGCTTTAGAATGCAAAAAAAAAGGATCTTGACAGTGTTGGCACAGGTTTACTTATTTCAGAAAAAGTCTTACGTGTACTTATCTCCCCCTCCCCTAATACGACACATACGTGGACTACTTATAAAGCGGTGACATTGGGGAGCGAATCCCGTGACTTTTAATCGGCAGTTAAGAGATTAATTATTAACCGTACAAATTATCAAGGTAAGTGTTAATTGTTGTAAAAATTTTATATATGACAACCCCATGAAGCAACTGGTAACTATTAAACTTATTCTTAACTTAGTATTGTTAAATTAATTATTAAACGCATTGTGCAGTATTGATATACAGTCGGACCTCTATATAACGAAGTCGCTAAATCCCGAAAAAAAGCTCGTTATATAGATGTTCATCTTTCAATTTTCTTTATAAGTCACATAAAACCAATTTTAAAATCATAAGTACTATATATTATAAAAAGGAATTATTGTAATTTAATATATATTTATTTTATATATCTTACCCATCAAAAGAAAGAACGAAAAAATGCAAGGAAAGTTTCTTGACGCCTTTATCTACTTCCCGAAAGATTAAATATTTTTCTTTGACCGCACTTACGTTTTTACATTTGCGAGCTACAAGAAGCGAAGCTACCAGTACGACTGATCATCACTACCAATGAACGGACACGGATACATGAGACAACTGTACTGATCTTGGAAGGGGATATCGAAAATGTATTGCAGCGAACTGGAGGGATGAACGGTGCACTTCTTGGATGATATGCAGAGAATTCTATTGTTCCAGAGTGAATTAGGCTCTTAATAAAATCAGTTCAAGATTTATCACTACCATAAAGTGTGTTAAAAGAGAGAATAACTTGAAATGTGTAGAAATACTTGAAAAACAAGGAGAAAAATATTGAATCTCAAGGAAAGAATTTCGTTATATAGAAAATGATTTCGCTACAGGGAGGTTATCTTACGAAGAAAACCATGAAATGTTCTTGGTTCTAGGAAAAGTTCGCAATATAGAGCGTCGTAATGAGGAGGTTCGACTGCATTTATAAGTGTTATATGTTTTGCTTACTTACACACAGTAAGTTAGCAATTTTTAAATAATATTTTATTTTTGACTTTTCTATATATTCGCACCCCGCTCGTAGAGTTATCACAGTTTGAAAAACGCTTACTCAGTATGATGAATAACGTTCTAATTTTCTTCCTCCACAGTGGTATACGTGAAGGTGCAGTTGTATCACGGCCGCAAGATGATCAAATCGAAGCGTACGGTGCCCCAGTCAGTGACCAATCAGCAGCAGGAGCTAATCTTCGACGAGACGTTCAGTTTCGCGGTGTCCGGCCGCTTTTTCGATTCATGCAGCTTCACCTTCAGCGTCATGGTGGCAGGATCTAGCCCAGCGGTCAAGGACATCACACACGGACAGGTGGTCATCGGACCTTTCATGTATGCCCGGGGAGAGCAACTACAACACTGGCAGGAGATGCTGAGCAATCCCAGGAATATGGTCATGAGATGGCACAGCTTGGAAGTATCCAAAAAAGGATAAAGGGACGTTGTTTTATGTTTTGTTACCAAAAAAAAAGAAAATTTCTTAGAAAAAGATTGTTTCCATTTTGATGGTTCTCAAAAGGATTCTTTCGCTTTAGATATTTTTTTAAAGTTTTTAATCGAATTTTTTTGGATTTTTTTTTGTTTTAAATTATTTGTCTGACCATGGTTATAGAATTAAAATTCAATCAAAAATGAAACTCTTAATGAGGCACCATTTTTGAAACAACTTTTAAAATAATAATTTTATATTTTCATAAGAATTCGATAATGGTATTAACTTTAGACTCTCATAATAAAGAAGCATCTATAGGTTAATTTTACTTCAATTTCAAAAAGTTCCAGACATATTCGCACACATAGTTTCAAGAGTAGATTCATTAAAGCACGTATGAAATACTGTACTAATTATTCCGAGATAAAAATTAAATGACATTTTACAGGGACAGGGAAATACATGTTTGATCTTCAAATAACAAGCACATTATATACATTTTACAGAAAATATGCGATACTTATTATATTTCTGACAAAAATATCTAGGTTGGAAACCGATGATATATTAAAAATATAATTATAAAGATATAAATAATTAAATTTATAAAGATATAAATAAATAATTAAATTTAAAAATATATTGGCATCGCAGAAATCATTCTAATTAGAATCAGATGGTAAATATTTGTAAGAGATCCAGAATGTGAATTAGTATTTAGTGATTGCCTTAAAAAATTGTTTGAGCGTTGGAATTTCAAAGGAAGTCGTATATTGAATCATTAGAGAACAGTTGTTGATTCAATGCTTCATTATTAAGAAAGCTTTTGAGATAGCTAATTTCCTGTTATGGAAGAGGTATTTGAGAAAGTTTCTATAGGTACAAAAGATTTACGGGGGCTTCCAAATGGGCTTTCAGAAAGGGATAATTAGATCATCTACAGTTAAAGTATATACGATTTGTTTTAAAAATTACCTATACAGAGTTAACATAAAGACATATACACACAGATTACATTAGTACAAATACTATCCAATTGATGAATCGAAGGGATGTGTTTTAGAACACTGAACTCTCAAGGATTTTTACCTCTACTTTTGAGAAGAGTACATGAAATTTGAATTTGTTAGTTTCCCTCACAATTTAAATTGATATTACAAATTCAAGTTAAAGGCATAAAAATAAAGTTATGTGAACAGAACTGATACGAAGAGGTAAAAAAATACTTCGGACGAAAAATCTGTGTGTGTCGGTACGTCTTTAATCAACTTTCTTTAAATATATTAAAATTGATAATTTCTTTTTTAATGATTGAACAATACAAACAGATAACTATAGCGTCATTTGAGACTGATCTGAATTCTAAATGATTTATTTCTATTTTAAATGTCGTTTTTCAATGAAGTCATGATAAAAATCAAAAAAGTACTTAAATCAAATAACTGTAATTAGAAATATTTTATTAATCATATTAAAGCTTGGCGAAAATTTTCTTATAAATTAAAATACATTCTTTTACAGTTGTTAGTAATGAATATTTTAAAATTAACAATAGCAGTCTGATTATCTATCTGTGTGGAAACACAGAGAGTGTACCATATTTTTATATATCGAGAGTTTCTACTTTAATAAACCTACTAAAGAAATCTAACTGAAGTACTAATTTTTATTATTGAAAAGTATAATAACATTAAAGCTGATCGTCATTGACGAGTTAATGTTTTATTAAACTCAGAAGAGTTAAATAAATAAAACTGAAGCAACAAAAATGTCAGATGAATAAATCCACATTAAATATTTCCTGAAATAAATATTTACTTCATAATAGTAAATATCCAATAGCAATGTATAGTTTGCAACATTATTTCTCTAGCAAGTTAAATATATGAATACTTTTAACAAATTTGTTTTTTTTAAATGATTTTTTGAGGATCCTTTTACTATCAATATGGAAACATATCTGTTTTTCTATATGTGGGTAAATCATTTCAACACATCCTGGTGCATTATTTCCTTTCTGTGTTAATGATTTAAAAATGTACTTGTTTTCTAAAAATGGTAAACCCACACGAAGAAAAAAATTATTGGAGACTAAAGCTGTTCAGAAGATCACGCAAACCTATAATGGATATTTTAAAATGTCTCGCTTTAAAATTCCTTAAATCGCAAATTGATTTATATAACTAAGAAATGTATCATTAGAGCAATAGTTTACATACTTGATCATCACGAGATTTACTTTAGAGTGAAATTTATGATTTTAAAAGTAACAACAAAAAATGAGATAGTTTGTCAATTGTAACTACAGTTAAACTTCTACGATTCGAGCTTTTAAAATTTTAAATGTTGGATAACACGAGCTATTTGTAAGGCTCTTTTAGCTTCGAATTATCCAAGTTTCACTGCATTTGAGAACCAAATTAGGCTTAGAGAAGCAAAATTTAGTTATTTAAATTTATTTTATGTTAAGCTGTGAAAAAGGTGAATTAGCAGCTTGTTCTCTAGCTTTGAATAAAACAAATACAAAAGTCAGTTAAATAGAAGCTTCCATAAAAAGTGAGTGTTATTTCTTTCCACTATACGGGTAATTAAAACATGTTTGGATCGTTTATCCAAAAAAAATCTGCTCTTCAAAGACTAAGTTTTTTTCAATTGATATCCAATTTAATTTTAAGATAATTGAAAAAAGAATTAAAGTAGGACCCCCCTCAAAATAATTCACTTATACTATTCTTCGACCAATTTGATACACAGCTTTGCTTATGATATGAATATTTTATTCTTACATAACAAAAGTTTCACAGAATTAACAATAATCATAAAATATAAATTTATAGAAAGAAATTTATATCCTTTAATTATATTGAAGGGAAAAAAATTGAAGAGATATTTATTTTTTGTAGACGTAAAATAACGCAAGCTGTTTACAAATGTTGAGAACTTCCACTTTTCTACCAGAAAACAAATATGTAAAAATAGTAGATTTATTTAATTTATACTTTAACTACTGGTTAATAAGACTGCATTATTTTATTATTATTATTTTAAGAATTCAAAGAACTTTGTAGGTTTGCGTGGTGAATGAGTGGTATCTCCTTTAAAACCCACCGTTTATTTAGAATTAATTTTTAGGGTTAGTATTTTAACAACAGAGAATAAACGTGATTCTTGATAGGTTTATTGGTGCTTAAAAAGTTTCCTACTAAAGCTTCCTACTACTTTTAAATGCATATTTATGACTTTGAATATATATCTATGTATTTATTATGTTCCCTTATTTTTAATGTTACTGTTTTATAATGTAAATTTCTGATTTAATTTTGTTTTGAAAATACTTCACGAAAGTTGTAAGATTATTTCATAATGTGTAAAATTTTCAAAATGGATTAATTTTTTTTAAAAAAAATTGTATTATATGCGTAGCGTACACAAAACATATATTCATAAATTAGGTTTTCACCCTCTTTATATTTTTATTATTTTTTTATGAATCAATGGAAAGTTTGGAAAAATAAACTCTGACATTTTAGTATCCACACTGTCAGCTATTTAGAAAAACAAAGATAGCTTACCAAAGTGGATACGTTATATTTGCTAATATTTTTTAAATGAAAGCTTCGGTGTGTCACCGATAGTAATTTAACATAAATAAATATTCTTGTTGCTCTACTACTAACCCTAATTTTGACTGTTATATGACGAACGATTGATGAAAACACCGCAATTTGAAATGTGAACATTGTTACTTGACGGCGCAAATAAAAGTGAAGCTTGAAATCTATTCTCATTTCTTTGTGATATTATTTGATGCATTTGTCAAGGTCATTGTTTCCTTCAATCTTATTTAGAGACTTCGATTGATACATGTTCGATTTCCACCATTGTTATTCCTTGTGAAAGTCGTTATAGCTTGTATATTTTTGTGTAAGATACCCTTTATTGTAGTTTTGTAAATGTGACTTTTGCTTGTGTGCATACATGCGTGATTTATCGATTCATAAGAAATATTTCATAGTTACTCACAAAGAAAGAGTATGTATTTCAAATAGCAACTAAAGTAGCTACATGAAGGGAGTTTTTAGTTCATTACCAAGCTGTATGCGGACAAGTTATTACATTATGTTTATTTTAGAAAATATAGTATTGTCATTATTTCTGAAAGTATTAATTATATAATGTATTGAGTATATGTGTCAGTGTGTCTTTAAAAACTACCAGTATGATCGATTTTTCTCTCTTCATAATATTTTAAATCTCTACCTTTTAGAATTTTATTTTTATATTTGGTTAAAGTTCTAATTTAAGTAAGATTTTTTTCTATCGTTTCATGCTATTTTGAAGGAATAAAACCAGCTGTTTTAGAGCAGACGTATTTCCTTAAGACTATAACCATTAATTTCATTTTATTCGATCGAAAACTTTTTTTATATAATTCTTAATTTTAGGAATGTTAATGTTCTTGATTGAGGTACTTATATATATGAATTTAACTACTGTTATTTTATTTTGTTTTGTTTTTTACCGTGGACAACCTAATATGTGCTACATAAAATGTAGTATTTATTTTGTTTAAGGATGACGATATTGCATTTTTGTACATTTATCGTGATATGCTATAGAACTATTTTATCGCTTATAGTGTTGTATATCGCATGTGCCATGCTTCCTAATTGATCGTAAACTGTTATGCCTTGTTCAGAGTGTATTTGCTGTTGTGAAAACATTGTCCATCTTTGTGCTGTGTATTAAATGTGTTGCACTGCATTTTTGTAATAACCACTAGTCGAGGTTCCATAGTATAGTTCTTTTTCAGATTGGAAAGTTCGAAAAAAATCATTGAAAAGAACTTTTTTTGTTGTGTGTGTATATATTTATTAATTTTTTGCAGCTATTGCGAAATTGATAGGTCACAATATAATATCTTTTAAATTTTTCAACACCACTCAATGTTAATTTTTATTATTGTTTTCATTCCAAATCAAGTCAGACATATTTTTCCATTTTTTAGACCTTTTATTTTGGTAATAATACCTATTTTTAAAAAAACTTCTATGCATGAAACAATTAATCAATTACTTTAAATGCATTTTTGTGTAAAATTACGCGACACTTAAAACTGTCTTTAGTTTTAGTATAATCATGAATAATATTATAATACGCACATAAATAATATTCTAGAAGTAGATTTTCATTGCAAACTGGTATATTCAGAGTAAATTCTTTCATCCAAAAAAGGAATGTTCTATTTGGTATGTATCTGAATACGCATACAATAAATGTTTTAATTTTGAAATGATAGATAGCTTCTGACCCATATTCTAGCTAAAGTGAAAAAAATATCCCTTTCTGTGCATAATAAAATGTAAATAAAAATATTCAGAAATAAAACTAAGTTATTATAAATGTTGAAAATAAAATATTCTTTCAATTAAATTAAAAACCAAAATTATAAAAAAGGTATGTATACAGAACCTAAGAGTTGTAAAAAATAATGTTGCTAGTCTTAATGTTGTGTACTTTACCAGCACTTGTATACATGTCAGAAAAACGAAAGAAAGTAAGAAAGAGATCTATATATATATATAGCGTATAAGACATCAAACTAAAAAAATTCTCAAAATTTAAAACTGACATAACTCATTTCTAAACTAAATTTCAAATTTACGTTAGCCAAATAAATCACTTAAAGATTATTTACTTTTTATATGTAGGCAAAAGCATTAATTTATTTTTTGTCGTTGAATTCTTTTAAAAATGTACAAATTGCAGCACTGAACTAATTCTTAAATGGAGTATGATTTGATACATTAGTTCTTCCATAGATTTTCAAAAATATACTAATATTCTTATTCTGGTTTTGAATTTAAATATAGGGTAAATGATAATAAAGTAAGTATATACCCTTTTTTATCAAAATATTTTGCTGCAGTTCTGAAACTGATCAATTTTTTTCTAAAACGGGATCTTTCTCCAATAATCTGTCAGTTTCATGCTTGTATATTTCTGTCAGAAAAAAATATTTATTAATTCTTAAGTATATTTAGCATCAAATTAATTCTCTGATCTATCAATTCAAATGTTAAATGAACTAAAAACAGTTTTTATCAAACTTAAACAAATAAAAATAAAGATTTAGTAAAGAATAATTCTGTAGAAATTTAATCTATTTCATTTATATTTTTCAATTCGTTAGAATATATGGGATATTATAAGAATAATTTGAGTAATGTGATTTTTTGAGCAGTTAAGAAGACTTTTAAAACCAAACCATTTATTTTATTAAAACATAATGAATATACACCATGGAATATATTTTCTTTTCACAAAATGAAATAAGCCTTCGATTATAAATTTATATATTGTTATCTTTTTAAGAAAGAAGTATGTTAATGCATCTTATTCACTTATTTTGACATTTTTAACAACAAATAAAGAATATATGTATACGTTGATGTTGAGAAGTATTTTGTGACTGAAACTGAATAAAAGTGTATTTGTGTTATCATATGCTTTGTGTTTGTGCGTGTTTTCCTATCTGCACATTTGTTCCCCAAATCACATGTCTGTTATTTAAAGACTTTTATTCGGAAATAAACAGAATTCCTATTAACAATAAAGTCTAAAGAAACACCTAAATATTAATATTCGCATACTTAACTTTATTGGCAGGATAATAAAAAGAAATACACACACAGTAGAGTATGAAATAAGCTTTATTTATTCATTCTTATTATTTTTGTATTATTATTATTATTGTATTTTTATGTTAATGTTTCGTTCACAACCATGAAAGCAATTCAATATAAAATTTAACTGGAATAATAGGTTTTTTTAAAACAGTCATTTCTTCATAAATGTAATTTTGCTCTTGAGAACTAAAAATTGGAGAACACTAGCAGGAATTGGGAAAAAAAAGGCTTCTTGAGAAGGCAAATTTCTACCCTGGGCTGTCGAGCCACTGAGAAAGGAAGAAGGAATTTTGTACTATCTTTTTCATGTTGAAAAGAAATTACTGAAATAATTCAGAATAATTCCGAATTTTTTATTTTTACTCCATGTTATATGGCGTTACATTACTCAAACAAGCGTTACATAAGGGCAGCAAATATAATTTCGATGAGAAAAACACTTTTTTCATATATATATATATATATATATATATATATATATATTAAAATTATAAGGATCTGAAATCCTTTACTCCTGATTCTTGAAGATTTCTCTTTTCTTTTGAATTCGCAGTTGTTCACGGCTGTCAGAAATCTTCTAAAAATAAAATGAAAAGAGGATATAACATTTCACAAAAATATAAGCTGCTCTAATCTGAAATTCAAGCGGTATTTGCGAATGAATAAAAAACGAATCGAATCTTTTTGAGTAATTTTGTTCTAGACTTTCAAATCAATCAGAAGTACACTGATAAAAAACTTTTTTGAAAATCTAATTCAACGAAGTGTTCAACAGAAGAGACATTCCAAGAAAAATCATGATAAGTGAAAAGTTCAGCAGAGTTATTTTTATCCAATCGCTCAGTTTTCAGTAAAGAAAACAGTTCTGTGTTTGGAGTTGTTCAAATTTTTATAAATTAAAAATCGAAATACAGGGATTGGAATACAAAAATTTTGACAAAATTTTGAATGGAATCTTAAAGATTCTTCATATACGTTACATACATTTTTCTTACTTTGTATGTTAGTAATTTCAGTATATTTTTTTATAAAAATAAGTACTTTCATTAAATATTTTTTAAAATTCTTTTTAAAAAATGTTTGATTTTATGATTATATTTTTTTCTATACTGCTTTAAGTAGACTTTCAATGGATAAATATAAAATTTAATAACTTCATCATTATGCAAAAAATCAGAGCACACAGAATAATAATGTTACTCAAAACATGTCACGTTGTTTTTTGATAAAGTCTAAAGTGAGACAAAAAATTACTTTTCATTTTACTGTTCTAGATATAATTCAAAAAAAATTATTATTACATGCATTAACCTTGATTTTACCTTTCCATATCTTTAAGCAATTTTTCTTCGCAAATTATTGGCTTCAGTCTGCTTCGAATCTTATTTTAAACTTAGCAGCTGTAAACTGTTTCAGTTGCTTAGCAACTATAAAATCGTTACAAGAAAAAAAGAAGGAAAATTTGGGGGTGGGGAAATACTACGAATCTTGTTCATATTATATTTATCACAGAATTCGTACATTAGTTTTTTTTTTGTATTAAAAGATTAATATATTGAATTTTTCATACTTTTATTTCCTACTCTTAATTTGATTTATTCTAATTAAATAAATTCGTGCTAAAAATGTATTCGTGGCGTTATTAAATCCTAAGCATGATTAGATACTTTTATTTATGGAATTTTGAAAACAAATTTATTTTCATAACAAACATTTAACTAAAAAAAAAAAACCCTTCGTGTGTCGGCTTCGATATGCGACTGGAGTGTATTCCTTAAGTACGGTTATCTTTGATTATATAGTAGGCAAACAGGGTAAATAAACGCATCTCGTATAATACTGAAACCATGCATGTGTTTTCTTTATTCTATTCACATTTTTCATATTAATTCGGTAAAATTATATGTAAACAAAACAATGTACATCAATTATGGTTCATAAATACATGTTACCAATAATACCTAAGTACATTGTTAAGAAGTTTGATTTAATTCACTATTAATATCACTTTGAGTATTAATTACATTAATACTCTC
The DNA here is from genome assembly GCA_019973935.1 of Trichonephila clavipes. Taxonomy (NCBI): domain Eukaryota; kingdom Metazoa; phylum Arthropoda; class Arachnida; order Araneae; family Nephilidae; genus Trichonephila; species Trichonephila clavipes. The sequence goes on from BMAU01011558.1 coordinate 129,445, forward strand.
ACCATTATTAACCACTTTGACAAGTTGCTTGTGGTAACTAAAGTATGATACGTGAACATCGGTACATTTACGAATCGTGAAAACATCGCATCAGAGACGGTACCATACTTAGTCATCCCGCGCTCTACCAGAAACAAAATCCAAATTAAGCTCTGATTTTAATTGTACTAATCTCAATCCTTCACTTTAATGGAAATCAGTATTGAAATCGCCGCCAAATATGAGTGGAAGTACTGATACTATTTCTTCAGTAATTTACACCCACTTTCTATGTATGCCAAAGATCACATTCGTTATGTTATATATACATAACAATAAATTTTATTAGAAGTTAGAATAATAAAATGGATTTCAAATCTTCATTATTTACATTTACCGCATATGAAAAATATTCAAAATTACAGAAACGCTTCAACATTTGGTTCTTTCCATTTTTTTTTTTTTCAATTGTTTTCAAAAATTTAGTTATGTTTCTTTAATGAAACACAAAATACATTGTTCACACGCATTTCTTCTTACTCACCAAATATGATAATTTTCATTTGTTATAATCAACATCATCTCCTTGTGTAACCAACCTAGCAGCAGATGTAGTTTGGAGTGCTAAGTTAAGGTGGAACAGAGTATAAATCATTACTCGCGAGAAAGTCATTTAGCTCAAAAACCGGTTTTCAACGCAAATGACGCCAGTTGACAAAACGACACTTCAGGTAGTTTGCGAATTTTTTTTTGAAAAAAAAAACTTTAATTTTATTGAGGGCTTAATTTTTAAGTAATACTTTCCAAATTTCGCACATCGATAAAAAAACAACGGTAATGTTTACACAAAAAAGGGAAAAAAAGAATACCGCACAAATGAATTCTTGTAAAAAGATTATTAGAGGGAAAGTACAAAAAACTTTTTTTTAAATTCGTAATTTTTAAGCAATCATTTCAATATTTGGACAGAACACGGATAATAATGTTGACAAACAGAAAAAAAAGTCCATTTGATATTTTTATTAATGACGAAGTTATTAAATGTTAAATTAGAATTTTGAGAATTTTTTGAAAAATCGTAAAAAAAAAGGTTTTTTTGCATTTTATATTTTATATCACTGATTCTAAAAGGCCTAAGTATGGAATTTTTTTAGTAGGGACTATCGATTCATTACAATGTAAAGGAGTCTGTACAGAATAATTGAAAAATTATTTTCATAAAGACGTATCAATTTTGTCTCATTTAAGAAAATTTCGAAAAAAAATGAAAACTATTGTTATTTTGTAAAAAAGATCTTTCCGATTCTGTAATTAATTTTTGTCTGATTACTGTAAGAAATGAACAATCGCAATTTTAAAAACAAAGAAAAAGAAGAAAAACTCTTTTATTTCTTCGGACAGAGACTTCGCGGATGCTCAAAATTTTTTAACATTTTTTTTTTTAATTTCATTCCTCATAATTTTTTCATACGGGAGTTTTATATGAAAATTGACTTTTAAGGAGTATAAACTCCAAAAAATTATTAGATGTAAATATATATTGTCTAAAAGATTCAATACATTTCAGACTTAATTTTTCGTAAGGAAATTGATGGGGAAATAGCTAATTTTTTATTATTGGTTTATAATTGCAATAAATTATATTATGCTTTGCAGAATACAAAATGCAAAGAATTATTTTTTCACCTTTTTGATAAGAAATAATTCTAAAAATCTGATTTCTTTTAATATTATAAAGTTCTTCATGTTCAATTATGCATTTTAAAACCTTACAGTAGATTTAAACCTCCAAACAGGATTAAAACGTAGAATTACTTTCAGAACAGAGTAAATAACTTCATGTTTTCGCTATCAAAAGAAATCAATTTACACTTTTTACTTTCAAAATCATTTTTGAAAGCTCTAGGTTTGGTTTCGTAATTTGAATCATTAGCATTGCCCTTGTAGAATGAATTATTTTATTATTGTGTTGGGGCATGTTTTTTTTATCCTGGTATACATATGAAATACGAGGGGAAGAACAAGAACATACAATACAAACATAAGAATATAGACATTCATTACAGATGATGATCCCAGCCTATAACACGAAGAGTGCACTGCTTTCGAGACGGGAATCCATTACAGGGGAAGGCCCGACTTAGTTTCCCGAAGGAAACACAATTATGCTTTACTCGGGATTCGAACCCGAACCCACTCGGTTACAAGCCGAATGTCATATCTACCATACTGGCTGGGCAACGATTGTTTTATTAAAACACGTTAAAAGAATAGGGGTAAAATCAATTTCATCTTAACTTTTCGATGAAACAATAAAATAATTTTTTTTTTTTTCAAACAATATTATTTTTTATTAAACATAACGTATTCCAAGTACTCACGATTCCTTAAATCATTTATTGATAAATAATTTGCGGTACATTTTATTAAAATGAAGTAGGTTGATACCAAGATTATGCAGCAATTTCAGACTGTATTTACTGCTTAAAATATATGCAGCGTTTTTGATTTATTTGATTTTCATTAACGGTACACTTAAAAACTTCCCTTGTTATTGATGTTGAGTCTTGTAATTGCATTGTATTCCATATACATGAGCCCTCGTACACAGGGTGGGGGAGGGTTTTCGATTGCTCAAGTTTTCGAACTCACGATTCCTCAATGTCCGCATCCTTACCACTCAGTTATGTGACCGGAATATTGTATAACATGCTGTGTGAATAGAATTTTTCAAATTAAGAACCTTCTTTCCCAAAAACTGGAATTACAGCAAAAATCGCTTAACAGTGTAATTTTCTAGCGTTGCCAATGATGTGACTAGTATATTTCTTTTTCCTTCTTTTTTATATTTTATTTACACACGACGACCTAGGACACTCATATACACCAAAAATTTACATTTTGTACATATTTTAAGTAAAAATCGTAAATAACCCGAGTTGATGACACGTGTAGAGAAATAAAGCAAATAAATGGGTCGGTGTAGCATCCAATCCATCTTCCTCGGGCAGATGCGAAAACTTTAACTCAAAACGCTCCAGTAGATTTCACAAATCGAATCTACGCTCGCTGGTAGAGCAAAAATAAAACTTCTCTCGTGGAGAGGAAATCTCTCTTTTCAAATCACTACTCTACGCTCACGGTCGGAGCAAAAAAAAAACGACCTTTCTCGTCGAGAGGTAATAACTGAATGATCCTCGCGTGGCACTCGCGCAAGCGCAGTGCTTCAGATCAGTCCGCGTTGCCACCTACAGTTTCAGAACTGGCTTAGAGTTCGTTTCAACACGAAACTGAAGGAACTGTAACATTTTTTGTGTTAAAGGATATTGAAAAACTACCCACAAAATAAGTTTACTAGAGTTTATTTTAATTATATAGATATATATGTGTGCATATATTTAATAAATCTTAGTGGAACAAAAACATTTATAATAACTTCAAGAAATTTAATAATATAATTGTAGTTTTTTTAGAAAAATAATTATATATTTTTCGTTGAATTGTCTTTTTAGCATCAAATTGCTTGATATCTTTCGTTTTCTTATTCATTTTACCACTGAATTGTGAGTCTAAATAATGCGCATGCCTTTCATGATGTTCCTCATTTCGGATGATGTGCGAAATTGAGCTGCATTAGTCATTTCAATTTCATTGATTGAATCTGCATCAATGACTTTTTTTGAGCTTCGAACTAACTCCGAAATATATTTAACTGCTATAAAATTAGGACTGTACATACATCATCATCATCTACTGCAACATATTCTTCCGATAATACTATAGAACAGTCTTATTAGTCTGGTGCTTTCCGTATTTTGTTCGTACCCAAAGCGGAGATTTTTTCATGTTAAGTGATTTTCGTTTTGTGTTAAGAGAAAAAAATGCATGAAAATACGCAGTAGTTTGTCGGGACCCCTATATTATACTTCGTGTTAACCGATATTAAACCTTTTCACGTTAAACATATTTCACTGCATATATAATGTTAATGTGTTAGAGGGGTGAGGAGAAAAATAATGCACAGAATAGTGTAGAAATATCTAAACCTAATTTTATAAGTTAAAGAACGCTGTCCATCTAGCTATACACAAAATATAGTTTTCAAAATTTGCCTTAAGCCTTTCTCGGAAGCAGAATATGCTTCAATTCAGCTGGCTGAGAATATATAGTATGTATTATATCAAGTGATTGAAGTGAGGTGAATATTGCTAGGAGATCTGAATGGGTAATTTCTGCACGGCATTCTCCTATTAGAATTTCGAGTGGCGCTCATTTTGCATGCAAAAGAGCTCGTTGATTGGCTTGTCGTAAATTGCTAAAATTAGACTTTTAGAGAATTTCTGAAATTGATGTCTGGTTACGTATTTATGATGATACCAAACATCGCTCGGTTTAATATTTCAAATTGTAGAATGGTTTGTTAAATGTAGAAATGAATTAGTAAACTGAATTTTACAGTTTAAATATTATGAAATTAGGTCTTTTCTCTGTGTTATTTTGAAGGTATCTTTGTATTCTGTATTACTTCAAGGATTCCGAAATAATTTTCCGATTTTCATGCCAAAAAATATAATGCAAATAAAATGAATTATTATCCCACTATATTTTTTTCTTAATACGATACGTTTCACTAAAGTAATCAGTACGGAAAGTTTAAAAAATAGTTGAATTGAGTATAGTTTATGTTATGTGTTTTGAAGCTGATAGGACCTAGAATAGGTGTATGCAACCTATGGCATGTGGTACAATTGTCTGTGGCACTCTACACTACTCAACAAATTTGGGAATATTTGAGTGGGTGGAAGTTGATAAATTTGTAATGGACCTTATTTGATAAACATCTCTTCAGAATTAAGGGCATGTAAGAAATATAAAAAAAAATCTGAAAGGTAACTCTGAAGATGAATTTACGGCTATTTTGTATATGATTGAATGTCATTGCAGGAGAGATTTGATTGTTTGAAGAGAAAAAATTACATGCACTCTACTTTCCCCTTGTGATTCTATGCATCTAAGTAAATAATGTTTATCTCCACACATGAAAAATATTTCAATTCCACAAAGAAATTATTTATCAACTGAATGTTCAGAATCGTGTCAAATTGAAAGTCACACATTATACCCCTGATTTTATAAAATGAAAGTAGTAGAGTAGTGCAAGTACTAGATTTGCACTATTTTTTTACCGTTTTATTTCACTTCAATGAAGGGGAATAGTTCTGTTATATATTTACTTCTTATTTTAATAAACATGCTTACAAATTACGTAACATATGTACAATTTTAAATATTGTTATGTTTGTCGAAGAATAGTTGTTTTATGCTTGTTATAAAGAACGTACGTGTTGCTAAGAAATATCTTAAAGGGATTCAAAAGTAATACACAATAAAACTATAAATCTATATTAATTATCTCTGTTCTATAACTCTACATGTATTATCGCGAGATTTGAATTGTTTCAAAATTGTCTTACTGTGTGGCACGATGAATCAAATTCGTAGATTGGCTTTGCATGCCAGAGCTAAATGGTTACCGACCCTTCGTTTAGATGTAGTCATTGATACGTTTCTCCTTGCTACATACCCATTGTGTATTTATTCTCGTTTCGGATTTCTGTCAAACAGGGGCCTTTTCTTTGTTATTTCGCACAAATTTGAGAGTGGAGAAAATATTTTTTTAAACAAAAGAACAAGTAAGTTCATTTTCTTATTACTTTGGGGCCGCGGTAGCCTTGCTGCCATGCTCTGTAATTCATGGCCGCCATGTTTGAGTTTCAGTTCTTGTGCCCCTGTAACTTATCATACAGAGAGGCTGGTAAACGTTAAATCTGCCATGGCTCCAAGTCTTTACATTGGCCTGCAAGTTGAGAGAGAGATGCAAGTTGAGAGCTTATTTTTAAAAACGGTTTTTATTCGGTGAGCCATCTACATGTGCTGTCACTGAGAGAAAACTTTGCCAAAGTTAAATCTAAGTGTTTTCATCACTTTTGTCCAGATGAGAAGTATGTCTTATTGTAGGAGTTGTACTTGAAAGTTAATGCTAATATATGGACTATAAAAAATATTGATGAGGGGCTAGAAGTAATTTGTTTGGAACATTTGTTTCCGAGAAATTATTAGGTGTTTAATTAAATACTTGAAGGTGTAATAGCAAAAAATATTGATTAAGTTATATATGGAACATTTTTTCCGAGAAATTATTAATTTAATTATACTTGAAGGTGTAATAGCAAATATATTATATATGGAATATTTTATATATTTATATATATACACACATATATATATATATATATATATATATATATTAAATAAATATAAATTAATCACAATTTCACAATCAATTAAAAATTGAAATTATATGAATTTTGATATTATATCTATATACTGATGCGACGCTATTTTTACTTATTTAATTTCTTAATTGTTAACCCAGTTTCCATAATTTAACATCGCATCATGATCAAAAATTAAAATAAACAAGAATCATGTATTAACAAATTAACTTTACACTAAATCAAAAGTCCTGTCTTATAGTGGTAAACAATTGTATGTATTATTAAATATACTGAAAACAATATTAAAAAGAGCGATACTTATCTGAGTGAAGGGGGAGTTTGGATGAGGGGTGACCCCGGACAAGGGGTTCTCTTTCCAGACGGGTTGGTACTTCTGGAAATACATACAATAAGGGAAAAGCCACGAGAAACGGTGCGTCAGTGCTTTTAAAGCTGACCGCATCACTTCGAAAAGAATCCGCTACGGATTCATTACAGTCAAATCTACCACCCTGATTGGATCAACAGTCTGCGTAAGAATGCAACCTTGCCAGCCATAAAGTGAATTGGAACCGGAAGGACCCACATTCTTGTCTAATCCCTATTTCCTGTAAACAGGGCAAATGCAAAATTAAAATTGTATCTCAGGGACCGACGGCCTCCCATCAATATATAAAGGAGAAAAGCAACTCACTCACTGACTAATCACGATATCTCGGGAACTATTAAACCTACAGATTTGAAATTTGATAGGTAGGCTCCCTTCAAGGAACAGACATCAGCTAAGAACGGATTTCGAAAAGACCGAACCCCAAGGGGCATCACGGGTGTTTAAAGGGCGTTATAGATAATTATTTCCATTACTGAACTATTAGATGTACAGTCTTGAAACCTGATACACAGATTTCTTTCATAAAGTAGAGATTCCCTACATAATGATTTTTACGAAAATCGACCTCCAAGGGGCGTTGATTGCGCTTAAAGGGCGTTTTGCATAATTATTTCCATTTTTAAACTATTATATGTACAGTCTTGAAATTTGGTATATAAGCGGATTCCTTTCATAGAGTAGAGATCAGCTACAAAATAGGTTTTGTCAAAATCGACTCCCAAGTGGCGTTGTAGATAATTAAGGGGCGTTATAAGCAATTATCTCCTTTTTTAAACTATCAGACGTAAAATCTTGAAATTGAGTAAGCTGATTCCATTCATTGAGTAGAGATCCGCTATAAGATGGGTTTTGTGAAATTCGCTTCCTAAGTAACGTTGCGGGGAATTAAGGGGTGTTATAGATAATTATTTCCATTTTTAAACTGTTAGACGTACAGTCTTAAAATTTGGTAAGCGGATTCCTTTCATGGCATAGGGTTCCGCTACAAAATAGTTTTGCATGAAAATTAATCCCCAAGGGTAATTGAGGGGGATTAAGGGGCGTAATAGATAAATATTTCCGCTTTTCAACTAATAGACCCACCTGCTTGAAAATTAGAAGGTATGTTCCGTTCATGGTATATAGTTCCTTTTACAAAGAGTTTTGCGAAAACGGACCCCCAAAGGAGTGAGGTTACGAGGGATTAAGGCGTGTTATAGAAAAACTCCTGTTTTTGAATTTAACCCATTTACTTGAAATTGGTTGAACACGTTTCTTTAGTTGAATAGAGTTCCACTAAGAATGGATTTTACGGAAATCAACTCCAGGGGGGAGCGGGGAGAGTTATTGGGGCGTATTGATAGACAAAATTCCCGTTTTCGAACTGCTAAGAATATAATAATAAAATTTGGTTTACATGCTTCTTTTGTTGGATTGAAATCCACTAAGAATGCTCTCAATGAGGTATTGATGATAAAAATTCCATTTTTGCTCTGTTATATTTAGACTTGAAATTTTGAACGCATGTTTATTTTATGGAGTAGAGATCCACTGAAAGTTGCTTTGGTGGAAATCCACTTGATTATTAGGTTAAGTGAGCGCAAAAAATCTTTTCACTTCTAATTTAGATACAAATAGAAATAAGATATTTTAATTTATGTCCTTTTTATATCAAGAGGCGAGAGTTACAGCTATAAATTAATTTATTTGTCAATACAATTGATTTCTTAATGCTATATATCAGTCTTTCATATATATGTAAAAAGTTTACATTTATACAACATCGTTAAATACCCAGTGAAGCGGGTGGGTAAGGGATAGTATATATATATATATATACAGTGGTGGCAAAAATTGTGGACAATTTTTAAATTGTTATGTTTTTTAAGTATGTATGCTTATAAAAAATTTACGTTGCAAGAAATTCTAAGTACTTTATATTATTTTAAAGATAATTAATACTAAATTCAATACAAAAAAAGACATTCAATTACTTACAACGCAAGAAAAAATTATGCTGAAATAACTGTCGATGTACATTGGATAACCATCATAGCAGTCATATATAAATTTATTTACAAAAATTAACACATCTTTTAATAATTTGTACAGTTTGTAATTAAATCCTTAAGAGGACTTGGTACCCTTTGAGCAAACTTCTTTATTTACGTATTTAAAAATTACATTTCAGCATTTTATACAATGTTTCTATTCAAGAAAATGTTACCAGATGAAAATTTTCATATATTATTCACACAATTTTAAAAATTTAAATTTTTTGAAGAAAATTGGGAAAATTTTAAAATCCTACTCCTTTTGTAAAAATTAATTTTTTGACCTGAAATTTTTTATAACATTCTTATGGATGTTCTAAATAACTTTAGGGATCGATTTTAGAATAGCTTCATTCATTTTCGAGAAAAAAAATAAAATGTTAATATACAAGCTAAAACTCAACGAAAAAGCCAACATGTCTTACATTTTATTTTTTTTAAAAAAAAGTATTCAGTTTATAGCAAAACGGATCCCTAATTTTATTACATGCTTTATGTTTAACACGCAGGAAAAAAATGGAAGTGTTTGGTAAATAATTGTCGAAGGAGTAGCATTTTGAATGCACTAAGGTTTCGAAAAACACAAACTGAGAAAAACTACTTTAAAGTTTATAATTCTGAAAAGAATAATTATTATAAGCTTAATTAAACTTAAAATACCACTTTAAGATATTACTTATACGTTTTTCTTTAAAATAATTGCATTTTCATATTTTTTCAACCCACACATTTTTATAAATGATCAATTTTTAGAGAGTACTAATTGCACAAGAAAATTCAAGAAAAACGTTAAACATTTTTTTTTTCTGTCACGACAGAAATTTTAGCTGTTTTTCTTCTTATAATATTAAAGTATTGCATTTGTATGAAAAATATATCAGGAATAAGAACTGAAATTATAAAATTGTTAATATAAAATGCCTTAATTTAAAAATTTTACATGCACACATTTCACAAGGAATACAAATTACACTATTGTATTGCCTCGGAAATATTCTGCTTTTAATACTACACATTCTTTTTTATTGTTATTATTTCTTTTTATAAAATAGAATTTTTTTATCATAACGTATTTTTTAGCTTTCTTTTCTAAAAAGGGTGTGTGGCTGAATTGCCTAATTTATTTTCAAATGAAGTTTTATTCAACTTCTAACTTTCCGACATGCACAAGTGATATATCAATCGAAAGATAATAATGCAAAGAATAAGATTAAATGAAAAAAAAAAAACTATAGGTTTGTGATTTTTAGGGTACCAAGTCCCTATAACTGACGATACCATTTACGCGATTCTCACCCCCAATGCCTCCGTTTTCCACGTAGGCGCGCGTATGTGATGTATTAGGGGGAGAAAAGGAATAAATAAATATATCTTCTGATTTAAGTAAATCCTTCGCAAACACAATCAAAATCCTTTTATTGCACTCCAAAGACTTTGAAATAATTTTATGGATAGCAGCGAACAGAAAAGATCTTAAATAGGAAAGACGCATATATACGTCAGGGCCAATGAACACTTCGGTTGAGCGAAACGTTTATGTACGTCAATGGCACTTAAGAGGTTATATATAAATTCGTATTGTAGCATTAGCATCAAAGTAGAGTTTTAATGAATTCAAATCATGATTATTTGTATGGAGAGGGAAAGGCGCAATGAAAATAATGATTGAATATTGAGTAGCGATTATTTAAAGTTTTAGAAACACTCATTTACAGTGGAATCAGCCTGCCTACACAGCAGGTCTTCTGCGGCTCTTGGCTCGAACCCATGACACATTAACCACGAGTGTGTGACTTTGACCACTAGACTACCGCTGCCTTTCCCCTGCATTTAAAGAGGAAAGAAGAATTTATAATAACGTGTGTCGAAAGCACAAATTATTTCTTACTTAGGTTATAAATCCAATTCTGCATTCCAGAGACAATTACACTAGTTGTGACAAAATTAACTAATTGGATTATAATTTGAATCCTAATAAATTTCAGCACTACAACAGGAAAATGAGAATGAAAATTTTGTTGATCAATCAGATATATATATATATATATATATATATATATATATATATATATATATATATATATATATATATATATATATTTATCATACAACTTTCAAATAAATTTTTTTAAAATTCTTATATATCTATATTTATGACATTTTCTTAAAAAACCGAAACTGTTTTATCTACTTTATGTTAGAAGTATAAATATGTTGAAGATTAATTTTAATTTCACAAGTTTAATGAAATTTTTTTATAAAATATTTCTTAAAAGTTTATAAAATAACTTACATTAATAACGGAGATTGGTGAGTCAGAGTAAACATAATTATGTAATTTAAATCAACTTATTTAGAACAACAAGAAATAAATTTTAGTATTTTATTAAATTGGTTTAAAATTTTTCGTCAAAAAAACAGCATTTTAAAATGCTTGTAAACTTTTTCTTTCTAATGCATTAAATAACGAATAATACAAAAAATTTCAATATATAGATTAAATTTAAAAGTATATTCAAAAATATAATCTTTATCTCAGTATATTTATTTATGTCTAAGCTTACAAAAGATTTTTAAAAGTTACTAGAAGGGAGGGGTATCTCTTATCTGACTAAAGATGGACCGACACACATAGTACAAGTTATACTGCTGTTCATACTCATTGTTTAAATTGTAAAACTTTAATTTACTTGTATTATGTAGTTCTATTTATTTGTTCTATTGTTCTCAAAATTCGCGCTTGGATCTTCTCTTCAATTAAATTAATCTCTAAAACTGCATCACATCCAGCACTTCATTGATATAGTCCTCAGATTTAGATAAATCTGCAGCTGTTCCAGGTTGCTGAAAAGTTGTGTATTTAGTTCCGTTGATTGTTAATAAGTCTTTGTTAGAGGAAATATCTTTCATCTCACCCAATTATTTCAATCCAGGCAATCGTTGCGAAATTTCTTTGCGAGAGCTTGCAATAATGTAATATCACCACTCTCTCTATTGTCTAAATTACATAAGATGGAACACATGGTTGCCAATTCAGCGCATACGATTCATGCAAAATAGGATTTCCAACTTGGAGCACTATCTTGAACGTTGCAAGGTTGCGATAGTACGTATCAAATTTATTACAACATCCCGAAAACCTTTTTTTTACATGCAGAGAGTAACATGTTATCACTCCTTACGCATGACTTGGACTGAAATAATCTAAAATAAAATCTTGTATTTGTAAAATTTGAATAATATTTTTTTTCTTTAGCATTCAGTAAAAAATTAATGAAAATGAATCGCGAAACTGTGATGGTAATATTCAATACGGTTTGCTTAATCTAGATATTTATTATAAATACGAAAGTTTGTGAGAATGTTTGGCCGTCTTTCACACAAAAACAACTGCGTGGACTTTAATGAAACTTCAGTTATATATCAGAATAACACATAGGCTATAATTTATAGCATAGACTATAACTAAATTTGTGTGAAGTGTCCGAAATATAACGATATTTTTCAAGTAAGTAGGAAAAAAGTATGCCATCTGCAAGCAATTAACTCCCAAAGTGGAGTATTTTGTTTTTGTATATGTGCCTTAATTTTCAATGTAATGATCGAAAAACGATAATTTTCAAGTAAGTAGGAAAAAATTATGCCATCTGCAAGCAATTCTGGCGTGCCCTGAAAAAAAAAACGCACGACAGCATATATCTATCTTTTGTTTGTGAAGAAACCCTTTTTGATTTTATTACGCAAGGCGCTCGCTTCTAATTAGTTCCTGTGATCAGAATAATGCCTATTTTTTATTTCAAATTAAAACTAAAATTTGAAGGGAGAGGTTGTTATAAATCTCTCTTTATTTTAATGTTTTTTTTATGATTTTATTATGCATATTTGGTAGTAAGAAATTGATCTTTTTTCAAAATAAATGCTTTTATTGGTTCTGGTACTTAAAGTAAATAAACTTTCTCTTTCACACTACATCATTTGGACAAATTTTCAAAATTTGTTTATGGTTAGTAGTTAATTATAACGCTATAATTTTAATTGAATAGGCCAGATATTACATTTTTAACTATAAAAATAATTACAACTACTGTACTGTATTTTTTGGAGTGAGTGAGTGAATAAATATTAACATCGCACAGTTCAGCTACACGAGGGCTTTTGGCAACGGACCACGTAATTTTGGACCATGGTCAAGTGACATGGACGACACCTGAGCTGGCACCCCTTCTCCTAACTATCACAACATACCAACTTAGAAGGAATATTCTACCAATACTTAGCAGGAATCTTCTTTGAAATCCACTCTTCCAAGATATATGGCAGCATGGGTTTTATGATGAGTATTTTAGCGGGGAAGGTGAATACTTTTGTAGCAGATATTGCGTTTTCAGCGGATTTCAAAGATTATTATTTTTGTCCGGAAAAAATAGTTTGTGAAATTTTAAGTGTCTTATGTTTTTGTATGTTAATGAAGACCTTAGAAAACGATTTGACTATTTATTTTAAGTGAACGGTGTATATAATTAATTTTACTGTAGAATATCTTTAATTAATTTATTAGCTCTAACGGATTAAATTTCCCAAAGTGGAGTATTTTTTTATGTATATGCCTTAATTTGCAATGTAGTGATCCACAAAAAAATATTGTATGAAAAAAACTGCAGTAAATCATAATGCGGTGGATAAAGTATTAACGTGCATTGCGTCCCTACACGGCGGGTCTTACAAAGCTCTAATAAAGCTCGAGCTATGAAAGTAGCTAGACATTTGCCAACTTGACTCTATCGTTAACATTTCGCTATGTTTTTCATTGAATCGCCATTATAATTTAAGAAACGGCGTTGCTTGCGAATATTACAATTTTAACATAAAATAAATACAACAGAAAGTAATGTTAATGTATTATACTTTCAGATAAAAATTATTTACACTACTTTAAGCGTTCATTACGCAAAACTTTTAACAATGTGTTACTTTTGCTGAGCAGAGATCACCTTAGGGAGGTATTTTCAAAAATCGACCCTCAAGAGTGTTACGGGGATTTCTAAATAAATAAAAAAAAATTCTTTTTATCAGCTATTAGATCTACATTCTTAAAATTCAACAAAGGTGCTTTTTTTTTTTTTTTTTTTTGTTTAGATGAGATATGCAAAAAGCTTTTTTTTGTTTAATTTGAAATTTACATAAAATTAACTCATTAAAAACTTATTTATCCATCAATCTGTGTTGTTTAATTTTTCAGTTCACCCGTGCGAAGAACAGGTATACCAGAAAGTCTACTTATAAATCGGTATTAGACTCATAACTTTAAATTATTAAAGCATCTCTTTTCATTTTAATGATCTAAGGTTCTCAAAATAATGTTACATATCAGAATTCATTATAAATAATGAGATTCATAAATTGATGCTGTTAAAATGAATCTGCTTAAAATACCGAATGTGAAATCGTCAAGACTTTGTTAGATTGGTATTGTATCTATATATTTTACTTTGTAAATACGTTATTATATCATTCTTTTAGGGCAAAAAGTAACTTTGTAATATTAGTTTCTTGTTAATAGAGCGATTTTTTTGCTACTCAAAATAAAATCATTTGAAAGAGAGTTTGGGTTACAATTTATTCATAAGTTATATATTTCTATAGAAGTATATATGGAAATATATGAATATATATAATGTATATGGAACATATGTGAATGTATATACACTGCTGGACAATTGCTAAGGACGTATCACAAATTGCTATGTAGCATAACATTAAGCGAGACATGAGGCCTAGTAGGATAAAATATAGTTGCCACACTGTTCAGACATTAGAATAAAGAATATTTATTGTTCTGGAAAGTACAAAAGCTGTGAAACATCTGAAAGAAAAAAAAATGTTCATTTAAACTGCGTACGGAGAAATGGAACAATGCATCTAAAAGTCGGCAGGCACCTTAAAGAAAGGTATCAGTACGGGATATGTCCACCGTGGAGTGTGATGCAAGATTCCACACGTCGTACCATACTTTGCACAACATTATCCAGCAGCTGTTGAGGCAATTTATTCCATTCCTCTGTGAGTGCATGGATGAGGGTGTTCTTGTTTGTCGGAGGATAGTTTCGACCAGCAACTTGCTTCCCCAAAGCATCCCACACATTTTTAATGGGGATTAGATCTGTAGAACGCGCTGGCCATACGAGACATTGAATACCCTCGCTGTCTAGACAATCCTGAACAGCGAGTGTTCGATGACATGTTGCGTTGTCGTCCATAAAAACAAATTTATCACCGACAGCACCACGGAAAGGACTAACATGAGGAAGTAGAACTTCATCAATGTATAGTTGGCCCGTCATAGTCCCATTCGCAACCACATGTAGGCGCGTGCGGCCATTGATCATGATGCCGGCCCATACCATGATACTGCATGTCGGATATCGGTCCTTTTCCTGGATATTTTCTGGACAATAAGCAGTACCACTCTCGCGCCAGATCTGTTGGCGTCTACAATCCGATGACAGACTGCACCTACTCTCATCTGAGAATAGTACGCATGCCCAGTCCTGTTCAGTCCAATTGTGATGCTCACGACACCATTGCAAACGGGCAGTATGTTGCTGTCTGGTCAATGGGACACACACAACAGGTCTGCGTGCGTATAGTCCTCCTCCCCTCAAACGTCTGACAACAGTTTTTTGGGAGATCTGCTTTCCTGGGGCAGCAAGAAACTGATTTGCCACCTGCTGAGCTGTGGTGCGCCTGTTCCTTTTTGCTGATAGGACGATATATCTGTCTTCTACAGGCATCGTACTTCTAACACGACCTCCCCCGTGCCGTCTACTACACATTCCAGTAATTTTATAAATGACTTCCACAGCCGTGAAACAACGCTGTGAGCGATGTCGAACTCCCTGGCAACATCTGTTATTTTTCGCCCTTCTTCGATCTTTCCAATAATTGGGGCACGCATAAAATCATCTATGTGATGTCGGGAAGACATGCCAAAAATTTTAAGTTCGTCTATTAAATCTTTCCTGTAAAACTTTGACTTGAAACAACAACTGTCCACACGCGTCAAAACCTTTAAAGCTGTTATGAACGCTATCACGTGATGAACAGACGTAGAAAAAAATTTGCATACTCGTACTTCTTATTACTAATATCCCGCACTTATTCTAATTTTCCACATTTTGCTTCCTTTCATTTTGTGGTTGCTATGGATGATAGTGTTATCCGTCCTTAGCAATTGTCCAGCAGTGTATATGTATATATATATATATATATATATATATATATATATATATATATATATATATATATATATAAAGAAGTTTATTTGTGTATATACTTTATACTATTATCTGTTTCTCCTTGTGTATTTGCCTCATTCTTAATACTATACTCTAAGAATAACTATTCTATACAAAGAGAGAATTCTTATTGTTATAAATTGAGAAATTTTTAATATTTATAAATAATGAAAATTTGCGAGAAATGTATTTTTAATACGTATGTGCTCCGATTTAAAAATAAATTGTAAGTTCTAGAAATTGCAGTTTTGTCAAATCTTGTCATTCCAAATTTTGATGAAGAAGAGAAAGACCAACTTGACAAATATTTAATGGTTCCCCATATTCAGCGTCTTACAGAAAAAGTGTAAAATGGAAAACAGTAAAGTAAATTTAAAGAAAATGCAAGTTAATAGAATTTCAAAGTTTTATCTGAGAATAAAAAAAAAATTTGGTCTCAAATTTTTCCCAAAATGTACTAAAACCAAATTACAAATGTGAATAAAAAGTTTGAACACCAAGAAATAAATATATAATTTAATATTTACTTTAAAATTTTGAAAAAAAATCTTCCTATTTTTATTTTCCTCTTTTATTTTTAGCACGGTAACCTAACTGTCTCGATCACAAATTTGTAACCGATGTAGCGGAGTCGTGGGTATGAGTTTTGATGCCACTGAAGACCCATCGTATAAAGGACTGATACACTTTTGATGCATCACGGCTCAAAATCCTCATGTTGACGTTGCATGGAAGTTTGGAGAGATTTTGCCTGCTCAGGTGTAGTTCTCGTCACTTGAATGCAGCTCAAAATTATGATGTTTGTCTACAATATCCTTTTGCTTGCCTTAGAGTTTAATGTTAAAAACAATTATTCATTCATCCTATTTTAGTTTCTTTTTTAATTTTTGATTACATATAGAGTAGTTAATGAATTGATAGGTAAAAATATAAGCTTTTTGTGTGCCCTTTTACTCATTTCAGAAAGGCATTTAAGATGACTTTGATATTGTTAAGAAATACTCCAAGAAAGCTAAACTACTTTTTGGTGGGAGATAAGGGAAACTTTTTAACTTTTCTAATTTATTTTTATTTTATCCAAAAAAGATAATTACTTTCTGAATTTTGATATGCATTTTATATTTTTGGACTTCTGAAAATGAAGATGATGGTATCTTCATACAATGTGTAAATCAGTGAAATAAATAAATATATGTACAACACTCTGAAATTCTAGTAACCTGATTATTTTTGTATTTATTATAACGACATATACACTTATAATTAAAATTACCAGCATTCACATAATTAGTATAACACTCTTCTTTTGTGAAATTAAATAAAAATGATTTAATATCGTCTAAAATTTAAAGAGTTTAATATAAGTTCTAAATTGCCAACCAGTTTTCATGGTATGACCAATGTTTTAATCTTGCTAAAAGTGCTCTTTCGATATTGAACGTAGTAACAGCTATCAATCTCATTCTAGTTCATAATTTTGTAAAAAAATAATTAAATTCATAAGATTTATAAAGTATATTCCTTTTACTAAAGCCTTCTTGGACTAAAGTAACACCTGCACGTGCAAAATATCTGTCAAGAAGTTATATTTAAAAAGAATAAAGTAATTCCTTCTTATGTTACATAATCTTTAAAGTATTTCACTAAATTCCATATTCACTCATTAAAAATAGATGTGCAACAATCTTAAGAGTTTCCAAAAATATATAGAATTGCTTTGATTGAAATGTTTCTAAAGGTAAATTTACCCTCAACCTCTCTAGAAAAAAACTTTTTTCCTTCTTATAAAATCAATTTCTTAATAAGAAACCATTGGTTTAAAATATTTACTACAATCAAAAGTTCGAAATAAAGGAGTATAAAACCTTACCTTGAATAGCTCACAGCACCGAAGCACATCCAGCTTCAAAGTAGTCCCCTTGAGTGACGATACACTTCTGCCAAAGTTCGTATAACTTCTGGAAGCACAGCTGAAGGCCATGTTTCGCAACCTCCCGTAAGGTCTCCTGCAATGCTGCTATCACCTCATACGAGGACACAAAACGACTTCCCTGTAAATGTTTTTTCTTTATTTTTTTTTCTTTAATTGGTACATGTAAAAGTCCCACCGGGTTAAGTCTGGTGAATAAGGGAACGTAAAAGCACGTTATTGGGTGTTTTGTTGAGGAACACTGGTGCTGGTGCGTTGTCAAGCAAAGTATATCAGTCACCACTCTGCCAGAACCGAGGCCGTTTACGACGAATCGATTCCCTCAAACGTTGTAAAATGCATAAATAATGCTTTCTGTTAAATGTTCTGAGTTCGGGAATAAATTCTGAATGCACATAATTCCTTGAGAATCAAAAACTAACTCCATCATTACTTTCCATTTGCTCCGATCCTGCAGGAAAATTTTCGATCGCAGTGAGCCGGGTGATTTCCATGTTGAATACGCACTTTTTGATTGGATGTTAAACAAATAATACCATGTTTCTCTACCTGTAATGATGTGGCTAAAAAAACCTGAGACCTTGCCTGCTTTGTCGATTAAATCACCCGATATTGCCCTGCGTTCCTTCTTTTGTTCAATTGTCAACAATCGAGAGACAATGTATTAGGACATTCGGCGTATGTTGAAACCTTCCGTTAGAATGCATTGGCAACTTGTCTTCGAGAAGTGTGTAGCCTCAGCGATTTGTATAAATATTTGACTACGATCTCTTCAAACACGTTCAGACACCAAAGCAACATTTTCAGCATTCCGTGAAGTCAAAGGTCGTCCAACGCGTTCAATGTATTAGATGGATTCTCGGCCCTATTTAAAACGTCGATACCATTCTTAAAACTTGGATCTCGCCATTGTAGATTTCCTATATACCTTTCTAATCATTTTCAAAGTCTCTATAGGTGTTTCGTGTAAACGTTCACAGAGTTTAATGTTGTAGCGCTGTTCAAGAAAAACCATCTTTCTTACGTCGCGAAGCAAAGCTAATTAACTTCGGAAGATAACACTAGTGAGCAGGCGGTTCGGTTCCATGACATGGACTAAACCTACCTGGAAAGGTAGAGAAGGGTTGATAGAATCCATTTCAAGTGATTTAAGTTTGGGTGCTTGCTTTCTTCGTCAGGAATGGCCGTAATCCCCGAATTTTCGGATCGAACATCGTATGTCAATTAGCTTTTTAATAGCAGAACAAAACAAAATGTGTTACTATTGTTTACTGAATTTGTAATAACGAATTTGTACAGGATTATTCAAAATTCCCTACAAGGTTTTGACACGCTGTGGTACAAAAACTAAGATGAAAGTCAAAAAGAACATTCGAAAGAATGCAGAATAAAATGCTATATACGTATTTTATATAGACGTTCCGTATGGCAACCATTGGTCACACGACATACATCAATGCGGTAGTCCAGTGCCCACCACACTCTACTGAGCATGGTACTATCAACCTTATTGAGGACACGTGTTATCATTTCTTTGATATTCATGCTATCCAAAAATTTGGCCTTTTACAAAAGCCCAGTCTTTTTGTTTCCCCTTTACCTCGTGATATAGCAGAATTGCATAAAAGGATAACACGTGATGTCAATAAATTTGATAGTATCATGTTGATTTGCTTATGGCAGGAACTTGACTATTGCATGGATGGATGCGGGATGGGGGGTAAGTCTTCACATGTACAACACTTGTAAAATATGTAAATAAAATTTGAATTTTTTTTTATTTTCTTCCATATGTTTTTTTGTTTTGTTTTTTGATGGGGGATGATTTTGGTTAAGTTTTTTTTTTTTTTTTTTTTTTTTTTACTACAATGCTTAAAGACCTTGAAGGGAATTATGAATAACACTGCACTATTGAGTATATAATAATAAAAGAGTAATGCTGTTTTCTTGACTTATTTTGTAAAAACAGCAACCTAGTCAGTTTAAGTGCACATCACGATCGAGAGTTTGACTCCTCCGAACCACTACTTTTAGTTTTATTTAAAAAAAAAACAAATATAAAAAAAATTGACGCAAGAAATCAATATTTTAGAGTGTTTAAACGTTGCTATTTTTTTTCTTGAGAAAGCGAAAGTGCGTCCTTTTTATATCATATTAAAAAAAAAAGAATCAAAAGCAATTACTTTCAAAAAATAAATGTGGAACCATTTTTTAACAAGTGTGAAAAAAAAATTATGCATTGTTTTGTGCTTTCCATAATTTAATAGCATTTTGACTTGATATTGCTTAAGTAATCTAAACGAAAAAATTTAAAATCACTCATTTAATAAACTGCGGTATGATGGCTGTTGGTAGAGATAAAAAAACAAATTTCTTAATTAATGAAGACTCATGTAGGAAGTACGTTCGCTCTGGATGCTGTATGTATTTGCATAGTTAAATTTCTTGTTCATTTTTTCAGCTCTTAATGTATTTTAAACAAATTAAATATATTTAAAATAAGTCTTTAACAGATATTATAAAAAATATTTATAACAATTAATTTAATAAATATATTTTTAAAAATAACTTTTTTATTTTAATAAATATTGTAAGGAAAGTATATTACTTTTCTTTTTTTCTAAATAATTATACGTTAAAATGTTATACAGATGTATAGCATAATAATGTAATTTGGTTATATATATCTGATAGAAGTCTTAACATAATTAACGAATTCTTACATATATGTATATAGTAATTTAAATAAATAGTTACTCAAAATTATCCTTCTCTTATCATCTCTCTCGTAACTTCTTTATTTATAAAACCAACTTTATAAATCCGAATACGTTATTTCGAAACGCGTCTTAATTTTAGAAGTGTTGGAAACCTGAAATCTTCTTAAAATGACAATTTTGAGTTTTTTTACATTTTCAATTTGTATACGTTTTAAACCTTTCTAAAAAATACCTTACTTTAACCTCTATTGAAGCCCTTAAAACCTATATTTAAATAATCATTGAAACTGGGACACACCATTTTATTAGAGAAATATGTAAACAAAGTATTTTATTTTTACTTAAAAGTTAAATGAATGATGTAAATCAAAACATTTAATCCAGAATTGCTTAAAAAGTGTTTATATGGAGGAACCGAAAATCCCAATAAAAGTGTAAACAACGTAATATAGTATCGTGTACCGAAGAATATACTGGTACAAAGAGAAGTATTATCACTGGGTACATATGATGCAATACTATCATTTAATATGGGAAATGTATCAAAACCAGAAATATTGAGAAAACTTAATATTGAGCGTGGTGATTATACGGTACAGGCAATGAGCGCCTCGACAAAAAGAGTCTGTTGAAGGCTAAATGCTCATGTTTACAAAAAAACAAAGGAAGTTAGGAAAGAAAAAAGACTTAAAAGGAAGAGAAACGATGATGAAATTAAAAAAAAATTAAGATACCTTGTAGTATGGAGAGGAATGTTTTACTAAAAAAGTAATTATACATTAAAGTTCATTTATCTCAAAATGCATAGTTTTGATATTCGATGTACCTTTTTTAGGAAAATTATGTTCACAGGTATATAAGTTTGTTATAACATATTTATAAGGATAGCTAATAATACTAAAATGAGCTTTTTTGTAAAAAACTCAAAAATGTATTTTTTACGAAGTTTTTTTATATGAAAAATGGGTCAAATTTCCCTGGCTTGATAAAATATTTTATTATTAAAAAAATTCAAAATTAGCTAAAAGCTAGTTTCAATATAATGAGTAAGGTGTACTTTAATTGTATGAAAAATTTCAAGCATGTGCTTATAACAGAATTTCAGAAAAGGTACATCGAAAACAGCCAATTTAACATTATCGTTTTAAAGAGATTCCCGATTCTTCTTAACTTTTTCTAAAGTGTTAAAAACATTACTTTAATGAATTTATTGATAATTCCTGATTCAAGAGATTAGGCCTTCGTATATTTTTCAATTCCAAGTAGAGGAATATCATAATGACTTAACGTGCCTTAATAACCGGTTAAAAAAATACCCTAAAACAGTGATGTAATTTCTATAAATACCTTCTATTTCCCTTCAATGGAACACGTGATCATATTTTTTTATATTACGTTTTTCCCTGTTGTTCCTTTCATATTTAAATGGGAAAATTGGATTATTCCCTTTTTTGTATTTGTACTATTTGAGCGAAGCTCACGCTAAGATAACTCAACTGATGCTAAAATGAAATAGAGGATGATGTGATTGTTAAGAAAAGTTGACTCCTTTCACCGTCCAGAGATGGCGCCACGAACTGGGACTTTTTTTATTCTAGAAGCATTTGTTATTGACGGGAAAAATGCCATTCGATTCGTAATTGTGTGTGATGGAAGCATCGTTTTTGTTGTGATTGTGTTGTGCAATGTTTTCCTACATGTAATGGTGTGCTTGTGTGTTTTTTTGTAAAATATAGACTGGAAAAATTCTTTGCGTGTTTCTCAATGACTCATCGTAACCAATTATTTTTTCCTCAAGCTTCTATAAAAATGTTTTTAGGGAGTCCAGCATGGAAGCAAGTTCGCGGTAAGTCGAAATACATTGGCATCCAATTAACATGATTGATTCTAATTCTATATTCATTATTCTAATTCTAAATCGATTCTTATTCTTATTCATAACATGTGGTCCGTCGAGTTCAGAGTTGTTGATGTGATTTATTCGTTGTTATTTTAATTATTCGTTTCATATTCGATATTCTTATTCTAGTGCATTTACTCTGATACGAATTCTTGAAGTATTCTTATACATTTTGATTGATATTATTTATTATTTGATTCTAGATTTATTCGTTTATTCTAATTTGTATAAACATTTTTTGATAGTTTGTATTTGCATTGTGTTGGCATTTGTTATTGTGGTACAGTTGTATATTTCGTGTAGAATTTTAAAATTCCATTTTTATAAGCATTTTAAAATTTCATTCATAAATGATGGCTCCAAAACAATCGAAAAATATTGGTAAATTTGATTTAATTATAAAAGAATTAAAAGCTTTTGAAAGTAGGATAAATGAATGCGATGATAATAAATCACGCATACGTGTTTTAAAAACACAAGTGTTGCAATACGAAACTAGATTAACTGAAATATTCAGTGAATTGTCAACTCATGAAAGTGTTGAATCATTTGATATTTATATGAAATATAAAGATATACTATTCAATTGGGTTGTTGACCTTGAAGAAAAATCTCAGGTTGAGGAAGTAAATAGTAGTATTCATGTAAAGTCTTCAGTAGTTAATCTACCAAAGCTTGAAGTTCCGCATTTTTATGGAAATTGCGAGAACTGGATTTCATTCAAAGAGTTATTTAAGTCTTCTATTCTAGATAACAAATCAATAAGTGATCTTGAAAAATTGCAATATCTACAGGCTTCTGTTCGCGGGGATGCAGCCAAATTAATTCGGGGTTTTGCAATTACTGTGGACAATCTTAAGAATTGTTGGGATATACTGTGCAGTCGGTATGAAAACAAACGACAATTAGCTCTTAGCCAAATAAATAAGCTATTTAGTATTAAGATTTCCAGGGCAAATACTTCAAAATTGCTTTTGGAAATAATAGATATTTGTAATGAAGTCATTAGAAATTTGAAAACTTTGGATTTAGAAACAAATTCATTAACAGAGTTGATCATAATAAATTTTCTCATTTCAAAAGTGGATGCATGTATTAGTCAACGGTGGGAATTATCTTTGGAAAATAATAAAATTCCTACTCTTGAGGAATTTAGAGTTTCATTGAAAGGGAAGCTCGTGGTCTGAATGAGTTAAAATTTGTAAAACCTGACATTAAGAAAGGTAATGTTAAACCATTAAATTCATTTAACAAATCAAATGTAAATACTACTGTTGTCAAATGTAACCAAGTAAAATCAGGTGTAAAACCAGATGTTGTTGAAGGTGACAATTGCGTTCTATGTTATCAAAGCCATGCCTTATTCAAATGTCCAACTTTTAATTCTATGAATGTAAATTAAAGATGGCAAGTGGTACAGAACAATAATTTATGTACCAATTGTTTGAGGAGTAACCACAGGCTTGACACATGTAGAATAGGATTCTCTTGCAAAAATTGTTCTGAAAGACACTATACATTATTACATATATATTCAGTCAGTCCTTCAGCAGATACTTAAGCAAATTTTGTTGTGACAGTGTCTAACAATTGCACACAATCGGAAGAAGGTCACGTATTGTTGTCCACAGCATTAATAAATGTTAAATCTAAACATGGTGAACAAATAACTTGACGTGCTTTGATAGACAATGCTTCTCAAAATTCTTTGATTTCCAAGCAATGTGCTGATCGCTTAAAATTGCCATTAAAAAACACACCAATCATAAGTTAGTAGGTGTAAATGAAACATTTGCTGAAACTTCATTATATTCAACAAATTTTGAATTTTCTTCTTGTGTTTCCTCTGATAAATTTCAAGTAAAAGCTTTGTTAGTATCGAAAGTCACTTCAGCTATGCCAAATTTTCCAATTAAATATCATGAGTGGCCTCATATCAAAGATCTAACTCTTGCTGATCCAACGTTTTATATTGAAAATGAAATAAACATTCTTCTAGGTGCTGATGCTTTTATGACATTAATTTCAGGGACTCCTATAATGGGACCAAAGGTACACCATCAGCATGGCCAACAAAATTAGGTCATTTATTATCAGGTACCATAAACACACAATATAATCAAAATTCATCCCTAATCTGTCACACTCTTTTAAACATAGACCATTATTTGAAACAATTTTGGGAACTTGAATCTGTTCCTAAGGACATTCCGTCAAAGGATGAGGATGAGCTATGTGAGTCTATATTCGTAAATTCTCATATTCGTAATGCTGATGGTAGATATATTCTAAAACTGCCATTTAGAGATGATTCAAGTATTGGAGATAGTAAAGAGGGTGCATTAAAACGATTCTATTCTCTTGAAAGAAAACTTCACTTTAATAATCAATTAAAGGAACAATACACAGAATTTATGGAGGAATACCAAAACCTTGGTCACATGACTCCTCTCGCATCAGATGTAAAATCTCCACATTATTTCTTACCACATCATGGCGTGATTAATGATAATAGTTCCACAACCAAATTAAGGGTGGTGTTTGACGGCTCATTCGAAAGTACAAATGGAAATTCTTTGAATGACATTCTGCTGACTGGTAAAAAACTACAGTCAGATATTTTTCTAACTTTACTTAAATTCAGATTCTTCCCAATTGCCTTTTCTGCTGACATTGCAAAAATGTATAGACGGATATAAATATCACAAGATGATGCATACTTTCAACAAATATTTTGGAGGAAGTCTCCAGAGGAACCATTAGTGATATTCAAATTAAATACAGTTACCTATGGTACATCTTGTGCCCCATTTCTTGCCATCCGAACATTGAAACAATTATGTGAGGATGAAAAACATCGCTTTCCACAGGCAGCTAAGCTCGCAAAAGATCATTTCTATGTTGATGATTTGTTAGCCGGTGCTGACTCATTGGACTCAGCTAGGAAAATTGTTCACGAACTGCAAACTTTGATGTCAGCCTGTGGATTTAAGCTGCGGAAATGGTCGTGCACTCATCCAGAAGTCTTGTCAGACTTGCCAAACACTCTAAAAACAAATATTTCCTCACATTCATTTGATGATGAGTCCCGCAGAAAATTCTTGGCTTATTCTGGGATTTAAACGTGGATTCATTTAAAGTAAGAGCAGTCTTATCAGACCAGGTATCCACCAAGAGACAGATGCTATCCATCGCACGCATCTTTGATCCTCTGGGGTTTGTCTCTCCCTCAACTATAATTTTAAAGATTATTCTTCAAGACCTGTGGAAGGCAGGGCTTGACTGGGATGATGAGATATCATCAGACATTCTTAATAGATGGAATCGGTTTCAAGCAGAAATTTCATGCCTCAAACAAATAAAAGTTCCCAGGTATGTTCAAACACAAAATGCTAAACACTGTGAAATTCACGGGTTCTGTGACGCCTCCTCAAAGGCATATTCAGCCGTAATATACTTACGTGTTGTTTCTGATTCGCCACACTTATTCTTAATGGCTTCAAAAACTCGTGTGGCACCTGTACAAACAATATCATTGCCTAAATTGGAGCTTTGTGGTGCTCTGCTTCTGGCTGAACTTCTAGACATATTTAAGAAATCTCTTAACATCACTCACGATACATTTTTATGGTGTGACTCAACAATTACACTGAGTTGAATAAATAATCCACCTGTTAAAGGAAATCAATTTGTGCAACACAGGGTTCGGAAAATTCACACACTAACCTCAAAAGAATCTTGGCATCACATTCCGGGAAAATTAAACCCGGCAGATTGGGCAACAAGAGGCCTCTACCCGAAACAACTTCTTGAAAATTCAGAGTGGGTAGCTGGTCCAAAATGACTTCATGATTTCCATCCCTCTTCCAATTCTTTTATTCATTTCTCTGAACAACCTGTTTCACTTGTTCCTATTGATCAGTCTGAATCATTAAGTGACTCTGCTGATTTTTCAACTGGTGTTGATTATTCTCTTAGTTTCTTGGATAAGTTTTCCTCATACATGAAAGTAGTTAGGACTGTTGCATGGATATTCAGATTATATCATAATTCCAAATCAATGTCCAAAGTTCCTGGGCCTTTATACACACATGAATTAGAAAATTCAATAAAAAAGGTAGTCAAATTGTTACAAAATGGAAAATACCATACAGAACTTACTCTCTTGAAATGTAACAAGCCTCTTCCCAAATCTAGCAAACTTCAGTCTTTGAATGTATTCCTTGATTCTGAGGGAATTCATGGTGTCGGAGGACGTCTTCGTCTCCAACAAACTCTTAAATTTGAACAAAAGCATCCTATACTCATACCAAAAGAGCATCATTTTACAAGTTTAGTCATTAGACATTTTCATAGAGTCAATTTCCATGCTGGACAGGAACTAGTTTTATCCCTCATTCGTCAACAATTTTGAATCCCGCATGGTAAATCAGCTGTCAAGAAAGAACTGCGCAACTGCATAGACTGTTTTAAACTTGTGGCAAAACCTGTCTCTCAAATGATGGGTGATCTACTAATAGAACGAATCAACCCTTGTCATGCTTTTGAAAAAGTAGGAATTTACTTTGCTGGACCTATCACGACAAAGTGCCAACATACTCGCAAGGCGAACAACTTCAAGTCTTACATCTGCCTCTTCATATGCATGTGTACTAAAGCGGTGCACCTTGAACTCGTATCTTCGCTATCAGCAGCAGCATTTCTGTCAGCACTGCGTCGATTTGTTTCACGCCGTGGCTATCCATCAGACATTTATTCTGACAACGGTATCAATTTCGTTGGTGCTTCAGCTTACTTGAAGGACTTGTTTCAATTATTTCACAACTCTAATGTCCAGGACTATTCGTCAAGCAAGAACATTCAGTGGCACTTCATCCCTCCATATGCACCGAATTTCGGAGGTGTGTGGGAGGCTTCAGTCAAACTCACAAAGCAACATTTGCTCAAAACGTTAAAGGCGGCTGTGCTGAACTTTGAAGAGTTAGATACAATATTGTGCCAAATCGAAGCGTGCATAAATTCACGTCCTCTTTATCCTCTATCATCAGACCCTCAGGATCTCCAGGTGTTAACACCCGGACACTTTCTTATCGGGTGTCCCTTGCTCGAACTCCCTGATCACATTCTGACTAACCAATCTTTGAGTATTCATTCTAGGTGGTTTCTTCTGATGAAGTTGAAAATGATGTTCTGGTCTCGCTGGCAGCTCTCCTACCTCAACACCCTGCAGTCCCGAACCAAATGGATGCAGGGCCAGAAAGACCTAACGGTAGGATCCCTCGTCCTCATCCAAAATCCAGCCTCTTTCAGCACCAGGTGGACTCCCGGACGGATTGTGGCCACACATCTTGGAGCTGATGGAATATGTCGTGTCGTCACTATCCAGACCTCAAGTGGAGTCATGACAAGACCAGTCTCTCAAGTTGCAGTCTTACCCCTACCACCGTCGACTACATCTTCTCGCCCCCCGGAGGATGTTAAGAATAGTTGACTCCTTTCACCGTCCAGAGATGGCGCCACGAACTGGGACTTTTTTTATTCTAGAAGCATTTGTTATTGGCGGGAAAAATGCCATTCGATTCGTAATTGTGTGTGATGGCAGCATCGTTTTTGTTGTGATTGTGTTATGCAACGTTCTCCTACATGTAATGGTGTGCTTGTGTGTTTTTTTGTAAAATATAGACTGGAAAAATTCTTTGCGTGTTTCTCAATGACTCATCGTAACCAATTATTTTTTCCTCAAGCTTCTATAAAAAATGTTTTTAGGGAGTCCAGCATGGAACCAAGTTCGCGGTAAGTCGAAATACATTGACATCCAATTAACATGATTGATTCTAATTCTATATTCATTATTCTAATTCTAAATCGATTCTTATTCTTATTCATAACAGTGATCAACATTAAGAAGCTATTTTTTAGTGAAATGATATCAATGTAAAATGAATATATATATATATATATATATATATATATATATATATATATATATATATATATATATATATATATATGAAAGAAATTTGTATAATATATCAAAAACAAGAAATAATAAATAATGAACAGAACAAGAAATAACGTAATAAAAATATAAAAGCTAAACACGAAGATCGAATTTATAGAAAAATACAAAAAAGGAACTACAAAAAAGAACCTAGCGAATCAGAAAGCAATTTCGGACTTAGGACCGAATAAATGGGGTTAAACTAGTTTGAAGGCGTATTATTATACTATATATATATATATATATAGTATCATAAAATAAAAGTAAAGAAGTTCTAGAACCTACATTGCTAAAGAAGGAAGTAATTGGAATTCACAAGACACAACAAATGTAGATACAAAAAAGTCTTTGGACTAAACTGGAGAACTATTATGATTTCTAAAGCTATCACTGAATTAGGCCAGCGATTTAGGGTTAGCAATGCTTAATGGATCCAACCTTCCACGTACAGCAGAATTTTTCGACACAATAGGAAAAAAATAGAGCCAGGTTGAAAAGTAAAGCGTATTTCTAACACGTGGATGATGAACCTGACAACGTAGTAAAATTAAATTAAGAAAAGATAACAATAATGAATCTTTGAAGGAGAGGGATAATAAAAGAAATATATAGATAAAATTAGGATAAAAACTTATATGTAAAATAAAAACTTTGGAAATCAAAAAAATCAACCTTCTACGTTAAGAGCCCACGTGAAATGACGTAAAGGATTGGAACGAACATCAACACAAGAAGGAAAAAACCGTGGTGTCACCTGATTAGTTATTTTGGAATTAAACTAACCACTAAGATATTTTAAAATAAACTAAACATAAGAAATTTTAAATAAAATAACTAACAAAGTTAAGAATAGATCATATCAAATAGAAATATATTTAAAAGTAAATTTACTTGGGTATTTATATACTAGATAGTTATATTGCAATTAAAATAAGCACTTAAAATACTTTATTTTTTTTAAAAAAATAAACTGCATAGAAGAAATTTTGAATAAAACTTTAAACTAAGATAAAAAAGTAGATTTATTTTGAAATAGAAAATATATTTAAAAATAAATTTACTTGGATAATTGTTTTCTAAACAATTATTGCAAAATTTCACAAAATTACCATGTTTCAAAATCTTATCAGAAACTAAATCATTGTTTCTTTTTATAAAATTTAAGATAATATTTCTAAATATATATATATATATATATATATATATATATATATATATATATATATATATATATATTGGTAGGTGTAAGTTACTACCCCGGAAAGGCCTTATGTTAAAATCAAATGAGTCTCTTTTATCAAAAATATTACTTAATAGCAAATTATTCTTAATGTTTAATTGAAGATCCAAAAAGTTCGCTGACTCATTATTATAATTAGTATATGAGTACGGACTCATTATATATATATATATGTGTGTGTGTGTGTGTGTGAGAGAGAGAGAGAGAGAGAGTGTGTGTGTATACGATCTATTTGATTAGTAATGAGTTTGTTTCATTAGACAGTAAATACAAAAAGCTAATAGTTTATTCTAACAGAGTAACAACGAAAAAACCATTACCCAAATACATTTGTAAGTTAAACATTCAAAGGCGCGTCGTTGCCAAGTGGTACCTATTATCTCTAACACCACATCCGTTCGTTTTCTCTCTCGTTTTTTCAATGTCCGTTAAGGGTTTTGGGGGGTCTCTCTACGCATCTTGATGAAGCCCCGCAAGTGCTGACCTCCCCCGAGAACTTCACACACATATATATTCCTAGATGGGACCTCTGATTTTTCTTCTATGCTTCAATTTTAACTCGTCATTTGGCGCGAGATTTCCGACTGACATGACTGAGAAAATTAATTTGGGAACGAGACAGTGTGTAAAAGTACTACTCCTTTAGGGCAGTCATCCACTACCCCTGGTCCGTGGATGAATTGGTGCCGGGTCGCTTAAAGAACATTAAACTATTGCCATTTTATTTAAAGAGGTGCATTTCTCTCGGTTTTGCGCAACTTTCCACGGAAAAATCAGTTTATATTCCACGTTAAATTACTTTTATTCATTTTCGGTGCAATTATATTTTATTCTGAAGGCATATTTAAATGTAACTAAATTAAAATTGTTAAATCAAAACAATCTAAAGTATAAACAATCGACGTGTCCTACCCTCAGCGGGCCGCGATAAAATTATCAAACGTTGAACGGTCCGCAGAGATAAAAAGTTTGCGGTGCATTGCTTTAGGGCAGTGTTTCTCAAACTGCGGGGCGCTCCCCCTTGGGGGGCGTGACAACTCTACAAGGGGGGCGCGAGCCAATTGAAAAGTCGAGAAGAAAAGATTATTTAAAAAATTATTAATTTACTGAAGGTAAACAAACAAAATACAACCTGACATAATAAGAAATAAAATTACGCTGATACGCTAATTACGCTGATATATTACACTTATAAATATATCAGTGCTACTCAATTATTTTATAATTAATTTAACAATTCTAAGCCAAGAGCAAGTTTATTAATTACCAGTGACCCCATGGGTTTGTAATATATATAATTTATAACA
Source organism: Trichonephila clavipes (assembly GCA_019973935.1). NCBI lineage: Eukaryota > Metazoa > Arthropoda > Arachnida > Araneae > Nephilidae > Trichonephila > Trichonephila clavipes. The sequence continues at coordinate 160,519 of BMAU01011558.1, forward strand.
AAAATTAACACTTATCTTGATAATTTTTGTACGGTTTATAATTAAACCTCGACTGCCGATCATAAGTTCCGCGACTTGCATCCCAATGGCGACCGTTTTCCACGTAAGCACGCATATGTGATGTGCTGGGGGAGGGGGGAGAAATAAAGGAGAAAAAATAATCTAAAATAAGTAAATCCTTCGCAAACATTGTCCAGGTCCTTTTATTGCATTCCAAAGTCTTAGAATAATTTTACGGATAGCAGTGCACAGAAAAAATCGTACTTCGGAAAGACGTATATATACGTCTGGAGAAATAACGGCTTTGGCTTAGCGAGACGTTTATACACACGGAGACGTCTATATTAAGAGTTTAAAGTCGTATCGTAGTTTTAGCGTCAAAGTATAGTATTATTGAATTCAGTATATTGTTATTGTATGGACGGGGGGGAGGCACGATGGAAATAATGATTGAATATTGGGTCGCGAATATTGCAACTTTGAGAAGCACTGCTTTATGGTGTTCAACCCCCAATGTAATAGCACCGAAAGGTGTGTCAATTCGGAGAAAATATCCTTCGAAATTCATGCTTAGCTTTTAAACAATTAAATTTTAATTACCTCCAGTGACGGAGTGGCATAGTTAATAGAGTACCTGTTTACCACACGACCGAAAAAGGTTCAAGTCGCGTGAACGTTTTTTTTTTTTTTTTTAAATTCATTTAATTATTTTTACAATCAAATAACTTTATTTAAAAAGGTTTATTAAATATTAAATGATATTTAGATAATTATTTCGTATTTTAAAAAGTAAAGTAATTACTGTAAATATATAAATATTTATATTATACTTTATAAATACAATTATTAAGAAATAATATTTATTATAAACTATATTATAATAAATATTAACTGATATTTTATATAAAAATTAGTTATAAATAGTTTTACAATATGAAATACAATATATTGTAAATAAATTATTATAAAAAATATAGTAAATATAATGTATTATAATAATTATTTATAAAAAATTATTCTATAACTAACGTAATTAAAATAATATATATGTTATATAACATATTTTTAATTTGTTTTAAAATTATATAAAATATTTAATAGGTCTTTTATAACATATGTATGTAATTGTAAAAATAATTAAATGAATTTTAAAAATAAAACAAATTACAATTAAAAAATAAAATAAACAAAAACATGCGATTCGAACCTCGTCCGTTCGCATGGTAAACAAGTACTCTTCCAACTATGCCACTGTGTTGATATAGGTAATTGAAGTTTATTTGTGTAAAAGCTAAGCATGAATTTCGAAGGTTATTTCTTTCTAATTGGCTAGTCATTCGGCACTATTACATTCGAAGTTTGTTGATTACCCTAAAGGGATACTACTGTAACACGAAGTCTCGTCCCCAAATGAATTTCCTTAGTCTTGCCCTCCCCCTGTAAGATGCTACTTCTTACAATATCTTAATACACTGCTGGACAATTGCTAAGGACGGATCACAAATTGCTATGTAGCATAACATTAAGCGAGACATGAGGCCTAGTAGGATAAAATATAGTTGCCACACTGTTCAGACATTAGAATAAAGAATATTTATTGTTCTGGAAAGTACAAAAGCTGTGAAACATCTGAAAGAAAAAACATTTTCATTTGATCTGCGTACGGAGAAATGGAACAATGTATCTAAAAGTCAGCAGGCACCTTAAAGAAAGGTATCAGTACGGGATATGTCCACCGTGGAGTGTGATGCAACATTCCACACGCCGTACCATACTTTGCACAACATTATCCAGCAGCTGTTGAGGCAATTTATCCCATTCCTCTGTGAGTGCACGGATGACGGTGTTCTTGTTTGTCGGAGGATAGTTTCGACCAGCAACTTGCCTCCCCAAAGCATCCCACACATTTTCAATGGGGTTTAGACCTGGAGATCGCGCTGGCCATAAGAGACGTTGAATACCCTCGCTGTCTAGACAATCCTGAACAGTGAGTGTTCGATGACATGTTGCGTTGTCGTCCATAAAAACAAATTTATCACCGACAGCACCACGGAAAAGACGAACATGAGGAAGTAGAACTTCATCAATGTATCGTTGGCCCGTCATAGTCCCAGTCGCAACCACATGTAGGCGCGTGCGGCCATTGATCATGATGCCGGCCCACACCATGATACTGCATGTCGGATATCGGTCCTTTTCCTGGATATTTTCTGGACGATAAGCAGTACCACTCTCGAGCCAGATCAGTTGGCGTCTACAATCCGATGACAGACTGGACCTACTCTCATCTGAGAATAGTACGCATGCCCAGTCCTGTTCAGTCCAAATGTGATGCTCATGACACCATTTCAAACGGGCAGTACGGTGCTGTCTGGTCAATGGGACACACACAACAGGTCTGCGTGTGTATAGTCCTCCTCCTCTCAAACGTCTGGCAACAGTTTTTCGGGAGATCTGCTTTCCTGAGGCAGCAAGAAACTGATTTGCCACCTGCTGAGCTGTGGTGCGTCTGTCCCTTTTTGCTGATAGGACGATATATCTGTCTTCTACAAGCGTCGTACTTCTAACACGACCTCCCCCGTGCCGTCTACTACACATTCCAGTAATTTTATAAATGACTTCCACAGCCGTGAAACAACGCTGTGAGCGATGTCGAACTCCCTGGCAACATCTGTTATTTTTCGCCCTTCTTCGATCTTTCCAATAATTCGGCCACGCATAAAATCATCTATGTGATGTCGGGAAGACATGCCAAAAATTTTAAGTTCGTCTATTAAATCTTTCCTGTAAAACTTTGACTTGAACAACAACTGTCCACACGCGTCAAAACCTTTAAAGCTCTTATGAATGCTATCACGTGATGAACAGACGTGGAAAAAAATTTGCATACTCATACTTTTTCTTACTAATATCCCGCACTTATTCTTATTTTCCACATTTTGCTTCCTTTCATTTTGTGGTTGCTATGGATGATAGTGTTATCCGTCCTCAGCAATTGTCCAGCAGTGTAATTAGCATATTTACATGTAAGTTTTCATCTTGGTGGGGTTCTTGAAAATTTTTTTTTAATATTCACCTCTATATGAGAAACCTTCCTATTCTCACTATTCATACGTTCATTTTATTTTACTGTTTTGTATTCCATCCACGTGTAGATAGATTTAGGTCTAATTTTTCAACATGCTATTATTTTTTCTTTTGTGTAGGAAATTTCTGGCTGCACGGGGAAGGTGGATCCATAACGTATTGCTTAACCCTAATTCTATGGCCTATTTCAGTGACAGCTTTAGAAATTATAATAACTACCCATTTAAGTCCAAATTCTCATTCGGTATTTGCAATTTTAATAGCTGTACACCTCTGTTTCTTGTACTGTCTGTTAATATCCAATTTTAGTACGTTACGTAGATTGGACACATGTGTGACGAGAAAGTGGTATTTCCTATGTTACAATTACATAACAGTGACTACATCTGGAGACTGAAATTTTTGTTTAAGATGTTATGAGACAAATTTAATAAAAGAAAGGCAGTAAAACGCCGAAAAAGGTTCATCATACCTGTTGATGACAGAAGAACAAAAATACTATAACTCAGAGACAAAAGAATTTCATGGACCGCCATCAGAAGTGATCTGAGTGATGCTGGGTGTTTCTGTCAGTTCAAAAACAATCTGGAGTTGATTAGGAGATGTAAGACTAAAAGTTAAAAAGACGTATCTCAGTTCCCATCAGCGCGATAAAAACTATAGTGGGTAATAAAACACATTAATTGGACAACTGATTATTGATCACAAGTTATATGGAGGGATGAAACTAAATTATCGTTATTCGGCAGTGATAGCCTAAAATATATAAGTCGTAAAATAGCAGAAATGCTACTTCCTGAATGCATCTATGCAACTTTGAAGTACCCAGATTGTTTTATCTTTTAGTCATGCATATCAGCAGATGGCATCGGTCGCCTTCATATTATCGATGGGACACTGAATGTCATAAAATACATTGACATCATTTCCAGAATCCAAAATTCTGCCTACCACCTGAGATCTATTTACCAGCAATGCTTCATTTATTTTTATTCAGGATTCTGCCCCTTGCCACACAGTGAAGTAATTGAAAGACTTTTACCGTTATACTATCATTGAGTCGTTGTCCTGGCCAGTAAACAGCCCTAATCTCAATCCTATCGAAAACTTGTGTCACCATTGTGACGGGTCTTTACGCGACCTTCACCAACTAACCCTCTTCTGGAATTTTTGGGCTAGCATTCACGTTTATTTCACAGTAATCCCTCTCAGGAAGAAACCCTGATATGCAAATTAGGTAGAGTTTTATAATTGTAGATCAGAAGGAGTGAAGCATCTGAATGCAGCGTTACTAAGGTGAAATTTAGGATTTACGCAGCTTGACTTAAGGACGGAGTTTGACTACTAGACAAAATTTGTGTGGGGGGGATCAGGAATTAATAGGTTAAGATAGATTAAAGTTAAACTGATCTGATTACGTGCGCTTAATCACTTAGGGTTGTTGCTTTCTTTATATCACTCCTAGGGCTTCATTTTGTAGTTTACTTTGTTGTTGACTAGTACAATTGAATAATAATAAATTAGATTTATAATGGAGAGTTCTGGTCATGCTTCGTTCCCTCCCACATCTTTAGGTAAACAGGACAAAGAGGAAGCGACTTCAGGGGGAAGTCACTTATACCGTTTGAAAACTTTTGTCCAAATGAGGTTCCCATGAAATAAAAATGAACTAATTGAGGATACAATTGTTTCCTCGCATCATATTTATAATAACAAAAGAAGAGCTTAAAACTGTTTTTAGCTCAATGAAGCATCGATGTGAAGCTGCAATTGAAAATAAAGACTACTCTAATAAATTCTGATAACTCACTGCTATCATCAGTATCCAATGTATATCGATAGTTATTACAGTATAAGTTTTTTTACCTTGTAAATATATGAATTACGGCTTAAAAACATAACAATTTTAAAAAGTGTCCACAATTTGACCCTCTTTGTATATATATATATATATATATATATATATATATATATATATATATATATAACAAGCCCTGCAAGTTTCCAGTAAATGGATCCTTACAAAAGTTTTCTTCCAACATCGCTAGAAAATGGTTTTTAGATTTAACACAACTTAACGAAACTTTTTATTCATTTATAAATAAATATTTGAAAAACAATTATCTTTTAGGAATTTAAAGTAAATAGTTCTCATAAAATACTCATTACAATAATTGTTAATTAATAATTTGAATGTAGTTTTCATTACGAAGACTAATATCAAAGAAGTTTTTAAATAATCACTACTATTATTGTCTTGGAAGAATGAAAATTAATTTGCCTAACCTTATCATGGCTCTAGGAAAAAAATAATTAAAAAAAATATTTATTTGAACCTTGTGTTAAAGTTTAAAATGGAAGGATATAAAAATAAATATTTAAAATTCCATATACGTCTGTTTTCATGTCAGTTTTGTGTTAAAACATTCATGTTTACTTAGCCCAGGAGCACGCCTGCACTCGATAGTAAGGTAATGGTCGCGCGGGGTGTCTTAGTCACCCCAATCCTTTTTTATATTTATTTTTTACTGTAAACGATAAAAATCGTAACCCCAGTAAACAATTTAACTAAGAGAAGATATACTTAGCTACTTTTAAGGACTTTTCAATTTTTCTTTGATAATTTACGAAAAAAATATTAGTCAAACGGAGCCAAGGAGTTTCACATGAGCGTGATCTTAATAAAGGGCGCAAATAATAGATGATACTTTTCGCTAACATTACAGGAATGTTACTTGCAGTCAAAACTACCATATTTTGTTCAAGTTATTGTAGTTTTATTGTCCTTTGAAGCTTGACAAATAGTCTGTTTAACTTTTCCTCCCTTGTACCCTTTATAACAGGGTGAAATGTGTCTTGTGATACACTTGTGGCTTTATATTTTTCCTGATGGAGTTCTTTAGATAGCATTTTAAAATTTTTCTTTAAACTCAAACGTTTCATATGTTCATCGCTTTTCTCAAATTTATTTTCGCTATCATGATTAATACGCATTATTTCAGCAGGTGCTTCCCTTGCTTGATCAATTTCAACTTCCTTCAGGAGGTTCACAAATGCCATTTATTTTATATTTATTTTATATATATATATATATATATATATATATATATATATATATATATATATATATATATATATATATATATTCTGCTCGTTTACATTTTTAAACAATACGGCGATCAAAACCCCTAAGTTGTTAATATGGGATAAATGTAGCAAGCTCATAGAAAATATTTTGGAACAACAGTGGTCGCGCGGGGAACTCAGTCGCCCCAAGTACCTTAACCCGTTTCCGCCCAGCACCGTACTTATAAGTCAACTTATTTTCACTATTATAAATAAAGCTTTTCAACGTTTTGTCTATTCTTTTTCTACCCTCTGAAGAGTAATGGTGTCACCCTACTTACTTAAACCAGTTTGGTTTGTATATGGAAGCATTTTTCAGCCAGTTGCAGACACATAAACTTCGCCATTTTCATTATTTTTTCTTGCTGAATTTCATTGTAATCGTACGAAAGGGTTTTAATGGTAAGTTTAAATATTTTTTTTTCAGAATTTATATTTCAGATATTCTATTAACAGATATTTATAACGTTTTAAAATTATTCTTAGTTTTTATTAGTTTTAATTACAAATTTAAACTACTGTCCTAAATATAAGACGATGGGCGGATTCGTTAAATTTACTGATATTAAGTTTATTTTATAGGTGTTCAAGATGTCGCGGAAAATTTTTATAACTGCCGAGGAAGCTGTAGAATATCTATTTTCGGAGGAATGATTGCTTCACCACCTGAAGTAGATGAATTAACAGATGAATGCTTTGTCGACAGTGAAACTCTTGACCTATTTGTAAGAGACGTTGCAGGTAGTAGGGAAATTTCTGTACCTTATGAAAGCCATGATGATCATAGATAGAAATATTTATGAAACATAAGTAAAAAGCGAAGCTGCTCGAACCAGGATCAATTACACGTAAGAAAGGTAAAAAGAGTTAATAGCAGATTAGAAAAGAGTTCTGCCAAATTATAATTTTTCTGATGAAAGTAATGCTAAATAAAAATGCAAAAAATAAACTATGAAAAAGCTGTAAGCACTTTAGAGCGTCTGTCACCCGTAGAAGTTTTTGAAGAATTTTGTCTCCGAAATATTTGGAACACATGATAACAGAAACAGAAAAATACGCCAAACAATGGAAAAACAAACCAGATTTTTCTTTAACAAGTGAAGAATTAAAAACATTTATAGTTTTTTTTATTTTCTCTGGATATCATACACTATCAAGTGAACGTTACTATTAGTCAGATGAAGAAAATTTCATGGTTCTTATAGTAAAACACTCAATGACTAGAAGCACATACTTAGAAGTAAAATCTATGATTCATTTTGCTGATAATAATGAAGCCAAAACCCAAACAAATGACTGAGCTTTTAAAATTTGAAAATTAATTACTGAAATGAACACAAATTTTCAGAAATGGGGAATTTTTGGTAAGCATCTATCTGTTGAGGAAATGATGACTCGATATTACGGTCATCATTACTTCAGGCAATACATTAAAGATAAACCCGTAAGGTTTGGGTCTAATATGTGGGAACAATGGCTATTGCTATAATTTTTATTTGTATTGTGGCAAGGAAGTTGTCGATGTTGCTTCTACCGTGGTTCTTTCAAAAGATCCCTTGGGAACTCTAGTTGTAAAAAAATACTTCAGCCAGTTACTGATCCCAAGAGTCATATAGTTTATTTTGATAATTTTTTTTAATTCCTATAATTTGTTAGTTGATCTAAGAAAGAGTGAATTTCTAGCAACATGAACAATAAGAAGTGATAGAATACAGCATTGTCCCCTTGAAATTGATTCTACTTTCAAAAAGACTAGTCGTGGTTCACATGATTTCTACTTTGATGTGAAAAATAAAATTGCTGCGGTGAAATAGATAGATAACAAATGCGTTACACTTGCGACAAATTTTGACATAATTGAGTCTTTAACATCTGTTTCAAGGCGTGAACAGGGAAAAGCTGAAAAATATAAAATTGAACAGCCATGTCACGTAAACAATTATAACAAAAACATGGGTGGTGTAGATTGTCATGATTGACTTTTAGAGAAACATACCATAAAAATCCGTGGAAAAAATGGTATTGGCCAATTTTTTCCTGAATTGTAGATCTAGGTTGTTGTAAATACCTGCGTTATTTACAACATGGTAAATGCAGAGAAAAAAAATATCTTAGAAAATAGGAGACATATTGCAATAGCCTATCTAAAAAAAGACAACACAGTACAAAAACAAAACAGTAGAACACGTTATACAATTTCATCCTAAATGAAGGAAACAGACACTGTTACACGTGGAGTTGTTTTTATAATTGGTAAAAGAGAAAATCAAAGATGATGTCAAATGCAAAATTGTTCGAGAAAACCTCTTACATTTTGCATGAAATATAATGTAACTCTATGTACAAAATGTTTTCCAAATAACCATAAATAGTGTGAATATGTTTAAACTTAATAAAAAATATCAATTTTATTTTTGTTTCATTTTATTTAGCATTAAATATTAAAATTCAATTGTTTGGGAACATACACGTAATCAAGTAACTAAAAACAAAAGAGAAGTATTAAGTGTTCAAAATCTTCCATATCCACCCAGCGTCGTATTTATAGGACAGTAATTATCTCGATCCTAAATTAATGGTTTGAATTTTATTTGCTTATTATATTTAATTTAAGTGTGTTTAGAACATAATTTCAAAAGTTTTTAGCGAAATTTCAATTTTAAATTAAGCTGGATGTTAACGGGTTACATTGTAAAAAAACGTTTTCCCCTGCCCCAAAGCGAGATATGCGACAAATACATTTTAGCTCCCACGAAGACTGTCATATAGGAGGATTCAGGCAAGGTCATTGGCAACAAATAAACAGTTTTGCCCGATTTAATGATTTTGTGAACCTGGGTTGACTGTGTGCCTCGCACGCCCTCTCCCATGTTAAGCAAATTTAGGTAAAAAAATCTGAAGAAAACATCAGTATTAAATTCATTTTAGTTTCTAGGAAGCCAAATTCTATCATTTTAATTAATATGTTTAGGTATTAGGAATTAAACACGCATTAAAATTTTTTTCTAAAAAATTTCACGTACTCGCAGCTGATCCTGAAAGTTAAATTTTGAATATTTTGAAACTTCCTCTAGAAATTTAATAAAAAAATCTCGGAACCATGTTTTAATGTACAAAGGAAGTCAATACATTTCACCATAAAATAAACAAAAAAATTAAAGCAAGCTTTATTTTTTCTGAAACGTTTTATATGTCTTACTTTTCATTGTATTCTGGAAACATTTACATGCTATTTAACACACATAAAAGAAAAACATTTATTTCTCAATAACTTAAACCTACTCTAACAAAAAGGTTTTCATGTATTTTATTTTATGAGGAAGAAAACATACAAAACAAAAGGAACATAAAAATGAAAGTGCTTTCTCCCTTTTTGCTGCTTGAAACTTTTCGTGTTTTCTTTAGACTTTAAGTACTATAGTGGTTTTCTATGTTGAAAACTACATGAAAGGTCTGGAAAAGTTACAATGTTTCTTCTTTCAGTTTTTCGTTTCATTTATTTATGTATTTCTAAACAATGTAACATTTGGTTTTCCTTTTGTCTTCTGCAAAAAATTGTAAAAGAAATTTTTGAAATTTTTAAAAAAATATTTTTTCGTAACTTGAGAGAAATTTTCATAAGAAGTTTAGGAATCGTATTTACGTTATGCTTATGCTGCACATGCACATCTAGGAATTACCCAATCGTAACTAAAATTTCGTATCCAAAGACATTTGTACCCAACATGCAAATGATTGATATTTGGCGCCCAATGAATGAATAGCAGGAACTACAGCGCATCACAACTGCACACTCAGCAGGTGTCTATAAGAAGCGATTTTTAATCTGATGGTCAAAATTTAAGTTGCATTGGGATTTAGAATACCTTCCAAAGACTGAAAAAATGCATCATTGTAGGATTCCAGCTCATTATGAGCAACTGTCAGAGTTTGACAGAAGCATTGGATTGAAAGAGGCAGGATGGGCAAATTCGAGAATTGCTTGTCATATGGGTCGAAACAATGCGGCCATTAGAAGACGCTAGTAAGAATGAGTGGATACTGGCAGATTTCAGCATCGTGATGGTATAGGTCGACTTAGGGCCACAGCTGATAGGGAGGACAGATTGATAGTCATATCAGCTGTCAACAGTGCCTGATTCGTCATTAACAACCATCAGACGTGTTACTCGCCCACGCGTGTCCCACATGACTATTTACAGGCAGCTGATAGGGCGAAATTTGCGCTCGTACCGACCGCTACGTTAAACGCCAATCATGCGTGCACACTGTAGATCCAGATTACAGTGGTGCTTGGCTCTATCAGATTGAAATCATGCTGACTTGGGACGTATAGTGCTTAGCGACGAATTCCGCTTCCCACTGTGCCTTGACAATCATCGAAGTCATGTCTGGAGAGGCCCAGGACAGCGTGGCAATCCTACTTTCACTATTGTAGGCCACACTGGCCCTCAACCAGGAGTTAAGGTCTAGGGTGTTACAGTCGGACCCTTTGGTCGTCATTAGAAGCTAACGTACAGCACAGTGGTACGTCGACGACATTCTGAGAACTATTTTTTTCTATCGTTCCTTTTGCAGTACCCTGGCTTTTTTCAGCAAGATAATGCCAGACCACACGCAACGTGTTGCTATGAACTGTCTTATAGCAGATCAAACACCTCTTTGAGAGCCTGATCACCATATCTCTCTCCAATTGAGCATGTCTGGGATATGATGGGAAGCCGACTGCATCTACCAAATAATGTTGATTACCTGCTCCGACAATTGGAGCAAATTTGGTCATCTGGACTATCAGGGTGATTTATCACTCTATCTCACGTCGTGTGGCAGCTTGTATCCAGGCTAGAGGTGGGTCAACATCTTATTGAGCCCGTTACTTTGTATCTATGTAACTGAAATAAATTATTCAATTTTTCGGAAATTTTAGTCATTTTCTATTCTGTGTACATAACCTTTCTACCCATCAACTTTTATCTCTATCGGACAACCCGTTTTTGATGCGTCGTTTTTATTGTTATAGAGTGTATTATATTATTATTATTATTAATTAAAAATATTTACAAAACAGTTGGTTTCATAAAAGATACTGTTTGACACCTTTCAAGAACGTGCTTAAATTTAAAAAAAGAGCTTCGTTTAACACAACATATGTTTTATTGTTTCATGTTGATAGTTCTAGATAACAGCAGGTAGAAATAAAACTTGTTAGAACTTATTGCTAGTTTCAAAGCATTTATTCACATTTTCTATTAGTTGTGCATTTGGTGTAAATCATAAGGAATAATGGTCAAAGAAAATAACTTCAATGGTAATTTATGTCAAAGTACAAATTTGGATACTGTAGGAAAATTTTCGCATTTTTGTCCTTTCGTCTGTGCTGTACTCAATATGATTTCTTTCATTTTCTTCTTTTCTCATTTGCAATATTTGGATTTATCTAGTGTGTGTGTGCGTGCAAATTCCTTGTTTTTTAAATGCAATTGTATTACAGAGAATTTATGATTGTACAAATTAAATAAAATTAATTAATTTAAACAAATGAATATTAACAGAAAAAACGCTTAAAATCTTATACAAGTCAATCTTTCTAAACTTAAATAATTGTTGAAATTCTTATAGCACTACATTTATCAATTATGTTGTAATTACGAAGTGATATTTTGAATTATTTTAATACTTATTATATATAACGTATACTTTTGATTATTAAAAAGTATTATTTTATGTCAACTACAGGAATGCAAATGCAATTTTACAGATAAATGCTTGCTACATATAATACTATTTTTCGAAATACTCTCTCAATATCTCTTATTCTATGAACAATTTTTTTCTCTAAACATGGGATAAGGTTTAGGTAGAAAATCATTTTTCTTAAAGAAAATTATAAAACATCGAGACACAAAATTAAAAAAAAATTCTAATTTTATCGAAAAATATTTTCCAAAGAAAAATATCTTCCAGAAACGTATTTATATTTCTACAAAAACTGTGAAGAAAAACATGAAGAAATTGTGTAGAAAGTTAAAACTAAGGAGAGTTATAGGGAGAGAGAATATAAATCGTTCTTATGTTTTACTTATTCAATCATTAGTTTACTTTAGGCGGGAGATAGTAACCATGGCAACCGCCAACTTGTAAAGAAAAAAAACTATGATTTCTGCATATACATTAGTAATCATTTTAAATTGAAACTCGCTCGAAAATGTCCCTTATTTTTGTTAAAATCCCAGACTACTTAATATGATTTAAGGTTAAAGACTTCAATTGTGGGCTTAAAAATTTCTGATGTAAATCAGATAATTTTTTAAAATGATCCGATTTATTTGAATTTAAAAATATATTTGTTCTTGAAATTGTGTCACAATGGAGAACGTCTGTAAAAGATATATTTTGTTTTTTTTCCTGAATTTTTTGTGTTTATTTCTAATGGGCTGATGATTGGTGTTTTACCATTGCAGACCTAGTACATTCCTCGAAAGCTGGTATCTTTGTTAGTGCGGCTCCATGTAGGCGGATACGAATCGGCTCAGATGATTTTTGACGCCAAGTTTCCTTTCTAGAGGGATGCGCATGAGCTATGACGACATGAAATTGTGCTAGGATTTAATTTTGCCGAGAGCACCTAAGCCAAACAGACACTCTAGGGAGATTTTATGTTCCGTATATTCATGTGGCATGGCCGCGCTGTCGATTTTCTACACCAATAAAATTCCCTATAAATATTACCTTCTTCCTAAAATAAAATTCCCTATAAAAAATTTGGAAAAAGTGAAATAATACAACATAGGGTGGGTGAGGTCGATAGCTCTGATTTTAACCGCAAATGGTGTGGTTATTCTAGAAATGTCTGTAACGGATTATGAGCAGACTTTGAGTTATGTATAACTTGACTGCTCAAGCAAAAGGCGTGGACTGTATACTTTAAAAATGTTTGTTTATTGAGGACGGTAGGTACGTCCGCTCCGTGGATGTATTACAAGCATACTGACGAAATGTAAACAAAGAGGACTACTAGCGCCCTCTGCACATGCGGGTCGTAACAGAGTCCCCGCCATTGAAATGAAATTTCAATACAAATACATAATGCAATTCACGATACTTACATACAAAATACACAATATTTACAAAGCAAAAAGGCATGCATATTATTAAATGCAAATACACAATATTTACAGTACTTAAATGAAAAATACACAATACATTTTATGATACTTAAATACGATTGAAGTTAATTTATACACATACAATAATTACTAATAACAAAATTCATACAGGTAATATACAACGATTTTTGATTGTCCTTTTTAATATATTTCCGTTTGGTATACGCAGGTTCACAACTCGGACCTTACCATCGGTGCCAGGAAAAATTTCAGTTATTCTTCCGGTACTCCATTTCGTACTAGGAAGATTTTCATCTTTGATTAAAACTAAGGTTCCTACAGAAACATTATTTTTGTTAAATTTCCACTTGTGACGTTCTTGTAAATTATATTCAAATAATCGCGTTTCCAAACCTTATATATATGTAGGGTAATTTTTTTTACTTTTTTTCCCATCTCGACAACTGATTCTCGTTTATATTAGTTATTTGCGCTTCAACTATGGATGTTAGGGGTCTACCTACTAAGAAGTGTCCAGGGGTCAGTGTTTCGAAATCATCGAAATTTGACGTCAAAGGAGTGAGTAGTCGGGAATTTAGAACAGCCTCAATTTCACAAAGTATTGTGATGAACTCTTCGAGAGTTAAATGTGCGTTCCCCACGACTCTTTTTAAGTGGAATTTAAATGCCTTTATTCTTGCTTCCCATAGCCCTCCATGGTTTGGGGACCTGGGTGGGATAAAGTTCCACTCTATCGATTCATTTGTCAAAAATTCTGCTAATGTGTGATCAGGTAATTTAATCATTTTGAACAATTTTTTAATTTCGGCATTTGCGCAAATGTTTTAGCGTTGTCGGTGGTGATTTTTGCACACTTTCCTCTCCTACTAAAAAAACATTTTAAACTTGCAATGAAGGCTTGGGATGTGAGATCTGTCACAAAATCTAAATGAATTGCTTTTGTACATAAGCATACATAGACTACTACATAAATTTTATTTAATAAACCTTTTCTTTGATTTTTAAACTTAATGAAGAATGGGCCTGCAAAATCAACGCCCGTGACATTAAAGGGATAATTCGGTGTTACACGATCTCTCGGTAGGTTAGCCATAATTTGATTCATAGTGATGGGCTTGTCCTTAAAGCAATTCACACATTCATGAATAATTCTACGACAGTTATTTCTGCCATTGAGTGGCCAGAATTTTTGACGAACAAGATATAAAAGTGAGTGGGGTCCTGCATGCAAATATTTTTTATGATAATGGCTCAATATAATATCAGTTAAAACGTTTCTACTAGGTAAAATCATGGGAAATTTAGCCTTCTCATTTAAATTTGAATTGGCAAGTCTGCCTCCTACTCTAATGATGTTGCTCTCATCAAGAAAAACATTAAGTGGAGTTAATTTGATTTTCATAGGAATAGGCTCACCTGCCAACAATTTGCGCATTTCTTCATAGAACTCCCTTTCATGCAATGAGTGGATCAGCCAGTTCTCAGCATGACTTACCTCCTGTGAAGTAAGGGGTCCCTTTATCTTTGTAATTCTGGTTCTGCAGTTGTGTATGAATCTGTAAAGAAAACTTACAACACGAATTAATTTTACATAGTTGTTTGAAATATCAATAATGTTTTCAAGGAAATTGTTTTTAGTCACTGTCAATGTCAAGGAAATGTCCTCTTTTGGATTTGAGTTCTTTCTCATTTCCGTTAAATACACCCTTTCTGGGATCGCTTCATCTAGTCCTTTGGTCTGGAAGTCAATTTGACGTAGAAACGAGGATCCATTCCCCCATTTGGAGTTGGTTGTAAGAGCGTCTACGCTGATTCCTCTACTAAGAAGATCTGTTGGATTGTCCTTGCCGGAACAGTGGAACCACGAGTTAGGATCGGTGAGGGATTGGATTTCGCGAACCCTGTTCGCAACAAAGGGTTTCCAACTATGGCTTGGATCTTTGATCCTATGTAAGGTGACCTGAGAGTCCGTCCAGAAAAAGGCTCTGGTTGAACACTTCTGATCTAGGATTTTCTTGACTTCCTTCGCTAAGCGTGCAGCAAGCAGAGCGCCCATCAGTTCCAATCTAGGCAGGGATAACCTTTTCAGAGGTGCAACACGGCTCTTGGATGTTACAAGATCAACGCTGACTCTGTCCTTGTGCTTGACTCTCAAGAAGGCGGCTGCTCCATATGCCTTTTGACTGGCATCGGAAAAGGTATGGATTTGGACTTCACTTGAATCTCCACTGGAATCGAGGACTATTCGCGGAGTCTTCAACTCTAAAAATGGAAGTTCTAACCACCATTGTGACCATACTGCATGAATATCTGGCGGTAGCTCGTCATCCCAGGATAACTTCCGTAGCCAAAGTTCTTGTAATAGGCATTTGAGCCTAATTGTGTAGGGTGACAAGAACCCAACTGGATCGTATATTTTCCCAGCTGATTGAAGCACAATTCTTTTTGTGATGGGTTTTGACGTGTCCAATTGCAGAAGTTCTTTAACATCAATTGTAAAATAGTCGTGGACAACATCCCATGGTATCCCTAAAACCTTTGACGAAGGGATTTTAGAACTGTCGTCCGGGTGACGAGGATGTGTCTCAAGGCCTTCTTTTTCCCAAGTTCTCATCAATGTTTGATCATTTGAATTCTATTTGCGTAATTTCATGCTGGCATTCTTCATGATTGTTTCAGCATCCTTTGATACTTTTAAGGCTTGGGAGATGTCATCAGCACCACTGATTACGTCATCAACATAGAGACAAGTGTCAAGCATTTCAGTTGCTGCTGGATATTACTCACGGTAATTCTCGATGTGATGCTCAATTGTTGCGGAGAGCAAGAAGGGACTTACGTTGACTCCAAACATCACACGCTTAAATCTATACACTTGAAACTTGTAGGGATCTGTTTGATTTGATCTAATGTCTGGAAACAAAAATCTAACTGCATCTCTGTCCTCGTCACGTAATGAGATTTGCAAGAATGTTCGTTCTATATCTGCGGTGATAGCAATCGTGTTCAAGCGAAAAGAAATTATCAGGTGGAATATGTTTGGGTTTAAATTCCCACCTGACCATATACAGTCATTAAGATATGGTTGTCCATCTTCATGGGAACTTGCATCGAAAACAATGCGCATTTTTGTAGTTAGGCTTTCTTGGCAAAAGACCGCTTGGTGTGGTAAATAGAATACTGCTCTATCAGTTGGTTTTTCAGTTTCTAGAACCCTTTCAATTATTCCTTGAGATTCATATTCTTTCAAAATTTCGGAATATTGTATGTACAGAGTTGGATCACGAATGAATCTTCTTGTTAAGGATTTAACACGTTTTTCTGCTACGGAAAAATTGTCATTTAACTCTTGTGTATGGCCCTTCCAAGGAGACCCAACTTCATAACGACCACTATTGAAACGTACTGAAGATTTGAAATGTTGCATGGCTTGGTCGTCTGGGTCACAACTAGACTCTGCTTTAATTCCTATTGCTTCTAAATCTCAAAATTTTGTTAAATTTCTATCAACCTGATCTTGGATGAAATTGCAAAAATAATAGTTCGATGGTTCGTTTTGAATGGAACCTGTTACAATGTAACCAAATACGGAGTCCTGCAATATTATTGAATTGTCATGTAATTTTATTTGTTTACCTTTTAATAATTCATAAAATAGTTCACCTCCCAGGAGAATATCAATTGGTTTGGGAATATTAAGGCCGCGGTAGCCGAGTGGTATAGGTATCGGATCGTGGCTTGCCTGGTCACGAGTTCGATCCCAGTACCACTAAAGACCCGCCGTGTAGGGCAGCGATGCACGTTAAATCTGTCGAGAGCTGAAACGTCCTCCCGTTGGTGTGGTGTGGTAGTTAGGAGAGGGGGGTGCCAGCTCAGGTGTCGTCCACGTCACTTGACCATGGTTCAAAATTACGTGGTCCGTCGCCAAAAGCCCTCGTGTTGCTGAATAGTGCGACGTTAATATTAAATCAATCAATCAATTGGGAATATTAAATTCCGCATCTGCATATGTTATATTTTGAGGCAATTTTATTTTTGTTAAATCCAATGGCTGTGTAGGAACGCATCCAGTAATTTTAGGGACTATGAGAAAGTTAAGTTTTCTTTTAAATGAACTTCCGTTCGAAATTTCAGCGGAAATTCTTTTCCTCACTGAGAAATGCAAGCTCCATTCAAGCCTACAATAGTTGAATTCATAGAGTATTTTTCCAACCCAAGGAAATTTGACGCTTCCAAGCTACAAAGACATTTTTGGCTCATTGAATCGAGGATCGCGTTCATTACAAGCCAACCCCTGTCGCACTCTGAACCTTGACCTTGGCGGTCGAAAGCAAAATGGATTTCTCCCCAACCTCATTGTAAAGACACGTCGCGGTTTGAGGGTTTATTACAGTGGCGGGACTCGGGTAATAAATGACCCCTGATGAACTCTGTGGAGAGGGGAGGTTTCTGTTTTGGTGTGGTTCTGATATCGGTCGGGGCACACTTGTTTTGCAAAGAAGAGAATTGTGGTTCGCATTACAAACCCTACATTTCCTGTTCAGTTTTAAACAGTTCTTAATAAGGTGATGGTCTAGACAATTAAAGCATAGATTTAAGGATCTCACTTTGTTGCTTCTTTCTTGAACAGACATCTCATGAAACATTTTACACTTAAAAATTGGGTGTGTCTCTAAAGGACATAACGGACAGGGGTTTTCATCGCTTTTCACGACAAATGATCTGAATTTTGGAGAATATTCGTTCTTGTTTTTCAACGAAGAATTTCTTTGTACGTTTTCTAAGGCTTGGCTCCTTTTTATTAAAAGGTCTAAAAAATTATCCCACTTAGGCAAACCATTAGAATGTAATTCCATTTCATATTGTTTACGCGATTCATCATCTAGACGTTGAGTTATAACAAAAATTAACATTGATTCACACAAAGCGTTAGGTTCTAATTCTAGTTGTTTTAAGGCTCTAAGATGACTCTGAATTGAATCTATTAAACTTCTGAGATGAAAAGCAGATTCAAATTTTATTTTGTTAGGATTTAAAAGTTCAGCAATATGACTATTTACAATTAATCTTTTATTTTCGTATCTACCTTCTAAAGCTTCAAATAAAGATGAGTAAGAATCGTTTACTGTTTGCAATTGTTTTGCATGGCCTTTCAGGGCAGATTGCAAATAATATAGTTTTCGCGAGTCTGATAAACAAGCGTTATCGTGAATTAATGATACAAATTGGGATTTAAATTGCAACCAATCAATATATTGTCCCGAAAATTCCGGTTAATTAATGGATGGCAGTTTCACATTGTAATTAGCAAAATCATTTTTCACAGTTAATTCAGAGGTATCCACATTAGAAGATTCAAGTAAGGTATTGGGACTCACCTCTAAATTTTCTGCGTCCACTTCCATCGTGTCCAAACTGGCCTCGAAATCCATGAGCTCTTCATCCGAAAGAACCCTGTAGCTTTCGGTCCGAAGTTTGTCTATTTTTGCTTTCACTTCAGAAAGCGATGCGAGTTTAGTTCTTATTTCAACTTGATTCAATGGTGAATCCACATTTTCCAAGGAGTTTCTAATGCGTGTGATCTGACCGAGCAGATGTGCTTTCCTTCTGTTAAACACGGTGAGTTCTGATAGTTCTTTTGGAGCCATTTTGATTTTTGGCTCGGGCTCGACACCGACCACAAAACTGGGTGAGGTCGATAGCTCTGATTTTAACCACAAATGGTGTGGTTATTCTAGAAATGTCTATAACGGATTATGAGCAGACTTTGAGTTATGTATAACTTGACTGCTCAAGCAAAAGGCGTGGACTGTATACTTTAAAAATGTTTGTTTATTGAGGACGGTAGGTACGTCCGCTCCGTGGATGTATTACAAGCATACTGACGAAATGTAAACAAAGATGACTACTAGCGCTCTCTGCACATGCGGGTCGTAACATAGGGTATTATAATGTGTTAAGAAGCATTAAGGATGATAATTCTCAATATAATTTGTCAATAAAATTAGTATGTTGTACTAACTATACATTAAATTCCCCCCTCCCCCATATTTGGTGATTTTTCCGCCTTACTTTTAAAAAAAATGTTTCTCAACAGCAAAATAATGTTTTGGAATACTAACAATCTTTGCACATTAATTATCAATCTGAAATATGCGATTGTTTAATACAATTATTCTACCTAATTTACACAATTTTTCTTAACAAAATATTTCTGTAAAGTAGCACTTGTTTTTTTCTTGTTTTTTTCCGTATTATTTTGAGAAAATAAAATGTCACACTCGGTCCCAATCTACTTAATTAATTTTTACACAGTAAACATACTGTATTTTAGATTATAACTATGAATTTATATCTGTTTACTCTTTTCACACTAAATATAATTGTAAAATATCCCCTTTCTTTAAATTACACAGTTTTAATGATTTTTATTATGTTTAAAATGTAGAAGATAGAGAAGACCACAACTCCCTTGTTAATAATTTCGTATACATTATTCGTTGTAATTTTTTTGTACTGTGCTGTAGATTATTACTCATGCAAAGCTGTTTAAAAAGCTTTTTGGTGACAATTCCTTTTTTTTCTGTTTGGGGTCACAAGCGATTTCCAGAATTTTACAAAGGTTTGACTTCTGTAAATTATAATTAAAATATTTTAATGTGAGAAAGATGTGTATCCATTCGAATTAATTTTAAAATTGCCTTACAAATATACATCAAGTGAAATGTGTAAATTAGGTAAGGTAAAATCCAGTTCAACAATCTGGTAACCTAACAGAATTCTGAAGTTTTTATGCTATTTCCCGTATTATGATACTCAATTTGAACACGCATAACATCATTAACACATACCTTGTGAATCCAAACATTAGCGAATGATTTCTAAGTTGTATGCTTGCTTTTAAGCACCAAATGACTTCATGAATCACTCACAGAAAACCAACTTTTGTCAATTCTTCGACGAACAGAAGGATTGGTTTTAGATTGGGACAGTGTCGTATGTAGTTAGTTGGTACTTTTTCCTACTCACGAATATACTGGGTGCGTTGGTATTTGACAAATAGTTGTTTGGGATTCTTGGTTCTTTCCTAAGGAGCAATGGAAGATGGTTGTTCAAATATATTTAACGAATGGCTCACGAGAGGATCGCGAACTATTCGACTCACAAATGTATACAAACCTTTAGGATTCAAATAGCATTTCCATTATATGGAGAACCATTCTACGATATCTCCATTATATGATATTATGTTGCACGAATACCTAATCGAAAATAAGCAGTTTTTGAAAGAGAACTACACCGAATATATTTAAGTTAATCGAAATGATTCATTTATTTCCTAAATGTCACGAATTCATTTTCTCAGTAACGAAGCTGGTATCTTTTAAATGACAATTTTCAGACAGGTGTCCTGATTTTTCCAAATAACTAAGTAGCTTTACAGAACCAGATTAAATTCTTTTTTATTCCAAAAATAGTTCCTGGCAGTAACCAATGAAGCTTACGGTTCGTCCCAAGAAGCATTTTAGCTAAGACGCAAAGCTACCCGAAATCAATCAGAGTTAATGGGCAGGAAATGTTTCATCCTGGAATTTAATTAGACGTGGGTTGTAACAACCTGAAACATCAGCGAAACTGAAAGAAAATAACGACGGAAAATAAGGAAAAGTGCTCTAAGTAAATTGAAAGTTCTATAATCTCAATGCGCAATCACATTACTTGTTTTCAATCAACTACATTGAAGTCCTATATTTTTTAATTGCAAAAAATCAAACAGACAACTAAAAGACTTTTCTATACAGTAGAACGTCGTTTATCCGAATAAATTGGGAACGGACACCGTTCGGATAACCGAACACTGAATGCGATCAGTGGTGTATTTGAACCTAGACACTATGCTAATATTGAAAATCATCACATGCGGGAAACGTGCTTGAAAAAAAAGTAAATTAGGTGCAAAGTGTTGCAATTTTACCTTTATTGTAAAAAATAATAACTTACTTTTGGCTGTACACCATTGGACACCTTCAATGTTTCGCTACAAGGTCTCTGATTCTCTTGAGCAGCAGTAGTTGAGTAGGACAGCACTCTGATTGTTGTTCGTACTACTCCATAGCTGTCTCTAACGCAGAAAACGCGCCCGCATTTGATGGATTCTTGCTACTTCCTTTGTTGTTGTTGTCCTCGTCTTCATCCTTTCATCGTCGACAGGGTCAGATTCTTTTTAATCGGAAGTCACAATCTTGTCATCATTTAGTCTTGAAATCCACAGTCTTCTGCATCGATTGCCATCCAGGTTTCTACATCTTCATCGCATTCTTGAAATCCTAGGATCGATTGGACAAAGTCGGTATGCCATCCCTGTGGTCGTCATTATAGTCTTTTTCGACTTCTAAATTGACAAAATTTGCCAAAACTAAATGGTCCTGATATTTGACGATCCAGATAATAAACGTTCGGATAAACGACGTTCTACTGTATTGTCTTTTTTATATTGATTTAAAATATAAAATAAAATTTATATCTAACAGGGTAGTGATAAAATATTTTTACTAATATTCAACATTTTACATTTTTTAAAATTTTTTATTCTTTGAATAACTGTAATAACCCCCCCCAAAAAAAAAAACAATTCTGTAAATATTTTTTAGTAAACTACTTTTTGAAATTGAGATATATTTTGGGATAATGAGTACGATTGGAATTTTAGAAACTCAAATCAAATGTGCTTGAAACTAAAAAATGGTTTGCTGGCTTAAGTGCGTTGTCATATAGGAGCAACATTGATTCACTGCCACAGCTAAGCATGCTCGTAGAACTGATACAACGTAGGAAGAATACTGTCTTCCAGAATACTGAACTAGGAGCCGGCGTTGAGGTTACCATGAATAGAGAAAAAAGGTCTCATATCGTCGGCCTAATTATAAGAATGCGTAACGAAATCTGGGGTCTAATTTGATATCGGAGTGCTATTCGCCAAGTTGGACGATAGCATTCCAATATAGTTACCTTGATATTTGCATCATGTGGTCATGTGTATCATAATTTGTATCATTTGGCTCAAATTAGCCCGACGATATTCCAAATCATTCAAAATATCCCAAGACAATAATTCCGACACTGCCAAAAACTGTGGGCACAATACATTTTGGAAGTAGGCGCTCTTTATGCAGACACCAGATTGATTGACTGAATGATTGAATATTAACGTCGCACTTTTCAGCTGCACGAGGGCTTTTGGCGACGGACCGCGTAATTTTGAACCATGGTCAAGTGACGTGGATGACACTTGAGCTGGCAACCCCTTCTCCTAACTACCACATCACACCAACGGAAGGACATTTCAGCTCTCGACAGATTTAACGTGCATCGCTGCCCTACACGGCGGGGCTTTAGTGGTAGTGGGCTGAAACTCGTGGCAAGGCAAGCCACGATTCGATACCTATACCACTCGGCTACCGCGGCCACCATGCAGACGCCAGATCCGGACTCTAACTTTGAATAGAACGGTAGAGAAGAAACCTTGATTTATTCCTCTAGAGCAGTGGTCTTCAAGCAAGTTTTTTTTTTCGCCTCATGGAACCCTAAGAACTTCAAGGTATTTTGGGGGAACCCCATTCCACACACACATTTAGAAGAATACAAATATATTTTAAAATATTATTAAAAATAGATTCACGTGTTACAGGTATTTTATGTAAAATAATTAAAAATGGCATTAATCGATTTTAATAAGATTTTAATAAAATTTACTCATATTAACAATATTAATTGGTTTTTAAGTATCAACTTCCTATGTACTCGTATTATATTTAGCAACTGAGATATATGTTTGCATTTTTCTTACGCTAACTGTCAAAGTCAATGTCTATTAAAATGACATGAAGTCGTATTTCATTTGTTTTTACATATTGTATTTGAAACCCCTCATGATCTGAATGGCATATAAATGCTAATTATAGCTGTTTTAGAAATCTTGTGTAATTTGCATGAATCTGCAACTTAAAATTTAAGAGTTGTTCTTCCCCACGTTAAGATTTTATTTATGGATATGGTGATATATTAGTAAATTGTCCCTCTTCTTCATTATATGCGTTTTTTCCACAAATGAAAATTGTGTATTTTCCATTAATAGTTTATATAGTTTTGCAAATTATTGTTCTAAGGAGCACAAAATTATTTCGTGGAAAACGAGATGATTAGCAATGGAATATTTGCAATTAAGTAGGTTGTATATATATGCTAGTGTTTGTAAAAAATACAACACAATGATGGAATATTCAGAACTAAATGAACTTTGCAGATAATATCAGTTGTAGGATGTTACTTAAACTAGTAAAATTTAAGAGCCACCGCGCATGCGTGGCGTACACAGCACTCTCTGAACTGGTGATAAAAGCTTATAAATAGAGGGCTGTAGCAGGACGTTGAAAACAGTTAATAATTATTTTTTTTCAGTAGCGAACGTTTAGTGAGACCTAAGGAGAAATTCCAACAACTTAAGGAGTCTGAAAGGGGGAGGATTACCGACCTATGAGGAGGAAGATTTTCCTTTCGCGCAATAGGAGCTCGTATTCAGGGAACAGTTCTACAGTGATGCCAGTTTGGAAGCAGTGGATCGACGAGTCCGAACAGCTCGAAAAACTGGCAGTGGATAACAGAAGGTGACGTCACAGACTGACCATCGACACCCGCTACGAATGGCGGTGAATGACCTCACAGCTTCTTCCGGGCAGTTGGCAGCACGTTCGTCTACTGCTACAGGTGTACTAATGTTGGCTTTTTCAATTCATTGACGTCTGCTGCACCGTGGATTGCGTGCAAGTGTGCCTTTATACAGAATCCTCCTCACCGCAAACAATTGACGGTTGCGTCCGCAATGGACTCATGAGCACAAAGCCTGGTAAGCTGATTAGTACCAAACTTTCTTTTCAGATGAATCCCGCTTCATTTTTGGGGACCATGATGGCCACATTCGTGTTGGATGCTAGGCCGGTGAACGTTGCCTTCCAGAGTGCGTTCTTGAACGGCATAGTGGCCTAACACCTGGAGTTATGGCTTTGGATGTGATTTTTTATCATGGACGATCCAATTTGCTACGAATTGAGAGTAATCTCAATAGCAACAGGTACGTTCGTGAAGTTCTACAGCCCGAAGTCGTTCTCTTCCTTCAAGTCATCCTTGGAGCTAGCTTTCAGCAGAATAGTGCACGCTCACATGTTTCAAAGACCATTCGAGACTTCTCTTCAGCCCAACACATGCAACTTCTTCCTTGCCCTGCTTATTCACCGGATATATCGCCAAGTGTGAGATTTGGTTAGTTGGCGTCTCGCTTGTGATCCGCGTCCTGCAGCTTCAAAAGACGAAATTTTGCTGCTCATACAAGCAATATGGAATTCTCTTACACAAGCAAACATTCAAAATCAGTTTGGCTCCATGCCACTTCGTATAGCAACACTTATTGCAGCACATGATAATTCCACCAAATATTGATTTCGGACACTTAAGAGCAGTCAGTAGGCTAATAACTTTTTAAAAATCGATTTTGAGGTTTCGATATTTCCATAATCCCCAAATCGGGAGTTTTCCATTGATATAACATACAAGCCATTATATGAATTAGAAGTACTTTAAAATGATTTTTAAAAAATAATCAGCTTATGAATCACGCCCATTTCACAGATAGAAATGTAAACATTGTCTTTTTCAATCTGGAGCAAAGTTGCAAAGCCTCAATTTATTTTTATTAATACGCATTAGATACCTGTATAGTAACTGAAAATTTAACTGTGTTAGATATGCAAAAAAAATTTGTGCCAAATTTGGAAGCGTGTTTTAATTTGAATGTTATATTTAATATTTAGTGACTTTACCTAAATTTAAACCTGCTCTTCACTTTAAATTTAGTTTAAATAATTAGTAATAATAACTAATTAAAACTTTAAAAGGCTTAGAAAAACGCTAAAAAAATATTTTAAAAATACTTAAAGTTACAATTATGCGATATTTAAGAAAATTTGGATTAAATTTAATACAAAGGTAAGATTTTTTTTATAAAAATTTCTGTTTTCAAAAACTTATTTTTTAAAATTGTGTAAATTTACTGTATGTATAATTAAAATTTATATTTTTAAAATTGTGTAAATTACTGTGTGTATGTTTCTTAAATGCAATTGTGTATACTGAAGTGGCATTTTTGAAATATTCTTAAAACATTTAAATATAAAGCAGTTATCATAACAAAAAATGACAATTTTTTATAAATTCATAATAATAATTGTTCGGTGAACTAAAAGTTTGTATTTGAAAAAACTAATTATTATATTTAAAAAATTCATTTCAGAATAAATATGTCTAATTATTATAAATAAAAATTTGAGTCTTTATGTTTTATAGTTTCTGAGAAAAAGGAATGAGATGATACATTAAATGTGATGTTTGTTGTCTCTTTGCGAGAAGCCTCTTACATACATAAAAATACATAAATTTCATGTTTAAGAACATAGAAACATTTTTATTTTGTCTGTTTTAGAAATCATTTGTCCAGTTTAGAGTAACTTTGTATGTTTTAAACTCAGAAACTGTCTGCAACAACAAGACCTAATGATAATGTTACGAAAACCTAACGAAAACTTAAGAAACGTTGTATAATCAGGTATTTTTAAATACCATCTCATATTCACACCAAAACCATATTGATACTTTTCACATTATATTTATAATGATTTCTGTTCAAATTTGATATCTGTAATGCATGAAAGCTACAAATTGTTTAAAAATTGATTAGGAATTTGAGAAAATTTTGATGTTTTCTCGTTAAAAAAAATGAAAAATGCTGTTCTGGGCAATTTAAGACTTTTTTGTTTACTATTTTATGCAAAATAAATTGCAAAGACTAATGTTTAAAAAAATGGGACTAATACATGCCGTAACTCATTATTTTTGTGATAAATTGGCACTTTATAGTGAAAATTCAATTTTTTCAAAAATGATGTTTTTAAAACTGTATTCATCTTTTTCTCCGAATATAAGGTATAAATGTACATAAAAGTTTTTCCCTCATGTTACTGATAGGTAACTATATATATTCCTGTGAGTTTTTTGAAGATTTTCCAAAAATATTTGACTGGAGTCCATATATCCTGACAAAAAATGTCAATTTTTTTTAAAATTCATAGTGATAATTTTATGTTGCATGTTTTTTGATAAAACTAAACAATATATTTTAAATATTTCCCTTCATTGCAAATATTATTGTTTATTTATTGTTTAGACAAGTTTTTAAGCTTTAATATTCAAAGGTTTTTCAATAATAGGTAACTATTTGTAACTCAGATGTGTAATCCTTTTTGTCGTTGCGAGAATCTTGTTGCATGCATAAAAATACACAAATTTCATGTTTAAAAACATAACAACAGTTTTATTTTTAACTTTTTTAGAAATACTTTGTACAGTTTAGAGAAAATTTTGAATTTTGAAACTTTTAGATATTGTGTTTGCATGGAAACATACAAATCCATAATTAAATTTTCCTAACGTCATAAAATCACATATTCCTAAATCATGACTTTTACATATTGATACATGTTTACATTATATTTATGATGTTATAAGGTCAAATTTGATATTTGTAATGCATTGAAGCTAAAATTTCTCCACTGATTGTTACATAATTTGTGAAATTTGATGAAAAATGCTAAAAAAAACTCGTTGAACAAAGACTGAAAATTACTACATATGTATTTTCTGAACATTTTAAAGTTTTTTTGTTTCCTGTTTTATGCTTAAAAAATTAAGAAGATAGTAATGTTTAATAAAATAAGGCAAATGCATGTTGCAATTCATTGTTTTTTTGATTAAGTGCCTTTTTACACTTAAAATGCAATTATCTTAAAATGATTGTTTTCAAACAGCGTGTATCTTTTTCAAAAAATCTAAAAAATTAATATACTTGCAATTTTTACTGCACATAAATAATATGTAACTATATATAATAGAGCTACTTTCTTGGAGATTTTCCCAAAATATTTTGCTCAGAAGCAGTTATCGTAAAAAAAATGACAATTTTTCTCAAATTTCAAAGCGATACTTTTACGAACTATTTTTTTGAAAAAAAAAATTGTTTGAAACGTTTTACCAGTATTTAAATAAAAAAGCCTAATTATTATACAGCCAAAAAATTTGAAGTTTTTATATTTAACAATTTCTGAGAAACTGGTTCCTAAAATGGCCCAATTTAACATTGTCGGTATAGGGCCTACCGACTACTCTTAATATTTGTTTTCTTTTAAAATTTCGTAATTTATTTGTTTTAATACAAGTCGTTTGTGCATTAAATTTTATTTAATTCTGATTATTCCTTCATGGTGTTGCCTTGTTTACAAACAACAGTTTATGTAGAAAAAGGTTTTGTTATTATTTTATTATACTATAATGAAAGTTAAATAAGTATTAAAAATAAAATTATTAAGTATAAATAAAGTTTGATGTTTTAACAACTGGATTTAGCTTTAGGTACTTGATTATAAAAACTTCATACAAAGCGTGAATTCATTTTGAATACACACTTATAATTCTCTTTAAATTGTTTACTATGACTTGCGGAACTAAAGGTATTCCTTGTGGAATCCCAGGGTACCGTGGAACACAGTTTCAAGGCCATTGCTCTAGAGTCCGTTTCCTCTGATCTACGGTCCTCTGTCGAGATTATTTGAATCACCTTAACAAACAGCGTGATTGAACTTGATGACTCAAGGATTTAAGAAAACGGCAAGACCATTAAAAACAAACAAATCAGCTTCCTTGCAGATGATATTCATCGAAAACAATATACCTAGATGCCTTTTGAAACTCTTGGCGTATACGTACGTCTTTGTGGGTGCAATTCTTAATTAATATGGACAATACCCTTCGGTTGTTGTCCAGACATATGCCCATTCACATAGGCTACAATCAATTTTAGGTAATTAAACTCTCTAATATGACTCTTTAATTATGGATCGGTCGTTTCTGTTCTACCCAATGATTGCATCATTATCGAAATAAAATATTGTGATTTTGTGGCATCTTACACACGACTAAGTCCAATATGGTTCCTTGACAATATATGCAAATATTGTATAATATATGTAAGGATAATTAAATTAGATTAAAAATTAAATTCCCTATCTAGCACTTAACTCGTAAACAGTCTTTACCACCGAACGATATTATTCTTATATTCTTATAATTTTTATATTTTTATATTCTTATATTTTATAACGCATATAAAATAAAATATTGTTTATTGTGTTGAATAGTGCATATAAGTTGTGCGTTATACACACCGTTTTCATATTATTAAAAGTTTTATTTTATTAGTGTCTATTTTATTATCTTTTTAAAAATGTGTTTCATATATTCAAAATTTAGTATAACAATGGCGCCAGAGTAGATTTTTATACAAAATTATTATTTTAATATTTGTATATCATGTATTTTTATATTTACTACCTTATTGTTTGTTATGATATTATTTTCCAATATAAAAAAAATTGAATACATTCTCTGCTAGCTATAATACGAATCTATTATTGTGAAGGAATAGGAGGAAACTCGAGCTCTTATTCTGGATATCGAATAGATTTGAACAAGCCAATCTTGAGTTATATGTACGGAAATTCATTTTTGTCAATTAATATTTTAGAAGTGTCATTATTCTGATTCTTGTTATAGTTTCGTTTTTTTATTGCATTTTGATTTTAGTATTCCTATTGCTTAAATATTTCTACTGCGTGTAATATGTCTTTCTAAATAATATTATGTATTGTTTTGTGTTTGTTGAAAATTGATTAAGTTTGTAAAGAGACAAAAAACCACGCCATGATTCCCTTTTAAAATTGGGGGGTAAATGTAAGGATAATTAAATTACATTAAAAATTGAATTCCCTATCTAGCACTTGACTCATCTTTCTCAGTTCACATCTCCAAGTATCAAACTAATCACCCTTTTATTTCTTCCGAACATTCCAAAATTACAGAAAAGGGATTACAGAAAATTACGGAAAAGTTACAAAATAATTTAAATTCAACAAAAAATTTTAGCGACCATAATTAGACTTAGAATTAATCTACTTACTTCACTAAAAACAACCAAATCGTAGTAAAAGCGCAAGATTGCGTCTTAGGCAATAATTGTACATAAATTTAATCTTCAATGAAATCTATCATATGTTGTATGTAAGTTACATGAAAGTATTATATGTGAAATTAAGTAATTTTAAAAAGTAGAAAATTCTATGTGCGGAAATTGAACTTATTATACATAGCAACAAACTCGAATAAATTTCAAACAAGTTAACTAAAAGGATCTCTATATGATTGATTAAATCAATGATAATATAAAGATGTAAATGAATGTATACTAACAAAACTATAAAATAAGCAAAAGTAAGATAAGAATTCTAATGAAGCACTCATGTGCTGTAAGCACAGAGTATCTTATAACTATTAACATGATTTTATAAGTTTCACTTGTATGTTACGGAATCTTAGAACTCAATTTTTACCCACTTTAAAAGGTCAGATTAATTCGAAATTTTGCACACTTGTCAATGACGGATTGTAATACAATAATTTCTTAATTTTGTTCCATTCTCCTGAACAGGATAATCAGATTACATGATAATAGAGATTTGGCGACTAATTCATTATACCATTTCCAAATTTGACGAATAATTTCATGTACTGTTGCCAGAATTTGCAACTAATTCTATATAGCAGAGCCAGATTTGGCGACTAATTCCAGATCCCATTTCCAGATTTGGCGACTAAATGATTAAGAGTAATCCTAAAAACGAAAACGTTTTTTTGTGTCAGAAATTTCTTATCATAATATAAGCAATTGTCCAGTCTTCCTGATAATGGAAATAAAAAGAAAAGACTCGTGCATGTGAAAAAAAGTAGTTTGTTCTAACTTAGGGATTGACAAACGTTTTCGGTTGCGGGCCAAAAATTTTAAAAAAAAGTGTGTAAATAAATGGTGCTTCAGGAAAACTAAAAATGCATGATTTTACTGTTGATTGAACTAAAAAATGCAAAAAAAAAATTCATAGCTTAAAAACGCTAAAAAAAAGGCTTTTATCTGATATTAACATTCTTAATATCAGAATAAAATGATTTTACGAAAAAAATTAATGTCATTGTGGTATAAACGTGAGGTTCTTTGTACTACATTTTAACACTAACATCAGCATTTCGGAATAGAACTAGTAAAAAATTATAACAATTGACAAAAAAACTATTACAACACACAATGACATTAATTTTCTCTTAAATCATTTTATTCTTATTTTAAGAATAATTTTTTTTAATTTTTATTTCAATTAACCATAAAAACACTTCTTTTTTTTAGTGTATTTTTAACTATAATTTATTTTTTTAATTTTATCAACCTACCACTGACTTCTTTAACTTAACAAAAATTTCGCTAAAAATAATTAAAAAATATATTCGGATAGATTGATGTACACTCATGAGCAAAAAATTAGTGCACCAAGAAATAATTGCGGGATCGTAACAAAACTTGGCATGAATGTACATGTCGGGGAGGTATGCAAATAAATAGAAATGCAGCGTGATTGTGCATTACGTATAACCGGTGAAGGGCATTTAACGTCGTTCGTCGTGGGGTATAAAACAAGTAACAAAAGCTTGTTTGAGTGTGTGTAATCACTTACAAAGGAAGAGCTGAAGTAGACATGACATTACGCTGTTTTCGAAGACAATATGAGCAGTTGTCGCAGTTTGAGAGGCGGAGAATTATCGGCATGATGGAAGCAGGATGGTCAGCTAGGCGAGTAGCTCGTCAATTAGGCCGCTCTAATTGTGTTGTGAGGAGGTGTTGGGACCAGTGGATCCGAGAGATATCATTTACACGAAGACCAGGCTCAGGACGCCCTCGACACACCAGACATCGAGAAGCCCGCCACATCGTAAGAAATGCACGCGTACAACCAACTGCTTCACCGGCCGCCATTCAAACACAGTTAGTCCCCTGTGTCTTCTCGAACCATACGAAGGCGTCTGACTGAAGAACATTTGGGATCGTGACGCCCATTACGTGTGCTGCCCTTGACGTCCACCCCTCGACGCGCACGAGTAAACTTAAGCTATGAATCCAAATTCAATTTCAGCAGTGATGACAATCGTGTTCGTGTATGGAGACCTCGTGTTGAACGCCTCAACCCTGCCTTTGCTGTACAGTGACACACAGCTCCCACAGCTGGTGAGATTGTAAAGGGTACCATTAATACAATATACGGTCATCCTTAGTATTGATCCGTGACACCATGACAGCCCAGCGGTATGTCCATGACATTCTGCAACCACATATTTTGCCACTCATGCAACGGCTCCCAGGAACCATTTTTCAAGAAGTCAATGTTCGGCCTCTCACGGCAAGGGTGTCGCAAGACTGTCTCCTAATGAAAGAAGTTGAAACTGATCAAACAATCGAAGAACCTGCTGAAATAATGCATATTTATCGAGATAACGAAAGTAAATATGAGAAAAACGATAGACATGAAACGTTTGAGTTGATTTGAAATTTTCAAATGCTGGTTAAAGAACTCTATGAAGAAAACTATGAAGCCATAAATGTTGCACTTCGCCTTGTGAATAAGACACAAGGAAGAAAAATTTCAAAATGCTATTTGTAGATCATCAAACGACAGCAAAACTACAATAACGTGAACAAAATATGACTGTTTTGCTGGAAAATAATGTTCCTGTATTGTTAGCGAAAAGTGTCTGTGATTTATGTCCTTTATTAAGAACACGCACATTTTGAACATTTTCTTTAGTATTAATGGATTTTTTCTCAAATTATCAAGGAAAAATTGAAAAGTCCTTGAAAGTAGGTAAGTATATTTTATCTTAATTATATTATTCACTGGAATTGTGATTTTTATCGAGTATAGTAAAAAGAATTATAAAATAAGTTATAGTTTTAAAACAAATAAAAAAACACGCTTTTATAGTGAATCGATCTAAGATGTAAATATATATATATATATATGTATATATATATATTATACTTGAAAGTAACATATACGAAATTTAATACTTATCTTGTTAATTTGGTTTATAATTATGATCGTATTGTAGCTTTAGCGCCCCCAAAGTGCATTATTATTGCATTCAATGCATTATTATTTGGGGGGGGGGAACGCGATAAAAATTATGATTGAAAATTGGGTCACCGGTAGTGAAAGTTTGAGAACCACTGAACTAGAGGCAAAGTTACAGCAAATATGGAATGAAATGTCTCACGACATCATACAGAGCTTGTATGCCTCAATGCTCGATCGTATCGCATCGTACATTCCGCTAGAGAGAGTTCAACAGGGTATGAAATCCTCCGTTGTTTTGCCTTTTTTTCTGAAATAAATTATTCTTTTTCTTTCTAATCATTTACTTGTATCAAGGTAGTCATTACGCACGCAAAATTTCATTTCATTTTGACGACTCCTTCTTTGTGCGCTAATTTTCTTATTCATGAGTGTATGCTATCACTGCTCCACAAAATGGTACTTTATAATAGTTAAAAGTATCTCTAACCAAAAGTGTTATTATTGAACTCATGATCTATAATGTGCAAAGTGTTACTCGAGTATTCTGTTGTTTTAACTATTATTTTTAGTTTTAATGAGTAAAAATTATCTTACGTATAAATTTACTATTCTTTCTAAAAACAATTAGTTCATTAATTTATCTGTATATATAAAAATTGTTAATGTCTATTTTGTCCTTCACAGAATAAAAAAAATGAGCTAGCTATTCTTTGCAGGTCTATCTTATGCTAAAGTTGTAATTTTCATTTACAAAATACAGTTTGAAACATGATTTATTAAGAACTAAACCAATGGCAGTTTAACGAAAACACTTATAACACTACTTAGATCATAATTACCTGAATTTTCTAAACGAACTGTTATTATATCTTTCACATATCTTGCGTTAAGTGGATCTTCTAAAATATAGGTTTTCATAGAGTAAATTTCATTGTCTTCTAGATAAGTAATGTGGTGGTTGCTGTGTTTTAATCACAATTTAACTTTAAGGGAACTGGAACATCGTATACTTGGAAAAAATCGATTTTTCAATTTCAGTTCTAAAAAATAGTGCTTATTTTTTTAATCTAAAAATGTATAATTCTTATATATCTGTTAATAAAATAGCCCTAAAATAGGAAAAATAAAAATGTAAAGAAATGACCACTCACTTTTTGACACACCTTTTGAACTTTAAATATGTAGTTTCCCCTATGTTTGATCTATATAAACGTTCTATGTAGTGAACAAAATATCTTTTAGTGTGTAATGTCCAATTTTTAAAAAAATAAATTTATACGTGCAAAAAGAAAATTAAGATTTTCATAATTGTAAGGTTTTATGATCATTTTAAAGAAATTATGCAATTCATTCGTTAAAAAACTGGTTCATTATGTTTGATATGCTCCTGTATATATATGTGTAAGTTTTTTTCGTATATTCAAAGAATATTTTTGTAAGAAATGGTACCTATACATGAAAATATGTATTACAAAATCTCGAAAATTATGTTCATGTTTACTAAAACAAAGGGGGGAAAACATATGAACTTAAAATTACTTTTGTAACTCTAGAAAATGATTAAGGATTATTATTAGTCATATAAAAATAAGCAAGCAAATACCAATAAAGTGTATAATATGTGAAAATATTGTTTTTTTAGTTTTTTCACTTTTTCTCAAGAGCATATTTTTTTGCATTTAGGTACATTTTTAAAAAAAAACTATTGCACTATATGATTCCAGATGTTAAATACTTCTATATAAGATGCCTATGCATATAGTGAACCTATTTTTTTCTATTAAGATAGTGCCGAATTTTTTTAAAAATAGTTTTATGCATAAAAAAAGCAGAAAAATAAAAAAAAATTCAAATTTCGAAGTTTCATAATTTTTTAAAGAAACTATACTTTTTTACATTTTACTAAAAAAATGGGTTCACTGTATTTTATGTATTGTTTTATATATGTGAAAAATATTTTGCATAAAAAAAGAATACTTTTTTAAAAAATGGTACCTAAACGCAAGTATATATTACAAGTTCTCAAAAGTTATGTATTACTTAAATGAAGTAGTAAAAAAACTTTTGGAGTAAAAAGTTATTTTTGTAATTCTACAGAATAATTAAATTATCTTTATTAAGAACGTAAAAAATCTAAGTTCTATTGTAAATTGTAAATGATACATGTCTCATAAACAAAGGGTCTTAATTTTGGCATTTTACTCTTTCGAGCATGTCCTGGTTCCCTTAAGGTTATTTATACAGTACTTTTTTTGTAAAATAGTTGGTAATAGTTAGCTGTAATTTTATAGCTATGGGTAACTCTTCGAAATCCAAAAAATTTGGTATTAAATATATATATATATATATGTGTGTGTATATATATATATATATATATATATATATATATATATATATATATATATATATATATATATATATATAAAGTAGGGAAATGATAGGGAATTTTTTCTACAAAGTTTTTGGTGCTAGCCTTTCTCTTTATTTCAGAAAATGTTTCCATTTTCAAGTAACACCATCACCTTTTTCTGAAAACAAGTTCTCCAAATGTCAAGAAAAGGTTTCGGATGCATTCTCCAGAAACGAGTTTCGTCCAATAATCTTTGTGGATGTCACTCTTTTCACGTAAAATGGTACGCATTCTCTGGCACTTCTGCAGCTGCTATTGGAAATATCTTCCAGCTTTCGCTTCTTTTCTGTGTGTGAAGAAGATGATTTGTCCACTTCAAGAGGCGATCGATGGTCAATATAGACTGTTT
The DNA here is from genome assembly GCA_019973935.1 of Trichonephila clavipes. NCBI lineage: Eukaryota > Metazoa > Arthropoda > Arachnida > Araneae > Nephilidae > Trichonephila > Trichonephila clavipes. The sequence goes on from BMAU01011558.1 coordinate 195,730, forward strand.
CTGCGTCTTTGTTTGTCTTCTTGAATGGTCACTTTCGAAATAAAGTGACTTAATACTTTGAGATGATGCCTCAAGAATTGATTTGATATTTTGAGGATTGGTTTTGTTGTATTTTTATTGTGATAATGACTTTGTTATTCTGCAATTTCACATTCCACTTTTTATTTATTTTCAAGTTTTTTTTATATAGAAACATAGTAAAATTTACATTTAAATCAAGATATGAAAATATCTTTATCACTTATGATACTGTGTGGTTGAAAATGCGACTATAATTGAAAATGTATTCGTAAAAAGTATCCATGTGTAAAATTTAAAATCCTGAATTTTCTTATTATTTTTATAACTTACTTTAGTCATACGATTCTTGACATTTTGTACAATATTTTTTTAAATTATTTGAACAGTTTCTTAAAAAGTAGTGTTTTTCCAGAATTCATTCATTATTTGAGGATAAATTTCACATGCCTATTTCTTTAATATTAGATTCGCAAATAATTATTTTTTGCTTAATATATTATATTTACGTTAACTATTTATCTTTATGTAGTTATTTTGAATAAAAAAAGAGAAAAAATGTTTCTAATCAGTTAACTGTGGCGCTACCGTTTGAGAGGATGCAATTATGTGTGTCACGGAAATCGAAGGATGACGAGTAACTCGACAGTCACAGAGTAAGTTGCACTGTTAAAATATTGGATAAAAAAATATGGGTTTATTTTTAAGAATTAGCAATTTTATTACTAATGGTTATCGTACTTGGGGTCTGTATACAAAGCTATAAAGTAATTGAGCTTGATTGTAGATTCCTGAGGCCGACTATTCTTCCGACCTTAAGTTTTTATTGATTTCTATGAATTTTACTTATCGTTAAAAACTCCATGAACTGAGAGACCTAAACATACACTGATTTACTTTCTTCTTTACTCACAATGTATTTTATACCTGTCTTGACACTAAGGAAGTTCTGGAGTAAGTGCTGTAGTGTTGATCACAGTCATCTTACCAAAAAGCATCCTTGCTTTTCCCACGCTAATAAGATAACTTTTCTTTAGTCAGCATTCATTGGGTCTTTACCCTAATATCTGTACATGGTTCTAAGATCAAACAATTGGCATTTAGAACACTCCATAGCTGGGTAACTTTGAGCTAACAGCTATCAATAGGCTCAGTTCTTGGTTGGAGTCTCGCATTTGTTCCATGGTTAACCATACCTGAAGGAAACCTAATATAAACCATCTTTTCGATTCTTGCCTTTGCCCCGTTTAGTCTGACATCTTAACAAAACTATCATCGGACATAAATAATTGTGGAAACTTGTACGCTGTTTCAGCCGACAGGGACATATGAGTTTATCTTAGATGTTTCATATTTTTTAAAAATTTATTGCAGTGTTTCTTAAACTGTGGGGCTCACCACTTGGGGGGTAATAACTCTACAAGGGCATGAGGGCACATTGAAAAGACGAAAACAAAAGTCTATTTAAAAATGTATTAATTTACTTAAAGTAAACAAACAAAATACATTCTGGCATTGAAAAAGTCACCTTTACACTGATATAATACACTTATAAATGTACCAGTATCACACAATGTATTTTATAGTTAATAATACTAAACTAAGGATAAAATTAATAATTATGAATGGTTTCATGGGCTTTTCATATGTAAAATTATATACAGTCGAACTTCTATATAACGAATCTCTATATAGCGAACCTTTCCAGGAACCTTGAACATTTCACGATTTTTTTCATAAAATATAGCGTCCTGTCTATAGGAAAGTGCATGTTCTTTATAACTAAATTTTTCTTTTGTGATTCAATGTTTTTCTCCCCTTTTTAAAGTATTTCTTAGCATTTCAAGTTATTTTCAAGTTACACATTTAATGGTGATTATATATCTTGAACTAATTTATTATATTCTAACTCGCCGAGAGCAATACACAGATCTGGACGTTTTATCCAAGATGCGCAAACTGTAACTCCAATTGCCCAGTTCTGTAGAAACATCTTCGACCTTCTCTTTCACCCTCAGTGGAGTTTTCTCCTGTCCCCGCGTTCTAGTTATAAAATAAAATAATGTATGTATATAACTTGTATGTTTTAAATTAGAAAATGCTCTTAAAATTCACTAGTTTTATTGAAAAAAATATTTTCTTAGAATTGAAAATGCTGTGCATTCTTCGGCATTCTTTATTCTTGTTTTCCTTGCAGTTCCTTTTTTTTTATGGGTAAGATATATAAAATAAACATGCACTAATTTTGAAAAAAAGGTGTGAATAATTACTTTTTTAAATCTATAGTGTTTATGGATTCAAAAATAGTTTTATGTGGTTTATAGAGTATATGACGGGCTCACGCGTCTTTTCTTCAACATGTCCTTTGGGTTCTTTGGGGGCCAGAATTAATGGCAACTATTTTCCAACCAAATCCAAGAATTGAAGTGTGAAAGAAAGATGCAAATTAGGAAGCTTTTAAACATTAGAAGTTAGAGTAAGTGCGATGGAAATTAGAGGAATGTAAACAGTTCGTGGTTCTAGATTGAAGAAGTTTTAGATAATGTTACGTGGCAAATAATAGTAATTATACGTCATAGAGATCCATTGATCAAGGTGGATACCATTGCACTGGAGTTATTGCAAGACCTCATCTAGAATTGTTGTGATCGTTACTGAAACTACAGCAAGGTAGAATTGACTATTTGACTAGGCGAGTCAGTTATTGATAGTGGTTCGAGTTAGGTAATTTGGTAATATATATATATATATATATATATATATATATATATATATATATATATATATATATATATATATATATATAATATATATATATATATATATATATATGTATATATATATATATGTATATATTTATATATAAAAATCTTCTGTGCATGTGTATGTCACTAAACTCTTCCTAAACGGCTGGACCGATTTCGATGAAATTTTTTGTTTGGATTCAACTAAATTCGAGAATGGTTTAGATTCACAATTCGGTCCGATATCGCAGTTAGTTAAAAAGATATTATTAAAAACATTAAAAAAATACAACTCAACATTCACCTGCATTGTTGTAACAACGCTATTGTTATAAACAAGTAATATAAAAAAATTTTTAAAATCAATTCCTACTTAGATCAACCAAGAATAAAATTATTTTAGCTATTTTGCATTAAATAGTTGCAATTAATATAAATATGTATATACATATGACAGAATCACAACATTAAGTGGTAATTAATTTTTATTAATTATCATTAAAGTATCGTATTGTCATCCAAAACAATCGTGTATATAAAATTTCCTTTCAACTGAATGCTTTGACACGTGAGAAAAAGACCTTTTAAAATTTTGACATTAGTCACCAAAAGGGTCGCTAAGTCGCCAACGTGGCTGTATTTGTAATTTTTTTAAATAATTAGAGTTATTTAATTAATTTTTATTGATTATAATTAAATTATTGTATTGTCATCCAAAATAATCATATACATTACATTTCAGCTCAGTTGAGCGCTTTAAAATGTATTTTAAGAACGATTGAAAATTCCACCAAGATAAATAAATAAATAAAGAAACAAAAAATTAAAACATGTATAGAGATCGTGAGGTAATAGTAGGAATTGAAAAAGACGTAAGTTTGGGTCGAAAATTGATTTTCAGCCAAACTGGCCATACCCGGTCTTTATTGTTACGAAAATGCAAACGATTCACCCTTTTCAGCGTTTTTAATTAATATCTTTTCAAACAATCTTTATATATGCAATTCTTCTGTGCGTGTGTATGTAACTGAACTCCTCCTAAACGACTGGACCGATTTTGATGAAAATTGTTGTCTGTTCCCCAGTGGAATCGAGAATAGTTTAGATTTATTATTCGGTTCAGAAATGTTTATTTACTTAATTTTTGTTTATAAATTGTTGATCTTGGAATGTTTTACATTGGATCCGGCAGACTGCGCTACGATCGCAGTATCGAATATTCAAAAATATTTTATTATAATTCAAGTTGGTCCCGACAGTAAGTGTTGTGATCATTTTTCAGGAAAATATTTTGTCACTTCGTGTTATTATTCTGTTGAAATAAATCGTGTGTTAATTAAATTATTACATTCAGATGTAATTAGTGTATGAAATTTTATTTAATGTTTTCTCAAAACGGTCCAGATTGTTAAAGCTTATTCATAAAAATTTTTTTAAATTTAAGATGTGTGTACAGGACAACGCCTGTCGGGTCCTCTAGTATATATATATATATATATATATATATATATATATATATATATATATATATATATATATATATATATATATATGTATTGCGTGTTTTGCCACCGTAGATTCTCTCACATATATTATTATAATTTTTTGTTAAAGGATTAAGTTTAATATCTTAATAAAAAGTTATATTAAGATAATGTATATGTCTAGTTCTTCCGTTAATCCTACACCTCTAGCTCACGCTGATATCCAAAGAGATAATCACCCCATGGGGGAATATCACAAGTATATTGAAAGATGAACCTCTATGTAACGAATTTTCCATATAACGAACTTTATTCGGTATTCAGCGGTTTCGTTATATAGAGGGCCGACAGTACACAATTTAACACTTATCTTTGTCATTTGTACGGTTTATAATTATTCCCTTAACTTGCTGAAGTAAAGTTAGGCAATTCGCTCCACAACGCCCCAATTTTCCACGTAATGAAAATTGGGGGCATTATAGAGCACCCCCAATACATCACGCTTATGTGATGTATTGGGGGAAAAGGAATTAAAAAATAAGCAAATCCTCTGAAATAAGCAAATTCTTCGCAAACGCTGTAAAGGCCATTTTATTGCATTCAAAATTCTTCGGAATCATTTTATAAATACACGTGCAAAGAAAATATCGTACTTCAGAAAGACGTATTTATACGTTCGGAGCAATTAACACTTTGGCTGAGCGAGATGCTTATATATACTGATGACTCTTAAGAGGTTAAAGTCGTATTGTAGCTTTAGTGTGTCAAAGTGTATTAATGAATTAAATACATTGTTATTGTATGAAGTGGGGGGACGATGAATATTATGATTTAATATTAGGTCGCAGATATTGAAACTTTGAGAAGCACTGATTTATTGTACTAATCATACATGGTCTCAAAATATTGTAAGTATTTTGAAATTTGATAATATGTTTAGTTTTCCTCAAACATTGTTATTTAATTAGCCAATAGTCCAGTGCTTCTCAAACTTTTAATACTGGCGGCCCCCTTTTCAATCACAATTTTTATCGCCCCCTCCTTTTATACATTAATAATGTACCGAATGCAATAACAATGCACTTTTTTTACGCTAAAGCTATAATACGCGATCTTAACTATAAACCATACAAATTAATAACATAAGTCAGTGCTTCTCAACCTTTCAATACTGGTGACCCAATTTTCAATCATAATTTTTATCGCCCCCCTTATATAATAATAATAATATATTGAATGCAATAATAATGTATTTTGATGCTAAAGCTATAGTATGATCTTAATTATAAACCGTACAGATTAATAAGATAAGTATAAAAATTGTTTATGTATGTTACTCTTAAGTAATATATATTTTAAGTAAATTACTTTTAAGTAATAGGTTAATTATGTTATTTTTCTTTCTCTAATTTTTAAATTGAAACAGATTCATAAATGATATTTAATTAAAGATTTATTTCCTTCATCATTCATTTCTAAAAGTACAAATGCCATTAAAAATGGTCTAATCTATGTTGCTCTCTATCATATCCATTACATCTGGCATTCTCGCGAACGTTCACGAGAGTCTGGGCAACCTAACGAACGTCTACATAAAACATGTAAAAAAAAATGCCGTACCTCGTACAATTCCAGTCAGTCTTGGACGAGTTGATTATAGCTACCGAATCTCTCTTCAGAATGTATATTTCCTAATTCACGAGTTAATTGTAATTCACGGTATTAAGTAGTTAAAGCAGTGGATTAAAACAAAATCATAGATATATTTTTAAATCGCAGCGAGCATTCGACAGTAATAAAGCATCAACAAGTATACAGGCGAGGGCAAATTGATAGCAAGTTACGAATGGGTTAGGGATCCATTTAAAATACTTCAGAAGGGCTCTCAACTGCCGAAAAAGAGATCTTCATAGATTTCACATTCAGTGACGAAATTAAAAGGCAATTTTGTAATAATCACTCTTTGAATTCTGGATAGAGGTGGATGTTGAATTGTCTGCACTGAAAACAAAAGCATTTCGTATATTATTACCATTTTTAACATCATACCTTTGTGAATCCGGATTTTCTGCGATGGCTACTTTGAAGACAAAATACAGTTTTCAGCTAAATATCCAAAAAAAATAACTCATAGTGTCAATTTCTAATTTTTAGCTTTCCTTTGAAAAACTTTGCTCTGCAAGAGAAGCCGATGGAAGCCACTAATAATTATTAAACTTGTTCTTATACTGGCTGAAGTACCCACTCTTAACACAAATTTATTTTTTTAAAAATGATAATACATCATTCTTGATATAATAGCTTAATTGTAAGGAGAGTAAAACCAAGTGCATGACAATGTATACAAAAATGTAAAATGATTTTTTGAAATGAATGCTCATATTATAAATGGTTTTGAACGAACCACAATTTTAAGCTTCGCAGAATTAGCATTTAGAATTAATGTTAAATAATAAAAAAGAATGTAAAATTCCAATGAATAACAATTGTGTTATTTTTAATAATTAAAGCAAGAAAACTTCAAAATGTTGTAGCCCGGGATCAGGTGTGCACTCGATACTAACGTTAATGGTCACGCGGATTGACTCATCCCAATTTTCTTTTATAATTACTTTTAATATACATGATAAAAATCACAATTTCAGTGAATAATTTAACTAAGAGAAAATATACTTACCTATTTCAAGGATTTTTCAATGATTATTTGAGAAAAAAATCCAATAAAACCGAACTAAATTGTTCAAATGTGCGTGACCTTAATAAAGGACACAAATCACAGCACTTTTCACTATTACAGAAAAGTTATTTGCAAGCAAAACTGTCACAATTTAATCACGTTATTGTAGATTAAATATCCTTTGATGATCGACAAATATCCTGCTGAACTTTTCTTGCTTGTGTCTTTTTGACAAGGCGAAGTGCATCTTGCAGTACACTTATGGCTTCATATTTTTCTTAATGGAGTTCTTAATGTAGCTATTGAAAATTTTCCTTTTCATGTTTATTGCTTTTCTCAAATTTACTTTCTCTGTCATGATTAATATGTATTATTTCAGCAAGTGTTTTCCTTGTTTGATCAGTTTCAATTTCCTTTCAGAGAGATCACATATGTCCCTTTCTTTTTTTATATTTTGCTCATTTACATTTAAAAACCAATAGTCGTACAACAAGTCGTACAACATCACAATTAAACCACTGGTTTATTCATAAGGGAAAATGCAGCATATTAAAGAAAATATTTTTGAACAAAAGTGGTCGCACCGGAAATTCGGTCAAAACAAATACCTTAAGATTCTAAAAAAATGTTTGCCACTCCCAAAAAAGAAGATATGTGATCAATTCATTTTAGTTCCTTGTTGAAGGATTCTCTGTCAGGATCATTGGTAAAAAATAGTTTTCCCACAATTAAGGATTTCGTGATTCTGGGATGACTATGCGCAACGTGTTTATAGTGTATTCAATATAAAAAATGGAAAAAAGTTCAAAAAAAGAATTATATAAAACGTTTTTCATTATGTATTATATGTTTCAGAATACACATAAAAATAAATCTTGGCCAAATAAATCTTCAAAGTGCTCAATATGCTTATTCATATAACATAAAACTACTTCACATTGAAAAAAACGCAACAGAAGTATATAATTTACAACTTCACTAAAGAAAAGGGACACATATAACCATACCAGTAAGTCTGAAGATCAGCAAAAGTAATATTTTAGGTGAAAAGAAACGTAATAAAAGAAATCTCTCACCGTAAGGTTACAGCAAAGCAAACAAAATATTTTTTTTATTTGGTTATAGGATCAAAGATAGCTAATTAGCGTTCAAAGTAGAATCTTTTTTTTTATGACATTTTGTCACCAGATGATATATATATAAATCATATCCATGTAAATCTGTATTTGTTTTAATATATCAGAAATTATTTTGTTTTACTTCATTCCTGTAAATTAATTTTTTAACCTTTTGTTTTCGATATGCTCGCGCCCCCTAGGGGGCTCGCCCCACAGTTTGAGAAACACTGCAATAGTCACTACTTTTTACGCAGGACGATTACTTGTCAATACACAATATCGTGCAACTTGTACATGACGAGTATAATCATCAATCGTAGTTAACTGGTTAAGAATACCATGTTGCAACAGAAGCTGTTTAAAAGTTAGATCTCACCAGCAACGAACTGAATTTTTTCCGGAATATAAATTAACTTTTTCAAAATAAACATAAGGTAATTCGGGAGAAGATGCCGGTTTATTAATAGTACTTTAAGAGTAGATAGATGGCGAATTTGAGCCCCTTGTGTGAAGAGTCCGACATTGAGTGTGGCTGGTGAATCTGAATTAATCGACTTTAATCTTTTTTTGTTTTTTGAACATTTAAAGTGATGAGTACAACTTTTATAAATATTCCGTTCCTCTTATTTAAAGTCTATGAAAGTATTTGTTATTTTAAGTAAAATATTAAATATATAAGTGAGTTAAGCATAATGTTACGCATACGATGCATGTAGATGTGTCTACAACACTGTAGCAAAATGGAAAGAGGCGTGAAGAGGCATTTTCCCTCTATACTTGGGGGAAAGCATCACATGATTCCGAAATAAATGAAATGAACTTTAAACTAATTTTAAAATTTTTTAATACTGTATACTATTGTAGAAAATATAAATGCAATTAATAATACTTAAATGCAATCAATGATAACTGGTCTATCACCATCAGCTGCTTCCACCAGCACAGAACAGGGAAGCCAAGCCTTATTCCTCTGGTATGGAAATGCAAACCAACCGGGAGTAAAAAAAATTACTTCAGGAGTCTTAACTGAATCAGAGAGGAGAACAAAACTATGTGGGAAAAGGGGGCTAAGGTCAAAACAAATAACAAGAAACCTTCAAAGAAACAAAGGAAAGAGACGTGTCAGTGTGTCATCCTCATGCGAAGAAAAAAAAATTCCTCTAGATACTGAGGTTGACAGTTTTGACGAGGATAATAATGAAGTTTTTTGAGCTGTGTATAAAGGGTAATTTATGCTAAAGAAAGGTACTCGTCAGTCACATTTAGCTGGTTAAGAATAACAAGTTGCTTAAAAGTTAGCTCTGACATCGAACAAATTTTATTTTTTCTGTGATATAAATTAACCTTTTCAAAATAAGCCTAATATAAGTTTTCCAACTAACTTACATTTAAATTTATTACTGCTAGCACACATGTTATAAAAAAACAAGGTGAATAAAAAGAACCAAATATTGTGTTATTCAGAAACTGTTTTGACGTTGCGTTTTGAAATCTCGTGAAAAACAACTTACAGAGAGAAAAAATGACAGTTTCACAAAGTGAGTGACAGTAGAAATTGACTGGTTTATGGAACGGTTTGGACGGCTTCTGGGAGTTTTTCTTGCAAAAAGAAAACAATATACATACTTTGTTACATAGCAGAGCAAAAATACCTGCGTATAATGTTAGAAATAAGATACTAATATGAATCCATACATTCTGCTTTGATTATATATTGATGAAACATACCGTTAAAATTAATGCAAAGTATCTACACCAGCGGTGGCAAACCTTTACGGATCAGCGTGCCATTTGTTTTTTAAAAAATGTTTTATGGGGTATAGACGTGCCATCAAATAATTCTGACTTGTGGTTATTGGGAAAAAAATAAAGCTAAATATTAACAACTCTAAACTCTTTATTTACTACATAAATTACCTTTTGCATTGAGTAGTTAAAAAGTTTTAGTTGTACATGTAATTGAAATTTAAGTAACATTAGTGTTTTTGCAGATTGTGGATGACAAATAACTTATACTAGGATTGTAATACGTTACTTTTAGTAGAATGCATGCTAAATTGGAGTCATCTGTCATATGGTTTCTAAGCAATTAATTATTTTTGCTGTGTTTCACTTTTTTGACAAGAGATTTGTGATTTGTTTCAAAAGGCCGTTTTACAAACGGTGTTCTGTATGCCACTGTTCCAGGACAGGAAACACGCACAAGCCTAAAGAAACTCCTAAAGATTTCAAGTCCAAATTTCAAATAAAAAAGGAACCTGTCCATGAAAAAAATCACGAGAAAGACTTTGAGAAGAGAAGACAGCTTCGATGTTGTGAATGCGGGTCTTATTCACATCTCAGACCACAATGTGATAAACTAAAGAAGAATTACGAAACAGTCACGTCTAATGAAACTGTTAGAAATGGTACTGATGTATTCGCTCCATATACAAGTTTAGGAACAGTGAATGGAATTGAAATGCTTATACTACGAGATACTGGTGCAACTCTCGATTTAATATGTAAAAAATACGTAAAGCCTTCCATGTTTATAAATGAAACTGTGTGGATTCGAACTCCTCTGGAGGAAACCGCAGTGTGTCTGCCAATGGCTGAAGTTGAGTTGGACTGTGTGTTTAGTCATGTGATTACGAAAGCTGCTGTTTTAAGAGATTCATTAGATCAAGGAAAATAACTTTTGGGAAATAAGACTGCTGCATTGTTTGAAGAAGTGAAGAAGAATAAAGAAATACAAGTGTATATGGTGAACGCTGTTGAAACACGTTCGCAGAAGAAATTGACTGAAGAGAGTAAACAAGATTTTAACATGTCAGAAGAAACTATTTCTGAAGGTAACGAAACGAATAAAGAATCTCCGGACGAACTGGATGATATTTTGCCTTTAATTCAACCTGAAATTTCTGAATCAAATCTTATGAAATTATCTCATAAAGATTTTGCAAAGGAACAAATGAACAGTGATGATATAAAAACACTGTTTGAAGAAGCTAAAAGCGGGTCTTCAAAGAAAAATCATGATATTGTTGAAAATAACTTACTATTTTTCCAAAAAGAAGATAAGGATGGCACTAAACGTAACTGTTTGGTTGTTCCCGAAAAGTATAGAAAAAATTTGATGACGATAGGTCACAAGGCGGCTGCAGCTCATTTAGGAGTAACTAAAACGAAAGATGCCATATTCAAAACATTTTACTGGCCTAAATGCTTTAGTGATGTTGAGGACTTTGTAAAGACATGCGACAAATGTCAAAGGGTGGGTAAACCGCAAGATAAAAAGAAGACCCCACTAAAAATTGTTCCCCTAATAACTGAAATTTTCACAAAGATTAATATCGATGCAAGTGGACCTTTACCAATGACACCGTCAGGAAATAAATATATAATTACGGCGTTATGTATGTCATCAAGGTATCCTGATGCCATTCCTGTAGCAAACCTTTGCTCAACAACTGTTGTAAATGCATTGTTACAGATTTTCAGCCGAATGGGGTTCCCAAGAGAATTACAGACTGACCAAGGCACGTCATTCATGAGTGCACTAACTACGGAATTTTTAGAAAGATTTGGAGTTAAAGTAGTTAGAAGTTCTGTTTATCATCCCCAAAGTAATCCTGTGGAACGAATGCACAGAACATTGAAGAGGATTCTTCGTGTCCTGTGTCTGGAGGCAATTCCAGATTGGGAGAAAATTCTGCCTCAAGCCCTCTTTGCCCTGTGGAGGTGCGAGCGGTTGAGGGCGCTCTACTTCAAACAATTAAGTAGGAAAAGTCATTCAGAAGGTTTAATGATACATCGACTCCATTTATATCAAAAATAAACTATTTATTAACCATCAACGTCATCGTACTTCGGCCGCCGGGAGAAGAGAATTACCTCGCGTCGCTTAGCTCCGGCGCTCTTCCGAAACTTGTGACGTCATAGGCTCGCCTTCACCGATTGGTTAAGATCAGCACGTCACACAGAGAACTTTTGGGTAAAGGAATAAAATAAGCGAAACGCTACAGAGTATGCCCCCAGTGACTTAAGTCACGATTACATATATACAAGTTAGGATACATACCAAGAAATACATGAAAATATTGACAGCATACTCAATTGACATATTTGAAATATATGGAGAATGGTGCATATATATGCAGTATTACTGACGGTAATAGATATGCAGTGGTATACAAAATACTATATACAAGTGTATACAGAATAATAATACATGCAAAATTATAGAGAATAACAATATATGCAAATTATAGAGAATAACAATATATGCAAAATTATAGAGAATAACAATATATGCAAAATTATAGAGAATAACAATACATGCAAAACTATAGAGAATAACAATATATGCAAAATTATAGAGAATAACATATGCAAGGTACGAAAATAATATATATAAATGTAAAAAAAAAAATGAATTACAAGAGTACAGTTTGCGTTTATATAATATATTCGGTAACTAAATTCTTGGGAAATCTGACCTTACGGCCGTATCTAGTGCTGTACGGTATAGAAGGATTGGGTGCAGCAGTTACAGGTTTCTCAATAATTGTTTGAGTTTGTACGAGATCGGAATGATCAGTAACGTCTGCCAGAAGATAAGCAGGTTTAATGCGATCAACAGATACAGTACTTTGCTTACCGTTTAAGTCGATAATAAAGTTTTTGTCATTTATGCTAATTACCAAATGGGGTCCAGTATAAGGTGGTGTTAATGGAGGATTAACCTTGTCAGATCTTAAGAATATATGTGAACAAGTTTTCAATGAGGGGTTGATATAAATATTTTGTGTGCCATGTTGAGCTGTAGAAACAGGATTTAAGGATCTCATTGTTTGTATTAAACTCGTTACATAAGTGGAGTTAGCCGTTTGGTTGATGGAATCACTCGTTACAAGATCGGAAGGTAATCGTAACGTAGTGCCATAAACAAGTTCTGCACAGGTAGCGTTAATATCGTCCTTAAGCGCTGAACGCATACCTAATAGAACTATTGGAAGCAGTTCAGTCCATTGAATATGATTGTGAGCTTTTAGTGCACCTTTGAGGTGTCTATGAAGGCGTTCAATGATGCCATTTGCTTGCGGATGGTAAGAGGTACTGTGAATTCTATTACAACCTAACATACGGGTCAGTTCTCTGAAAAGATTAGATTCGAAGTTTGTACCACGGTCAGTTGTTATTGTGGTTGGACATCCGAACCTGGAAATCCATCCGTGCATCAAAGCACGAGCAGTAGTTTCCGCAGTCATATCAGGCGTTGGTATCACCTCAGGCCATCTAGTAAATCTATCAATGATGGTCATGCAAAATTGATTGCCGTTGGAGGGTGGTAGAGGGCCTATAAAATCTAAGTGTATGTGTGCAAAGCGTGCATCGGGAAGAGCAAATGTGCCAATGGGAGATTTTGTATGCCGTGTCATTTTGGCTCGTTGGCATTTAACACAGCTGCGAACCATAATTCTTACATCTTTGCGCATGCCTGGCCATACAAATCGCTTGGCAATTAAATCGATGGAGGCTGAAATTCCTGGGTGGGAGAAAAAATGAAGAGCTTTAAAAATTAGCTGTCGCATGCTTTTAGGAACAAAAGTTCGGGGTTGTTTTTGAAACATATCGCAATACAAAGTAACATCCTCAAGGGGGAAATAATGTTTTTCGATTTCTAAAGAGGAATCATTGGAATTTAAAATTTTTTGTAGTTCCTCATCATCCGATTGAGCAGAAGCAAATTCTTTAAAATTTATTACAGTAGGCGATATTTCATCTATTTCAATTCGAGATAAGGCATCGGCAACAGTATTATCCGAACCTTTAGTATAACGAATGTCAGTTGAAAATTGTGAAATAAAATCCAGATGGCGCAACTGTCTAGGACTGCATTTTTCAGAGTGTTGCTGGAATGCATATGTTAAGGGTTTTTGATCAGTATAAATGACAAAAGTTCTTCCTTCTAGCATATGTTTAAATTTCTTTACAGAGGAATAAATAGAAAATAGCTCACGGTCATAAGTGGACCAATTCTTTTGAGATTTATTTAATTTGGAAGAGTAAAATGCTAGTGGTTCCCATTGATCATTAGATAGTTGCATTAAAGAGCCGCCAACTGCTACATTCGAAGCATCTACCCATAAGCTTAACTGAGCACCTGGAATGGGATGCTTTAAAAGCGTTGCTTTAGCGATTGCTTCTTTTGAGGCCTTAAAGGAAAGAGTTGCTGCATCGTTCCATTGTAATTGCTCAGAAGGATTGTTAGCATTGGAACGAGGATGTTTCTTACGGTTTTTATGACCTTCAAGAAATTTAACAAGGGGTTCTCTCTCTAGTATGTCTGCAGCTTTAGGAATGCAACGTCTATAAAAATTGAAAATACCTAAATAACGGCGTAATTGGGTCAAGGTTGTTGGTTGAGGAAATTCTAGGATACATTTTACACGATCAGGTAAAGGTTCGATTCCTTCCCCTGATAACTTGAATCCAAGATTGTCCAAATTGACATTTCTCAACGTTTATACATAAGCCATATTCTTTAAGTTTGGAGAATAAGATTTCTAAATGTTCTAAGTGCTGGGGTTCATTATCTGAAGCTACTAGTAAATCATCAACAAATGCATAGACAAATGGTAAGTCCCTGGTCACCTCGTCAATAAAACGTTGAAATGTTGATGAGGCATTGCAGAGGCCAAATTGCATCCGCAAACTCTCGAAAAGGCCAAATGGGGTGCATATTGCTGTTTTGTGTACGTCAGATGGATTTATGGGAATTTGGTGATAAGCTTTGATCAAGTCAATATGACTAAATATTTGTTTACCATATAATTCCGAAGTGAAATCAGCAATGCAGGGTATAGGATATTTTTCTTTTATGGTCTGTGCATTAAGTGCACGTTAATCCCCAACTGGTCTCCACTCAATAGAATCTTTTTTAGGTACCATGTGCAAAGGTGAAGCATATGCACTTTTAGACGGTCTTATATGGTTGAGTTTAATCATTTGTTGGAATTCGGCTTTTGCAATTTTAAGCCTGTCTGGAGCTAACCTTCTTCGTTTAGCTGGGACTGGAGGACCTTTAGTATTTATAAAATGCATAGTATTGTGTTTAACAGGTTGATTGATATCAGGTAACTTAGTAAGTTCAGGATACTTCAATAACAATTTTCCATAAACATTATTCATATATACAGATTTTACAGAAAAAATGGAACATATACCTAATTTAGCAGGCACTTTTAAATTAGTTACACAATCAATAAGACGCTTATGTCGTATAAATCTGGTGATAAATTAAATTGGTACAAAAATCAGCACCGATAACAGCACTAGATACATTACAAACATAAAATGAATAAGTAAAATTTCTGCGTAGACCAAAATTAACAGTGATGGATTTTCGTCCATACACATTTATGTTAGTACCATTAGCTGCACGAAAGGTTTGAATAACTGGAAATTTCTGTTCTGTTTTATTAGCGACTATTAAGCTGGCGTCGCTACCAGAATCTACTAAAAAACAAATACCTGAATTATGGTCCCTGATGAATAGACGACGAGAAGTAAATCCAGAGGAAGAGTCCGCCGCCTCTACTCTCCCAGAGTCGGGTTTTCCGTAAAGGAGCAGGGCGGAATGCATTTCTTGGCGTTAGCTTGAAAACGAAAGTGGTACCAGCAGAGCTTACTAAAAAGGGAATTCGAACGCCTTCGACGAACGTTGTTGTTGTGCCGAAATTGACTACGAGATCGACGAAGGTCTGCAACTTCCTTGCGCAAAGCTTTCACTTCATCCAAAAGCATGTCGGTTGAAGAACGACGATCGGTCTCTGATGAGGGGCTTGCTCCACTTGCAGAAACAGCGTTGATTGCGTGCGGAGAAATAGCAAGAATTCTATCCGCCACCTCAGATGCCTTGTCCGAAGTAATCGGAGATATGGATGCCAAAATGGTTTGCACAGGAACAGGCATGGCTTGATTGAAAAGTTCAAAAAAGGAGAGAATCATCAATGTTGTGATTTTCAGCTCGTCTTTTCATAATGCGGAGAAGTTCACTTGGTTTTCGATCTCCGAGACTCTCACCGGCCAACAAACGACGAATTTCCTGCGTTTTATTTTCGGAGCAACGCTCAATAATTTTAGCTTTCAGTTCACTGTAGGGATTAGATATATCCGGTTGGATTATAACATCGCGAACGACTGTCACAATATCTGGAGGTAAATGAGAGACTGCATAGTTATATTTCGTCTTGCTTTCAGTAATAGGTTTTGGCGAGGCAAGTTCGAATGTTGATTCAATCATGTAGAACCAAAGAGCAGGATCGCGTTGAATAAACGGCGGAATAACCACAGCTGCTGTTTCTGGAGTAGCCATTTCAAATCGAAACTGAAGTCAAAACGAAAGTCGACGAATAGAACTTTTAGCGTGAAATCCTAGGTCACCAATGTGGAGGTGCGAGCGGTTGAGGGCGCTCTACTTCAAACAATTAAGTAGGAAAAGTCATTCAGAAGGTTTAATGATACATCGACTCCATTTATATCAAAAATAAACTATTTATTAACCATCAACGTCATCGTACTTCGGTCGCCGGGAGAAGAGAATTACCTCGCGTCGCTTAGCTCCGGCGCTCTTCCGAAACTTGTGACGTCATAGGCTCGCCTTCATCGATTGGTTAAGATGAGCACGTCACACAGAGCACTTTTGGGTAAAGGAATAAAATAAGCGAAACGCTACAGCCCTAAGGACTGTTATACACGATAGTACTGGGTTTTCACCAGCTGAACTAGTTCACGGGGAAAATCTAAGGACTCCTGTGATGTTATTGTACGAGAAACTGACAGAAGAGCATGTAGAAAGCAATGTTGTGGATTATGTATTTGAACTCATTAATAGAATGAAAAGATGTCAAGAATTGGCAATCCTACACATGGAAGATGCCAAACAAAAACAGAAGTTGTGGTATGATCGCCGGACCGTTAAGCGTCAATTTCAACTGGGTGAACTGGTTTTGGTCATAGCTCTATCCAGGCCTAACAAGTTATCTGTTCAGTGGGTGGGCCCTGGAGAAATAGTGCAACAACTCTCTGAGACAAATTATGTGGTCAAATTCCCAGAGAAGGATAAAACCCACGTATATTATGTTAATATGCTAAAACCTTATCACCAACGAGAGGAAAATATTAATTCATTGTGCATTAATCCTTTAAAGCATGATGACGAAGAAGACCTGCCTAGTTTGGAACTTGAAAACGATAGGTCGGGATGGTCCAAAATCATCAGCGATGTGCAGTTAAATTCAAAATTATCTCAAATTCAACGAGGACAGCTCAAAAAACTTTTATATGAATATAGTAATCTTTTTTCGAATATTCCTGGATGTACCGATTTAGCTAAACATGACATTGAATTAGAATCTGAACGAGCAATTGTTTCTAAGCCTTATCGTATGTCTCCTCGACAAATTGATACTCTCAAATCACAGAAGTTAATAAGATATTAGAACTGAAAATAATAGAGCCAGGAGAATCTGATTTTACATCTCCATTAATACTTGTTGAAGTTCGGGGAAAGGAAGCAAGGCCCTGTATTGATTACAGAAGGTTGAATAAAGTTACTCGGACACAATTCTTTCCCTTGCCTAATATCGAGGAACTTTTAGAAAATGTATCGGCAGCTAAATATATCTCTATCTTGGATCTTACTCGAGGGTATTTGCAAATACCCCTGAGTCCCCGAGCGCAAAAGTACGCATCGTTTGTGACAACATTTGGAACTTTTAAACCATTGAGGTTACCTTTCGGTCTGAAAAATGCGCCTTATTACTTCAGTCGACTTATGGCTAACTTATTAAGAAATTGTGAAGATTTTGCAGTTCCCTACCTAGATGATATAGCTATCTTTTCACTAGCCTGGGATGATCACCTAAACCATCTAAAAGATGTATTTGATCGCCTACGCTCCACTAAATTACATATCAAGCCATCCAAATATCAATTTGCTCAAGCATACGTTAAATATCTTGGACATTTGGTAGGCCAAGGTTTAAGAACACCTGGAGAATTAAAGGTTCAGGTCATCAAATATTTCCCGATCCCCACTAACAAGACGCAAGTTAGAGCCTTTTTAGGATTATCTGGTTATTATAGAAGATATATTCCCGAATTTTTTTTTAGTAATCGCAGCTCCACTGACAGATTTACTTAAGGGCCGAAATCGAAACTCAACCGTTGACTGGAATAGTTCTTGCCAGAATGCATTCGAGGAGCTCAAGACAAGACTATCTAAAAATCCAGTTTTATATAGCCCTGATTTCACAAAACCCTTCATCATTCAGCGTGATGCATCCAATCTTGGAATAGGCGTTGTGTTGTCGCAAGTATGTGAAAACGAAGAACATCCCATCATGTTCCTGAGCAAAAAGCTGTCGCTTGCAGAACAAAAATATAGCACTATGGAAAAGAATGTGCACCCATTATTTTTGCCGTGCAAAAGTTGAAATGCTATCTTGATGGACACCAAAAATTTGTCATTCAAACTGACCATAATTTCTTGGTCTGGTTAGAGAAAAATACTGGGACTAATCCAAGACTCTTAAGGTGGTCCTTAATTTTGCAAGCATTTAATTATGAGATTGCTTATCGGAAAGGAAAACAGAATCAGAATGCTGATAGTTTAAACTGTATCCCTTAAAACTTGGAAAAAAAACACACACTTGTAATGAGAATTGATGGAAAATAAGAATTTTCTTTGTATTATTATTTTTTTTTGTCTAGAATGATTGGTATTTGTATATTAGTATTAATATTTGATATTACTATTTTAATTTTTTTTTGATATTTTGTATTTGTATTTTAAACTTTGATATTTTGTATTGGTATTTTAAAATTTGATATTTGGTATTAGTATTTTAAAATTTGATATTTGGTATTAGTATTTTAAAATTTGATGTTTGGTATTAGTATTTTAAACTTTTGTATTTGTATTTTGATATTTGGAATTTTTTATTTTCAATTTTGGTATTAATATTTTAAAAAAAAAATTTTATATGTGTATGTTAATTTTTTGATAATTTATATTTGTATTTGTATTTTAAAGTTTGCATTTGGTAGCAGTATTTCATCAAATGATATTTTGTAATGTTAAAGTTCACATAGATTAGTAGGGATAAGTTAAATGCCTTCCTTTAAATAAGGTACTAATTTCGGATAGAACATTTACTTGCACGTTATTTTTTTTAAAAAAATATTTTTTAGCTCCGTTTAAAAGAAAAGGATTTCAAGAAATAATTCTTAAAACTCTCTACTGCTGCATAAACTGATCCTACGTCAAGTATTTTTTCAGGTATCACAGTAAAACTTTCCACTCAACTATCGTGAAAAGTTTTCTCCTGGATGGGAGGAAATAATTAGACTGTAACGGCGTGGCACATAGTACACTAGGAGGCTTGACACATAGCACACGATAGACTAGAAAGAGGGCGCTGCTGTGAACTGTTTTGGCCTTTGAGCGGGAAGGAGAGAAGAAGAGGAGTCTCGAACGAAAAATGGAGGAATCTGCCTGTAGTTCCCAATGTGACTGTTAATTGTAAATGAAAATATTAATATAGTGATGTGTTTTGAAGGAAATAATAAAAACGGCAAATCCGGTTACTTAGAGCTGATTAATTCAACTACAAGACGATCTTACAAGGCTATTTTTCCATTCGGTTTTAATCTAATTTTGATATCTAAAATATACTAGCTCTCAAAGGCAAAAACTTTCCATTGGTAAATTAACTCTTAATTCATTCATGTATTTGTATTACTTACTAGAATGCTTTAAAAGTTAAAATCCCATTTAATAAAGTAATTGACAAAATTAATTAATTTTTCCTATCTCTATACTAAACTTATAAAATTCCTAATTCAAATGAAATCCATATTTCTGCCAAACATAATGTTAAAGATTATAACTACTGTAATTTCTTCCTTCTTTTGTTGTCAACCTTTCTCTAATAACTCTTTCCTTCAAAATAGGATCTGTGCACATGAAGAGAACAAATTATAATTTTAGAAAATATAAACATCTCTAGAGAAGAAAATCCTTTTCTCAAAGACTGCACTTCCTATATTTCAGAAAATATTATGAAATTTTATTTAACACTGTTAAAAATATCCTTTGCATTTATGACGGTTAAAAAGGTGCAATCTATGGTCTTTGATGCTGTACTTTTTTCTTTATTTAATACTGGATCATTTCCTGGAAGTTTAAATTAATTAGTATTATCTCCAAGGCAGAGGGAAATTTTTCTTCAAATTTTTCCTTTCCACGCCTGTGTGTGCTTACTCTTAATTTGATATTACATTTTTCCTAGTGTTTCAAGTAAGTGTTTTTAAAATTAATTCATGGATAATTGGGGAAATTATTCGTAATGAATTCAATTATTCCTACTTAAAGAATAGGTCCTTCACAGACTTTTAAAAATTCCACTTTTTTAAAATTCTAAAGATTTTTTTCCTATTCTAAATTTGAAATAATTGAATAAAATTTGAGGAAATATGAAAGTAAGTTCCTTTTCACTTTCACACTGCATGCACACTTTATTAAATTATTTCCATTTTTTTAAGTAGAAAAAAATTTTTTAAGTAAGTCTTTTGAAATATTTTTCATCAATAAAAGCATAGTAACTCTATATACAAATGCGCATCAAATTCGCAATTAAATTCAGAGTTTTAATATAATTATGAGAGGAGATATCTTTATACATTTAATGGTATATATATATATATATATATATATATATATATATTGTGACGGGGCTTTTATCTCATATCAACTTCCAATATATATATGATTTCTAATTTACAATAAAAGCCCCGTCACAAACACACGCGCACACACACATATATATATATATATGTGTGTGTGTGTGTCAAATATATGGTATATGTATCGCAAAATTTTGCATTCAGCATTTGTTAAAAAGAAAGTACAGTACCATGTTGTGTGAAGGGAGTAAGGCTGGACTGCTGCATTTTTGTGTGCTGTGCGACCACGCTATCACATGTAGTGCACCTATAAGGAATGTAAATAAAACTTGAATTGTTTTTGTATTCTTTTAAATGTTTTTCTTTCTTTTTTCTTTTTGCTATGCTCGTCTCAAGTTTTTTTTTATTTATTTATTATTATAGCGCTTTGAAACCTTGGAGGGAATTACACATATTCCTGTCTATAAGGTCACTAAAAAAATCATGGGACACTTGGCATGCATAACTGTAAAGCCATTTATAAAAGATATCACATTTAAACAAAATGAATTAAGAAATATTTCAACAATTGGTGTACAGTAAATATGAAAACTTTTATTAGTATTATAGTATTTTAATTTGATCTAGATTTTCAAATGTAGTTCGAAGGCACACTGGAGTCAAAAAAGTATTGAGACACTTTTGGAAATAGAAATTTAACAAATATACAGCGCATCAATAGAATCTAATACCACACCACTTTTTTAGACTAGAAGTTTAACTTAAAGGTTTTAACAAATAAGATTATTTATAGAAAAAAGGGCAAGAAAAAAGATATATCGTTTGGTTTGCGAAATCTTATAACAAGTCATTGGAAAAAGAAGAAACCAGTTCGATGTGTATAGAAACTCTTGAAATTGAGTAAGTCTATTGTTTTTAACATCATTGACAGGTTCAAAAAAACAAATAGTGAAGAATACAAACAAATATCAGGGAGCCCAAGGATATTTATGGAACGTGAAGAGATTTGGACTGTGAGACAAGTACACATAAATCTAAGAATTAGAGCAGTGAAAATGACTTTGCTATGTAAAAGAATTTTCAGAATTTGCTGATTCCTGAAAATCAACAAATTCTGAAACTTTAAGAAAACATAAGTATCACTGCAGCGTACCTCAAAGATACTCGGCAAAGCAAATAGACAACGTTGGTTGCCAGTTTCAAAAATATATGTAATTTTGAGATTTCCGACAGAATATTGGGAAAATGTAATTTTTTTGATAAAAGCAAATATAACATTAACGGATCGGAAGGCAAGCAAACAGTTTGGTGGAAATCAAATACAGCAATGCATGTCAAAAATTTACGCCCTGCTGTCAAATATGGAGGGGATATCCAAATTGTCTGAGGCTGTATGGCAAGCTCTGGTGTCGGGAACTTAAATTTTATTTATGATATAATAAATAAATATGTCTATATTGACATTCTCAAGCGAATTTTTTTTTAAAGCAAACTGCGAGCAATTTGGGAATCTCAAGACGACATTTTAACTTTTGCCAAATTAATGACCCGAATCATACTGCAGATATTTTCAAGTTATGGGTCCTCTAACTGCCCTAATGTTATTAAGACTCCTGCACAAAGTTCAGACCTTAATCAATTATATATGTGTGAGATTATTTGCAGAGAAAACTATATGAGCACCAAATTTCTAACAAGCAGGATTTAAATGTAATATTTGGTCGAAGAGTGGACCACAAAATCGATAGATTGTTTTGCAAAACCACGATCAAATCCATGCCAAAAAAACTTTGAGAGATCATAAAAAGCAAGGTCGTCCAAACAAGATATTATTTTCTAAGATTGAATGGTTTTTCTTAATTTATTGGGAAGAGTCACAATACTTTTTTGAGCCTGATTTTTAACTCGGTTTCCTTCATTTTTAATTTTAACTATAATTGCATTAATGTATGAGTTCTCTTCAAATAATTGTTATTTGTATTTACTAAAATAATATATACTTCTTTTTTTGTTTCATTGTATTTTTAAGTAAAATATTACGATAAAAATCTATGAACTGGTAGTGTGTCCCAATACTTTTTTGACTTACTGTATATCCTTGGTATTTGAGATAAAATATACGGGGGGGCAATATAAGGGAAATAAAAAAACATACAAATCACTTATATTTTTACCACATATTTGAGCTTTTATATGCGTCTAATATTGCAGTAAAATCAAAAACACGGATAAATTATTTAGTGCTTTTTGCAAGATTTCCGGATTCTTACAGAAAACATTTCTTTCGTCCAGTACTGCTTCAAATAAAATTATTTCTTGTAAGTTTTTTTTCTTTTCTTTTCTTGTACGCAAATTGGTCAATTTGACGTCATAGCAGAATGATTGTGCATTTGATTGCAATCGAGTGTTTCCAGCAAATAATATTCGATTTACTTATACAGAAAAGGATAAACGTGATCTTAAAAAGACGAGCTAGTTTGTTTGTTCAGCAGTTAAGAGGCGAATGAATAACCAATGCTTCGGTTTTCTAGCTTATTTTTTTTATTCATTAGATTGATTTTTGTGCTTCTTAGCTTTAATGGGTTGTGTGGAATATATATACATTTCCCCCCTTTTTTCACAAGAAGGTTTTCTCATCATTTGAAAGTGCTTTTTAAAGTAATTTTCTTATGTTACGCAATTCTGTTAAGCAAGGGATATTTTCTGAGTACGAAATGACCAACCAATGAATTTCTGCTTGCGTTGAATCTAATCAGAGAGTATCAGGACATGATCTTAAGCGTAAAATATCAAGATTTATAGATATGTTTCTTTTATATATGTTTCTCTTAATATTTCTAAAAGAGCTTGGAATTTTGTATGTTTACATATTAATAATATTTTAATAATTCTCTAGAAGCACAACAATAATTTTTTGGTTAATAAGATTCATTTTCTTTTTAGTCAGCATGGACATTATTTTTGAGATCTCGTAACACATATTTTCATTTCATACCATTTCTTGAAAAAAAAAAGAAAACATTTTTAAACGTATAAAATGTTTTCCACACCTATATAAAGAAAGACATAATATATATTGAACCAATTTCGTTTTAAAAAATTAGAATAATTTCCTTTAAAAATAAAAAAAAAAACTTCGTATTTTAGTAAATTTCTATTTTTTCTCCTTTTTTAAATGTAAAACTATTAGGCATTGTCTAAAACAAAGTGACATTTTTCCCTATATGCGCATATATACTGTATAGAAGCATAAAAAATATGGGAGCACAAAGTTCAATAGTTTTTTATAAGTGAAACTAAATGCGAAAAAAAATTATATTTCTGAGAATATGTGAAACAAATGAAAATTCCCAGTTCTAATACATTATGCATTTGATAAATGTTTTCAAGCCTGCTTTCCGCGTTTCTGATAATGCTATATTAGTCATTCTTTTCAGTTACAAAAGCGGGCTGCGGTAGCCCATGGTCAAGCTATCGGATCATGGCAGGCATTTCATGAGTTCGATCCCAGTACCACAAAAGACCCGCCGTGTAGGGCAGCGATGCATGATAAACCGGTCGAGAGCTGAAACGTCCTTCCAAGGGAGTGGTGTGGGAGTTAGGACAGGGGATGCCAGCTCAGGTTTCGTCCACGTTACTTGACCATGCTTCAAAATTACGTGGTCCGTCGCCAAAAGTTCGCGTGTAGCTGAACAGTGCGATGTTAATATTCACTCACCCAGTTACAAAAGTAATTCTTAAAACGTTTTCTCTGTTTTTTGATTGAACATGAACACAATTTTTGAGATCACATAGCACATATTTTCAGCTTGATGCCATTTTTCTTTTAAAATGAAATGCGTATTAAATGTGCAAAATACTTAACATGTATTTATAAATTAATGCGTAAAACATAGTGAACTCATTTTTGAAGAAATCACTGTATAATGTTTTTGTGGAAAAACTACGTGATCTTAAAACTTTTCTTTCTTTTACAAACGAAAAACAATTTTAAAAAATTAGGCACTATTTAGAGAAAAGAAACGTATTAGTAGTTCTCTATATGCACAAGTATCCTGAAACAAAAACCACAAAAGTAGCATTAATTTTCTTTAAACGTGTACCTAAATGTAAAAATTTGTAACGTCGAGAAAAAACGGAAATTTTACAAAAAAAAAAAGTTTTTTACATCATTTATTGACTATATATATTACATCTTATTCCTTTAAATTCTGATAATCTACTTTTTAATAATCTTTTATTTTTAATGTTTTTGGCTTTGATTGATATTTTATTAACAATATTTGTAGCCTGATATCGTTTTTGAAAAGTGATATAAACAGTTTTAAACATTTACAAGTATCAATCCAGTATCATATATAAAAAAATATTTCATAAGAAAATAAACACAGAAAGAAGCAGCTATATACCCCCCAAACACATGCAAGTGCTTGATTCAAAACATTTGCGGCAGACTAAATGTGATTTATGTTTTTACACACTACTTGGAAAAATATTTCCAGATAAACGTGATTTAAAAGTAGTGGGTTTTCTTTCAAATAAAAACAGTTTTCGTATATCTAACATAAGAGGACCTCTCCTTTTAAAAAAATTCAAATAAGGTATGGTCATTTTCTTATATTTATTCAACGTTATTTTTTCAGTTTGTTGTTACTTTGTCTGCGAACATATAGGTATTATATATTTCTAGAATCTGAAATATATGCAATATTTTTTAATCCTTCATCGGTAGCAACTTTCTGCGACTTTAGTCAGCGGCAATGGGCAAAAAATGCACACAATTTCAAATGAACACATCTCCCATCGTCCTTTGACCTGGGTGACGTTCCTTAACATTTATAATTTTTAGGATCTAAATCAGATGTTCTCAAACGTTTTGTCTCATAGACCCTTGCCATTCATTTTGGTTTTGGGTAGACCATTGCTTACCTAATATTGGATTTTTGTAAATTTATCAATTTTTAAATATCTTTTTGACAGCTAGTATAGAGCTACTTACTTTAAGCAAAATATTTAAATGTTTGAACTTTATTGAAGTATAGTGTTTAAAACTCTTAAAAAACGCATATCATTAAATTAAAATTTTATTCATACATTAAATAACTGATCAACAAACAATTGTATATAATAGAAGGGATGAATCTAGCGTTTCAATAACAAAGTTTCAACATTTGGCAACAATCTTGTCAGGATTAACCTTCATTCTCCTCGGTTAGTAGTGTCTAGCCTTTTTTTTCCTTTTTTTTTCTTTTGGAGATAGAAAAATGACGCTGAAACTCATTCTCACGAGAAAAACGAATTAATTAAAAAAACTTTATCACAATACTCCATACATTGAGAAAAATAATTGTAATGTATTTTTAAAGCCAAAATTGCTGATACTCGTTTCTAAACTTTACTTTAAAATATTATTCCGATCAGTTCATCTTGTAATATAACATTTTTTTTCTATGTGATAGTTTGAACTCATTGCCTACTATGTAATTACCATATTCAAAGTACTCTACCTAGTTTCAAAATCTGAAGAAAGAGCCTTTAAATGTTGAACGTATGTTAAAACGTCATTTCCCCGTCAGATTGTCTGTGGCCAATTGAAAAACTTGGAAAATCCATGTCGTCCAATATTATAATCTATTAGCTTAATTCTGGCAAGAAATGCTGAAATGATGGTCCTTGCTTTAATAAAATTTATTGTCACCTTGTAACTATAAATTAACCTCATTAAAGTTAGTAAATAAATTATGTTAAATATGTAAAATCTGGTTTTCATTTGATAAAATTTTCTTTTAAAATTAAAGTCACAATTTGGTTTAAGGAGAGGCCCTATCATAGATCCCCATTTACACTACATGGACCCTTAAATTGTTTTCTCGCTTACTTGAAACCTTAGTAGGTCATCATAGACCACTGGGGGTCGATATAGACATATTTGGGAATCCCTGATCTAGATAAAGCAGTGTTTCTCAAACTGTGGGGCGCGCCCCCTGGGGGGCGATGACCTTACCAGGGGGGCGCGAGCATATCGAAAATAAAAGATTTAAAAAATAATTAGCTTACTGGAATGAATTAAAACAAAATACTTTCAGGCATAATAAAAAAGTGCACTTTTACTCTGATATAATTTATAGGCGCGCGATATTAAATCAGCAGAAATAAAAACTTCTTCAATACCTAATTAGCTATCTTTGATCCTATAACCAAATAAAAAAACCTTTGTTTGATTTGCTGTAATCCCATGATGAGAGATTTTTTATTACGCTTTTTTTAACCTAACATACTACTCTTTCAGAGAAAAAACAGATCCCACGCCCAGAATCGAAAAAATTTAGGAACATAAAAAATTCATCACTGTCATTTTTTTTAATACTGCACATTATAGCTGTAATCTGTTTGACCTTCTAAGTTATTGGTACAGTTAGTTATGACTCTCTCTTATGTGTTCTCTGTTGCGCTTTTTTCCACGCAAAAGAATTTTATGATAGTTGGAACACCACGAAGATCACACACACACACAAGCACATGAAGGATTACTTGACCAAGACATAATTTATAAATATTCTCAACATATAAAGCATAACGAAAAACGTTTCACACAATTTTTTAGCAGTAACATACATATTATCATAATGAATACACTTTTCACCCGGAAGTGATTGCGCGGGACACACAGATTACGAAATCGTTAATTCTGGCAAAACTGTTTATTTATTACCAATTAAAATTGAAAAGTCCTTGAAAGTAGGTAAGTAAACTTTCTCTTAGTTAAATTATTCACTTAAATCATGATTTGTATCGTTTACAATGAAATAATTATAAAAAAAAAGGATTGGGGTGACTCAATAACCCCGACCGTATCGAGTGCGCGCCTGCTACCGGGTTAAAACATGTTGAAGTCTTTTCGCTTTAAATATTAAAATAATACAATATTATTCTTCATCGATATTTTATATTATTGATCATTATTTAACATCAGTGGCGCACACAAGGGGGGATGGTCCGGACCCCCCCCCCAAAGCCCTTGATTTTTTTCCGATTGATTATAA
This sequence comes from Trichonephila clavipes, assembly GCA_019973935.1. Taxonomy (NCBI): domain Eukaryota; kingdom Metazoa; phylum Arthropoda; class Arachnida; order Araneae; family Nephilidae; genus Trichonephila; species Trichonephila clavipes. Next base: position 223,549 of record BMAU01011558.1, read on the forward strand.
TTCTAAGTTTATAGTGCGCAAAATTTAATTAAGTATTTGTTATTAATGATTAATTTTATTAATTAATGCTAATTATTTATTCAAGAATTAGTTTTTTACTGTGTTTTGTTCCGGAAAATCGACAAAATCAAAAGGAACCTGATACAAGATTGGTGAACTTTCGACCCTTGATCCCCCCCTTGAAAAATTCCTGTGTGCGCTACTGTTTAACATCAATTATAAATGCTAATTCTGTGAGGCTTAAAATTACAATTCGCTTAAAACTAATTATAATTTGAGCAACCATTTTTAAAAAATCATTTTACGTTTTTGTAAACATTGTCGAGCACTTGGCTTTGCTTCCCTTACAATTCAGCTATTATATCAATAATGTTTTATTTTCTTATAAATGAACTCGTGCAAAGAGTGGGCACTTCAGCCGGTATACTTTTAATGTATCAGTGCTGCACAGAATATTTTATAACTAATTAATTAATACTAAATTAAGAACAAGTTTAATAAGTATTAATGACGTCCATGAGCTTTTCTTGGAAAGCAAAGTTTTTATAAGGAATTCTACGATTAGAAATTGACCCTCTGAGTTCTTTTTCTATATTTAGCAGATATCTATATTTTGTCTTCTAATCAGCTACCGCATTTTGCAATATGTTCAATTTAAAAATTACAGAAAGGAAAAATAACATAATAATTATCCTATTATTTTATTTATTTATTTATTTATTTTGCTTAAAAGTAGTATACAAAATTTAATACTTATGTTACTAATTTGTATGGTTTATAATTAAGATCGCCTATTGTAGCTTTAGCATCAAAGTGCATTATTATTGCATTCAGTACATTATTAATGTATAAGGGGGGGCGCGAAAAAAATTGTGATCGAAAAGGCGGGCGCAAGTATTGAAAGTTTGAGAAGCACTGAGATAAAGGGATGAAAATTTTTTTTCGAAAACATATTTTATTTTACTATATAAAACGCATGCTTTCTAAAATAGCAATTTTTTGGAACTTCACAGCATTTGATTCCAAATTTGAACTGATGGATGACCTAATCATTAAAAAAAACTATGTACGGCAAAAAAGTGCATATGTGCTTGTTTTGCTCAAGTGTGACCGGCAGAGGGTTAAATTAAAGAGAGAAAAATTAAACTTTTTGAAAATTTATAGTGTCCTGATACTCTTAAGACTATTTAACAGTTAAAAGTTTTCTCAGCTTCATTGTTTTGTTTTTTGCATACATTGTCTGTCAATATCATTAAATCCAATATAATTCGTTATATTTGCTAATATATTTATGTACATTTTGGTTACGTCCTGAATGCTTCTCTAATATTTATCAGCATTTTATATTATTTCATTGTATCCTACTGTTACATTTCTTTCAACAAGCTCACATTCTTGAGAGTTTATTTAAATAAAAGATTAACTGAACTGAACCTCATATTTTTGTTTCTTTGAAGTTTTTCACTTACCATCGGTGATTAATGAAGTCTAATGTGTTCATATATATATATATATATATATATATATATATATATATGAACACATTAGACTAAATAAATTAACTGAACTGAACCTCATATTTTGTTTCTTTGAAGTTTTTTACCATCGGTGATTAATGAAGTCTAATGTGTTCATATATATATATATATATATATATATATATATATATATATGAACACATTAGACTTCATTAATCACCGATGGTAAGTGAAAAACTTCAAAGAAACAAAAATATGAGGTTCAGTTCAGTTAATCTTTTATTTAAATAAACTCTCAAGAATGTGAGCTTGTTGAAAGAAATGTAACAGTAGGATACAATGAAATAATATAAAATGCTGATAAATATTAGAGAAGCATTCAGGACGTAACCAAAAATGTACATAAATATATATATATATATATATATATATATATATATATATATATATATATATATATATATATAAATCTTTGTGTATAACTGGACATTTCAAGAAAAAATTAAGCAAATACAAACTGATAGAATGCTTAAAATTTTTTAATGCATAAACAAAGAAAAAAATTGAATAATATATATATTCATATAGATTAAAAACTGAATAACACATTTATTAACCTTTAATAAAGCACAAATGCTAATAATCATATTATTATGACACATCTACGTAATGTAATTAGTTTGACTAATAAAACGTTACTAATAATAGGGTTTAAGAAATGTCAGTATTAACATTAGTGAGAATTTTGCTACATATTTCTATCTTGTTGTTTATTGCATAATAATGTATATCACAATAAACATGATATAAACTAATTAATCAATAATGATGTTTTGGAATGTGGTACTTAAACATTATGAATAGTTATGAAAGAAGAAAACTTAGGTATGTCTATAAGCTAAAGCATTCTAATTTTTTGATTTTCCAGTAAAGTAAATAATTCGCGTATTTTCGTTATGAAAGTTCAAATTGGCTCTTCTATTATCCACTGGGAATTTTCATTTATACTTCCAATAATTCTGTTCTTTATTGATTTTAATGCAAATTCCTTACATAATAAACAAATTGAATTAGAAGGATTTGTACGTTTCAGTATTTCTCGGATATCCAATGAATGTTGGATATGTTTAATCTGACATAAATCAAAAATAATTATTTAAATAATTATCAGTTACAAAACCACTTCAGTTGAGTAATTTGAAACCAGTAAAGCTAATTTTATTATTCAGGGGTAAAATAAATCATGATATGTTTTGAGATATTAATTCATCGCAGTCAAACGAAATATCCATAGCTTTGTTTAAATTACATACTGATTGGATTATTAAAGATTCTTACATTAATTAGCTACCGTTTAAAGATAATTCGCATAATACCAAGAGAGAGATGAAAATTGAAACAACTTTTTTAAAATCTTCTAATGCAGTAACGTATATATATAAAAGGTTTTTATTTTTCAATTTTCAGTTATTTTAGGTACAAAAAAAAAAACACGTGAACCAAGTTCACGTTTGTATTCATGACCTTAAATTATTAATAAAAAGGATAAATAAAGCTTGTTAATACGTTAGAGAAAGGAAGTACAGTATTGATTCTTAGTAAGCTCTATATAACGTTATTCATCTCTCTATCACATCTACCAATATTTGATTAGAAAAGAATATTGATACATTTTCTGAATCTGCAAAATTATAACTCTGAATCAGTCCGAGATCAGCGAACGTAGTTTTTTCAAAATGATAGTTAATATACCATTACTTCATCGAGGTGGAAAATGTTATAGGTTAGTTGTAAATTTTAGGTTTGTTTAAAAGTAATTTTTTTAAGATTAATTGTTTATTAAATGTAAGCCTACCTAGGCTATAATTAGGTCAGTCATTCTTCAAGCATGATTTTTTCCCCTAAAGCTTTAGAAAATAATAGCTTACCATTTTACTCAATTGATATTTTGTGTATATTTTTTAATTTTTTTTCATAATTTACTATTCTTTATATTGTAGAACACTTTATTACGTTTATATTCATTTTATATAATCTCTCTCTCTCTCTCTCTATATATATATATATATATATATCCATATATTTTAAAAATATAAGGATGCAGCAGCATTATAAATATTGTTGACTCAAGAGAGCTCATGTAAATAAAATAATTTATGCTAAAGTTAATATATATATACGAGGGTTGGGACGTAAGTCATGGCAACTATTTTTTTTCTTGTAGATATGCGAATGGATCACAAACGTATATGTGTCGTGTGGAAGTTCTGCAGGCGTAGTGTGTATGCAGAACATCAGATAGCTCTGTGATAGCTGGTAGTAGCTCAGTGAGGGATGTGAAATCTGTAAGTTGGTGAGTGAAATGCAAGATGGAAGTAACCCATGTTGAGTAGCACGCTTACATCAAAATAGCCATTCTCTGAGAAAGAAATGCAATGGAGAGAGAATGTCACAGTGAATTAGTGGAAGCACTTGGAATAATGCCCTATCATACAGTACATTAATTAGCACGGTGGATAGGAAAGTTTCAGCAAAGACGTGTGTCAATCAGTGATGAGCAACGTTCGGGACCACCGGTCAGAGTGTGGACCGACCAGTCAGTGGGCGGACTGACTTGGTACGTGTCGTCATTGAGCAGCTCATGGATTACATTAAGTGTCTTTACTCTCAGGTTTGTCCTGTCAACCTTATGTGTACTGTGTTGTCATTCTTTTGCACCGTGAATGTCATATTGCCCTGAATACTATCGTAATAAATTAGTGGGTTACGATATATTTCAGTACTATCTATTGTCCACACATGTAGTTAACACCTTGAACTTTCATCTGTATATGTCACATTTTCCAACCGGACTGGTTTCTTCAAGAAAAAAAATAGTTACCTTGACATTTGCCCCAATCCTCGTATATGTATACCAGGTATAGGTTTCGAAAAATACTACGAGGTAATAAACATAAGACTAACTTATAAATTCTTAAGACATTGGATAGTTTCCAATACCAAATACCATGTAAGAATATCAGTATATACCCCTTAACTATAACTGTTACTTAAAAACAAATATAAAGATAGCAAGGTGAACATGAAAATCATACAAGCTCAAAAAAAATATTAACAAGAATGAAAGGATAAAAGATTAATTCGTCAAAAAAAGGTTAAATAAAGCTCTATCAATCATATAAAGAATCTGACACTGTTAACGTCATCAAAATACAACGAATTAAATGAGGAGATCACGTTGTCAAAATGAACGAAGACCGCACCATTAAAGTCTTCAATGCCCAACCAATTGGCACTCAAAGAAAGGTCAGGCCAAATCTTAGATGAGGGCCTAGAAAAATCTATCCTAGTTTTGAGAACTAAGAATTTCAGAACACTAGCAGGAAGAAGGCTGGTCTAGAAAAGGCTTCTTGAGAAGACCAAGGCCCACCTTGGGTTGTCGTTCCACTGAGGAAGAAAGGAAAGATAAGTATTATTCATGATTACATTCTTATATGTGTAAGTATGTAATTAAATTTACAAATTCTTAAAACAAAAATTTAATTTGGTTGAGTATGAAATTTCAATATTCAATTACTGCCGTATTTTTACCAGTTTTATATTTGTTTAATCCCGTAAAATCCGGTGATTTTATCTGAAAATTTATCAAAAATATATAATTGAAAAGCAATAACTTCCATACATATTAGAAGTATTCATTAACTGATTCCTACTTAACTTTATTTTTCTACGAAATCTAAAAGAAAAAAAATGTTTAAAATGAAATATTATTAGTTTCAATGATTTTATATCTCCTCTATGCAGGTAAATGGATGAAGAATGCGCCGCATATACAAACATTTATTCAATGCATTTTTCTAAAGAACAATCGAAAGTAAACAATCAGAATAACGAGGTTCTCATGAAATAGCCATTAAAACCTCATCAAAAGAATACCTCCTGCAGATATTCAGTATACAACTAGAAAGGAGTTAAAAAGAAAAAATTCGATAGATGTTGCATAATCTTTAAGTAAATGAGAATATAATCGACGAAGAACATATCCAGATGAATTTCTATGTAGAACATTATTCCTATTTTATTCTTTAGCAATTTAAATTTGCCAGATACAAAAATCGCGTTATTCCGTATTTTACTCATGTTTATTAAATATTCATTACCCTGCAAACAGTTTTCTGTATAGAAAAAGTAAATTTTGTTTTATTGCAAAATCGTGATAGATCATCATCATAAAAAAACTGTCTACAGTAATATGCGTATTAATTGTAACAAACACATAGTTTTTCACAAATGTTGTTTAATTGGTTAACTTAAATGCATGGTATGGCAATCTAATACAAAATATGTCATTTAGTATGAATAAGATTCTGTATATGGTTTGGCATGGCTGTCACTGAATTAGAATATAAATGTTTTATCTCGTCATCATGAAACCAAACTTTTAAAGCATTCTTAATCATTGTTATCTGTGTTAAGCAGTTCATTTTACTCACACGCCTCCTTACAATGATCCAAAAATTTTCGATGGAATTTAAATCAGGAGAATTACCAGGCCAACCCAAAACTGTTATTTTCTGTTTTTGAAAAAAAAAAACTTTGTTAGCTTAGAAATATAGCACGCTGCAAGATCTTGTAGAAAGATGGCACCACCACCAGCGAACGTTTGCATCATAGGCACAATTTTACTTTTTATTATAGAAATGTTTAGTTCACCATCCCTTCAACTGGTACTAAGCTGCCAGGTCTCCAGAAGTAAAATAACCCTAAAACATCCGTTTCTGAGGAGGCTTAACTGTTTGGATAAGCTGTGTGTTCTACACCTGACAAATCTTGGTCGAAACCCTTGTACAAAAAAAAAAAAATGCTTTTCTTCGCTGAATGCAACCTTCTTCCAATCTTGTGTGATCGAGGATTGATATTTATTAGCCCAATTCAAACGTTTCTTCTTTATTGCAGATGTTAATAACTGCTTTTTGATTGGTTTTCTTGCAAATCTCCCAACTTGAGTAAGTCTTGGTCGAACTGTCGAGCAATCCAAGCTTCTACCAGTAAATAATAATTATCAATGAAGACCTCTACTTGTTTCACATGGATGAATCGTACTATTTCGTACAAGAAATTTGTCTGTTCCAGGTTCCAAAATTCTTCTGAAAATTAATAATCCAGGAAACACTGGATTTTCCAATCCAACCGCTTCAGCAATAACCCTCACAGTCATAGAAGTATGCTGACTAAGGCTAACAATTCCAGTCCTTTTTCTGGGAGTCGTCTCCGTTTTTGTAATACACGTCAGTAGGAGACAATTCCCACAACTGATAACTTCTTACAGCAACTGAAGGGAAAAATTTTCGACATCTCCTAATCACGTCGTCAAATCGGTTTAGACTAGTTAAGGGCAGTCGTGCGTTGAAAGAAAATGCAGTTGAAACCGGTTTGAGGTAGAAAATTTCCAAGAAAGGAACAATTTTCTTAAAAAATAAGTTTCTCCCAATTAATTCGCACACGTACTGTATGATGTCAGTAAATAATAAAGATTTATAGTATTTATAAATATTTTAATTTTATTCTTTTGCTACATTCTCATTCTAAAATAGGATTTATTCTAAATGCAAAAAGTCTATTCCTAAAGAAGACTTGAGTAACATTAAACAGAGTAGATTTTGTACTCCTGAATAGAGTCGCCAAGTATAAATTTAGGGGTTTATCTTGGTTGCTATGTTCCCAGCTTTGTTACTATGCACATTATTCATCTTTACAGTTGCTTTGCGTCTGAGTTCATTTCTGAGATATATATGAATGGCCCCAGGCCTGCTGGTAAACTGAGGAGGACATCATCTTCACAATATTCCTTTATTACGCTTTCATCATATATAATCTAACATGGCGGACCTTTTGCCGCGCAACCGGGTGGTATAAAAAACAACCTCTCAGCGAGGAGACACCAGCCAAGTCCTTTCTAGTATGCGTTCGCCTTCGTCAGCGCTCGTTGCTCCTTTTAACAGGCTTGTTTACTCATAAATCCTTACGCGATGGTAAAGAGTTCGCACTATTTTCATTTATTACTTCCTTAATTTTGAACCTAAACTTTTCAAACCTGACATATATATATAAAAAGATTACTTGCCATTACCCCTTTCCCTCCACTGGGTATTTCTTGGTGTTATACGAATATATACTATTCATAAATTATTGATATTTTAGTCCTCGAATTAAGTGTTCGAATGTATTGAAACACATTCTTATAATCCTCACCTCTTGATTTAAAAAGAACAGGATTTGAATTTCTAAAATTGAAATAGAATTATCTCCAGCGCTCCCGTAGCCCCTCACTCGAAGTAAGTTTCGGCAAAACTGATTTTTAACGGGTCTCTACTCTACAAAATAAATATGTTTACCAAATTTCAAATCTCAGTGCTAACTGCTCAAAAACGAATAATTTTTATTAATAACCCCTCCTAGAGATTCCCATTTATCAAAGACGCATTCTTAGTGCATTTCAACTCAGCGAAGAAATATGAATAGCAAATTTCACTACTGTAGGTTTAATGTTCGAAAACGGAAATTTTTTTTATCTACACACTCCAGTAAAATACCTCACAACCATACGAATCAATTTCTGTAAAATAGATTCTTAGCGGATCTCCGTTCAACAAAAAAAAACATGCTTACCAAATTTCAACTATTTGGGTCCTACAGTTCAAAAATAGATTTTTTTAATCTATAACGTATTTTAACCCCTGGCAACCTCCTTTGGTTTAATTTCGCAAGATTTCTGTTGTATCTGATCCCTACTCCATGAAATGAACATGCCTACAAAATTTCAAGTTTTGTCGATCTAATAGTTCCGGAGATATCGTGATGAGTGAACTGGTTTTGTTTTTTAAATACATAGATTGCTTTAACTCTAAATGAATCGAAGAACCCACGGTCATCAATATGTATCTTTAAGAATATTTCTTAAGCTTATATTCCAATCAAGTGTAAGAACATCAGATATGTGTGTATAAAAAATTGAATCTAAGTGAAAATTTGGAAGAACAAAATCACAAAAATACAATTTTTTTTAATTTTGTAAGTGACAGCATATCCACTTACTCTCATACCAAGAGAAATAATTACAGAAATATGAAAAAGAAAATGCACCAATCCACAACAAAAAACAGGAAAGACAAAATTGTTTTACACTTAAATCCATCATGAGCTAAAATGAAAGCACTTTTTTTTTCACTTCGCGTCACGAGCAATTTAAATCGTCTGAAGTACATTGACATCAAACAAGCAAATTTCTAATGCTTTTCAACATACCGTAACAAACTAGACAGAACGTTAAAAAGAATACAAAAACTTTCAACACAACGCAAGTAGAACATTCTCTTAAGTACTTGAGAACTCCCAAAAATAACAAATAGTTCCGAACCTCTTTGTCTTCTAACTTCTCGTTCCCCTCCCCCTCTTCACTGTTTTCCTCTTTACTCAAAACGGGAAAAAGAAATGCAAGAATCCTCTGTTAATGACACTGTAACAATCGTGTCTTCATCGAGTTCGTTTCTTTCTCATCGGAATTAGCTGAAAGAGTTGTTTTTATTCGTTTTCAAGACGAGACGATTGATTAAATGCATTATGCAATGCATGGTTAGAATGTAAAGCAGATGATATTTGGCACTTTTTTCGTGGATCACCAAGTAATTTGCTAGAATTGTTTTTTATCTTAATGCAGTGAATGTACTTCCAAAAAAACGTAGTGATGAAATAAATATTATTGATAATTTTTTTCCCCAATGGGGTCGTATTTTAGCAACTTAGCATTTGCAGACAAGGCATGTTCTCCAATGGAAGAACGAGTTCATGATGGCACCATGAACTCTAGTGGCGAACTTGCAACAAAATTGTGACGCTTGAATTAATATTTTTAATTCAAGCGTCACAATTTTGTTGCAAGTTCGCCTCTAAATTAATATTTTTAATTCAAGCTCTCGTTGAATACTAAATATTGCCGTGAGTGTCACAGCCAAGTTGATACTCAAGGATCTTTCACATGCTACATAACCATATGATATGCGTGCATATCATTCCAGACGCATCCAGAAAATCTTTCAAACCCAGCCGGGGTCGAATACATAACCTTAGGCTTACGCAGTGGTCATGCTATCTCGAAGACACAAGAGCCGATGAATGCTCTATAATTTCTTATTCAATTTCAAAAATTAAGATTTATGTTTCTTATATATGTAAACATTAATATAAATATTACTAAGGTATAAATTAATTATTGCTTTCATTATAATCGGCATTTTATGATGTTGGCACCCCTCTCTCCTAACTTCCATGCCACAGCCATGGAGGATGTTCGGTCATAAACAAGTGGTCTCCTCAACACGGATTGTCTTCAGAGGCACTAGACTTGAACTCATGACACGCCAGTCACGAGTCCATGACACTGACCTCAAGGCTACCGTGGGAACAAAAAAAGTTATGATATTCATTTTTTTTATTTTCCTTCAAATATAAACATCAATTTCTCTATTTTGCAATACTGTGATAGTACATGTTAATAATTGAAAGTAGTTGTTGCACAAGGGGTTTAGGTTAAGACTGAAAAAACATGTTTCTAGATTTAAATTTGTGTGTGTACGTGCATGAAAATATTTAACAGAAAGGGTATTTTAAAATTTTATATTTCAATTCATATTATTCACGCTTAAACTGTATGACACAAAGTAGACATTCATTTTCTTATGATGATTCGTTTTGGGGCAAGATAGCGAACTCGTCATCTTGCCCCGGACGGCCTGTTTAAAAATATTCGTTATCATTGCCATGAAGGAAGGTGATTAATTTACATTTATTAATGGTAGTATTTAAGTAAATTAATGGTAGTATTTAATTTAAGTTACTCATAAATATTAAAGAAAAATGATATATCTTGCCTGTTTCTGTATAGCAGAGCTTATTTACACATGCCGAAAAGTTATATCGGGGCAGCGGTAAACAATCAAAGCTTTACAACTAACACAAAAATGGCGATTTCAGTTTCTCTATACTATTGCTTAACGAAAAGCTAATACGAGAGCCAGTAGTGTTCGGTTTAATCTACAGCCTAGCAGAAAACGGAAAAATTAAGGCATTCGTTATTTTGTAGCGCTCTTCATCTTGCCCCGGTCTCCCCTAGTTGGCTTTTGTCTCCAATGTGAATCAATGTTGGCTTTTTAACTGTTTTATGCGTTAAAAGTGTTTTCTGCTTTGAATGTCCTGAGACGCCATCTGATTACTCACGTAGAAATACATATCTTTGAGAAAAAAAATTATGACACAGGTGCTTATTTTTGCTACTTGCTATCACAGCTGTCATGTGTGTCTACCATATATCTAAGTATTCTTTCAAAAGTATTTGCAAAACACCAATCAAATGCAGAATATCATACAATCATTAAAAGTGTTAATGATGACCACTAAAAAGGGAATATCCTATGTGAACTCAATTTAAATTCAGACATTATACATGAAGATTCTTAAATATGAAATTGTTAACCCTGCATGAATGATTCTGAACAATTTAAGGTATACTTTATTCTTTTAATGAAAGTTTATAGTCTATTTTCGGCACACATTTTCTTAATTGTATAATGAAACTATTTAAAATGATTTCGAATAGGCTTGAAATGCTGAGCATACAACATAAGCATGGGATTTCAAGCTCATATACTTTGAATATATATTAAAGCAATTTATATTCAGAAATTTTTATATATTTAGTTGTATAACATGGAGCTAAAATTGTAACGCTTCATGGATAATTTATAGTACACATTCAACGGTAATATTATAGTTTTAAATATACCATATATATATATATATATATATATATATATATATATATATATATATGTGGGGGGAGACAACAAAGGGGTCCAAGACTTTGTCTTTTTTATGGTTTATTTAACATTAAACAAAAATTAATTAAAAAGGTAGATAAGTTTGACAATGATATGCAGAAGGTAACGCCTGCTCGCGCACCTCTCTCGTTCTCTTTTTTCTCTTTTTAAGTCTTAAAGTTTTTTCAGTTTCAGTTCTACTTTCACTTAGCTGCGCCTGCGCGCGAAGACTGCTTGGCTTTGCTTTTGGCTGCATGCTACAACGGCCATTCTGACTGTACGCTGTCCGCAGCGGTACGTCCATAGAGACCAAAGGAGAATCTGAAACATACAAAAAAAAGACGGAACAGACAAGGACTATACGACAAATACATAGAGATTTAACATATCATAATTTTGTTGAACTAGACAGTTTCTCCATCATGTGAAGGCATCTCTTCGACATCCGGAAGGTTCCACAGGAAAACATTGTGTTTCACAGGCATAAGAACGTCTTTTAACAGGTTGGATTCTATGGTTGAACGCATCGATATTTTCCTCTCTAGAGTTCTGGACGTCTGTTCAAAACGATTGCTCTTTTTCCTTCGTTTCCACTGCCAGGGCTCAAAGATCCTTCGGAGCAACACAAACCGTCTATATTTACTCTTCATAGGTGAAGGGTTATCAGAACAAGATAAACGTCTGGTTCTCTGACACACAGGAATATCATTTTTCAATTTAATACACCTTTTTAACTTAGTACTCTTAATGTTATTGCATTTATAATTCTTAACTAGAGAACTCAAATCATTTCTAGTATTAAAGTTTTTAACATATGGCAAATCATAACTAGAGTTTTCTATCAAATTTGAAACAGAAATATTTGAATTAAAATGAACACCCAAAGAGGATCCACTTTCACTCAATAAAACATCGCTCTTTGCGTGGCCTACTTTCTTTATTTCAGAATATACACTGGGATGTATAATAATTTCTTCGGTCAAGGTCGGTGATATTGCCGGTCGAACACTTAGGCTGGGAGAGTGTTGATTAAGAGAAATATTTATCGGTTTAACTTCTACCATTCGCTGTTCGCCAAAAGATGAACTTAATGTTATGATTTCTTCGGAAGGTGTTTGCACTCTAATTAGTGAAGAATTTAAAACTGGGATCTGGCAACCTGAATCGATCAAGGCTATTACGGGCTGATTTTCCACAAAAATGTTTACGTATTGAAGATTTGCAAATTCATCGCTATTTTGTTTTTCGCTCTCGACTTTCAAAGTATTCACGTTTATTCTATTATGGATGTAGTCGTTAGATTCTTTAGGTTTAAAACGCTTCTCACAGTCTCTTGCGCAATGAGATGAATCACCGCATATAAAGCAATTTTTATTTTCTCTTTCAAGATATTGGGGATAGTTCTCTTTAATCTTTGTTTTAAAGTTTTGTGATCTATTTTTAAAGGGGTCTTGGGTATATCCATAAGTAATAGGAATTTCTTTATGTGATCCGCTTCTAGATGAAATATAAATATCGCACTCTTTAGCTAAATCAATAGGCCTGAAACAATCTTCTGCTTCTCGAATGCCAACATGAGTTGCAGTTTCCTTATTTAAAGTTTCAAATAATTTATCAGAAATTATAAGATCACATAGAGATTCAAAGGAATTAACTTTTCTTAACGAACAATAATATTGGAAGTTTGCCGTCGATCTTGCAGCAAATTGGATGTGTCTCGCCTGATGATTTTACAGCATTTTTAAATGAGTTTAAACACTTGCGAGGGGTTAATTGGAATTCTCTGAGTACTATAGATTTTAGTTTTTCATAGTCATTTAATTCCTCCTTTTTAATATACAGTAAGACGTTATGAGCTCTTTCGCCCAGAAGATTTATTAAAATTTCAGATTTATATTCGTCATTTATTTTCTTGGTTAAAAATGCGCATTCTAATGATTGGAAGAACAGATTAAAATTTTCAGATCTGGTGGGAACAGGAAGAGATAAAGTTCTAATACTGTTTATCATATTTTCTATGTTAGGCTCGAACTGTTTTTCTTCGTTTTTAGCTGCAGGATTTAAACTTAATGCTTTATTTTTAGCCGTTTGAAGTTCGATTTCTTTTTCTAATTTTGCTAACTGAAGTTCCGCGAGCTCAATTTTCTGTTTTTCTAAAGCTACCTCTCTTTAGTTTCGCGATACTCTCTCATCTATACAGTTTTGAATTAAAGTTTTAACGAAATCTGGATCACTTTCAAATGTACTACTGTTCTCAATTTTAGTCTTTAGTTTAACTATAGTGTCCGTACTCTCCACAGTACCGTCTAGATCCTCAACAACTCTTATGAGATCCTCTTTAAGAGCGTTTTTATACATTTTAGAAAAATGTGGAAAGATCCTACCTTTTTTTTCTGGCTCCCTTGTTGCTCGCACGTACGATGTATCCAATAATTGAAAAAAATGTCGATTCCACTGATTTCACCTCTTCGCAGGTAATATCGTTAGATGAAAAATAGTTCTTGAAATTGTTCGAATGGACACCTCTTCGCAGGTGTTTGTGAGTGGATCCAACCTCTACACAGGCGGAATATTTGTCGAAAAATGGCGGCGCGTCTCCTCCACGGACGGCTTTTGTTCACGTTCCAAATTTTGATCAAAATCGAAATTTTTTTCAATCCCGGCCTCTACACAGGCGGAGTATTCATGCTGAATTCAAACCTCTACACAGGTTGAACGAAGTTTCGAAAAAATGGCGGAGCGTCTCCTTCACGGACGCTTTTGTTCATTGTCCAGACTTTGGTTCAAAATCGAAATTTTATCGATCGCGGCCGAGCCCCCATAATTTGTGGGAGACAACAAGGGGTCCAAGACTTTTGTCTTTCTTATGGTTTATTTAACATTAAACAAAAATTAATTAAAAAGGTAGATAAGTTTGACAATGATATGCAGAAGGTAACGCCTGCTCGCGCACCTCTCTCGTTCTCTTTTCTCCTCTCTTTTAAGTCTTAAAGTTTTTTCAGTTTCAGTTCTACTTTCACTTAGCTGCGCCTGCGCGCGAAGACTGCTTGGCTTTGCTTTTGGCTGCATGCTACATATATATATATATATATATATATATATATATATATATATATATATATATATATATATATATATATATATATATAATATTAATATTTAGAGATAGAAATTCGACCACAGTTACATTAACGTTCTGGTTTAAGAAAATAGTTGCAAATTAAATACAAAAATATTACGTATGAAGTTGTAATGTTGTATTTAAATTTATGAAAACAGTGTCAAATGAAACACATTGCCCCCTAAGAAAGGTATTGTTGTGAAACCAATGATCAGTTCTGAGTTAAACTCAAGATGTCAAGTTGATCTGATAGATCTGCAATCAAACAGAGATGGCGAACATAAGTTCATATTGGTGTATCAAGATCATTTAACTAAGTTTGTCCAGCTACGACCTTTGAAAACTAAGAAAGCTGAAGAAGTAGCGAGAATCACGTCTTTTCAATAATTTTAACATTTGGTGCTTCAGCAATATTGCAATCAGATAATGGTAGAGAATTCAGGATTCAAGTCATGTCCGAAATATGTGTTATGTGGAAAGATGTTAGGACAGTGGATGTAAAGCCTCGTCACAAGGCTCAGTTGAAAGGGCCAATCAGGATATACAGGATATGTTAATTGCATGGATGAACGATAGCGATACAAGTAAATGTTCAGAAGACCATTCATTCAATTTACAAAGAACACTACATACCACGATGGAATACACCAAAGTCCATATGAAGCCCTGTTTGGCGTTAAAGCAAAAAGAGGCATAGCATTGTCCTTTTTGGCTAGCCGACAAATCGCAAATATCGAAATCGAAGAACAACTCGAAGAAACTGGTAATACTTCTGAAAAAAATTTGAGCGATGGTCATACCGAAAACCACATCCCAAAGAAAAATATTGCAGAGCACGTGCAACCTACGACATCTTCACATCAAATTCTGACTGAAAAACACCAGTAGTTAATTTATAAAAAAAAGAGCGTCCGCTAAAGAGAATCCTCTACTGCAAGCAACAAAAATGAATTTTACAAAAAAATTTGCTCCTGCTCAAATTGGTGATACTGTATGAACACAGGTCCCTGATGTCGACCGTGGTCGTGCAGATAACCGAAATGTGTTAGCAGTTATTCTTGGAATAGAAGACTCCGACTTCTATAAACTTGCAAATGAAAACGGTACCCTTAAGCAGCTTTACATACGTAACCCGTTTGTAATTTGTAAAGAAAAGTTGCTTTTCATAGATGAGATTTGCTTTCAAGAAATGTCGCTGAGAGAAGCAGTTAATTCGAGAGAAGCGGTGGCAAGACTATACACGCTGTCACTGCAAAAGGAAGTGTTCCACAAATAAATGCAGTCGTAAAAGCAAAGGCTTCTTGTGTACAACAAAGTGTCATAATAGTTTAAGTTGTTGCCATAAATAAGATTTGAATCACATAATGTAGTAAGTTTTTACTACTTTTGTTTTATTTTCTCATTTTAGAGCGTACTATATTATTAAGTAAGTTTTCAACTTCTATAATATTTCTTTCTCATTTTGAATGTGTGTGCTTAAGTTCTTGGTCATTCCTCTCAGAAAGAGAGGTGGAAAATTTATCGCGACTGAATTACGAAGAATAAAATATAAATGTCCAACAAGTTCAACATTAAACATTAGTGCATGATAAATGTCCACATTTACCGGTGTAAGTCAGAAATAAAGATATTTAGGAAATACACTGCAGGCCACGGTAAGTGCAGCACCAAGAAAGACAAGAGATAGAGCAACAAAATTTATTTTGTAGATAACATGTTGACCAAGTATCAAATGATTAAATTTAGACTTCTATGAAGTGTGTTTCCTGCCAGAATAACCGCCGTTCCTGGAGATCACCGCTGTCACACGCCTCGGCATTGATTCGATGACACCTTGGATGTGTTCTTGGGGTACAACAGACCAAGTAGCTTCCACGTGTTGTCAAAACTAATCTGGTGTGGCAGCTGGGGGTGTAATGTGGGTCAATCGTTGAGCAACCATGGATCGCATGTTTTCGATCGGCGAAGAATCCGTAGAGCGAGCTGGCCGGGGAAGCAATTCAATCTGGTGATTGACGAAGAAACTTTGTATAATGCGTGCCACGTGTTGTTACGCATTATCCTGTTGAAATATGGCTGTGAACAAGCCCTGAAAGTAAGGTAGGACAACTGGCTCCAACACTTCGGAGATGTAGCGCTGGCTCTTTAAAGTACCTGCAATAGGAACTAAAGGAGTGAAAGAGGGATACCCGATACCGCTCCATACCATAAACCCCGATGCAGGACCAATGTGGTGGTGCATAACGCAGCTGTTCAGCATCCTCTCTCCACGGTGTCTCCAGACTCGAATCTGACGAAAGTGGTTTTGCAGGCAGATGCGTGGCTCGTCAATAAAGACAACTTCATTCCATTCTGCCACCCACATCCTTCTTTCATCGCACCATTGGTGGCGGAGACGTCTGTGGTTCTGCGTCGAGGGTATTCCATGCAATGGACGTCTTGCGGACAGACCACTCTACTGTAAATGGCGTAGAATGGTACAAGCAGACACTGAATGATTCGTTACAGACTCAATGTGCTGTGCTACGGTTCGTGATGTGACTGAGCGATCCATCACTGCCATGCGCACAATTTGCCTGTCCTCACGTGATGTGGTGCACTGAGGTGGATTCGATCGACCACGTCGGTTCGTCGTACCCTCCTGCATCCCACGGTCACATGTCCTCATTACAGTTGTTTGGTTTCATCCAACACGACTACCGATTTTTTTGAAAGATAATCCACAATCTCGGTAGGCCACTATCCTTCCTCTGTCGTACTCGGATACTTGATCAAAAGCTGATCGCTGTTTTCTACGAGACATAACTGATCGTTTTTTGAAAAACCACAAGAAAAACACAATAAGCTAAGGAGTAAACCTGTTGAAATGAATGAAGTCTATAACACACACACATGATATTTTAAAATGACAAAATAAAAAGTACAGAGAAATCTATCAAAACCATCATGAACATTTGTAATTTGTTTAGGTATGAAGTCATAATCAAAGTTTTTTATTAGTTGATATTTAGTTTATTCTGAAATTTACGTACATTATTTTTGAGAATGAATAAATTATTTATACGTCTCTCTCTTAGAAACATCTGGTTCTAAAGAGCACGTTTTCTCTTAGTCTGGGAAAATGTCTCTAACCTGTTTCTTTAGTAAATAAAAAAACATATATAGACTTGAAAAACAGAATACATCTTCAACCATTTACTTAGTTTCTACAAAAAAACTTAAATTTTTAAATAGAGTAAATTTATATATATATATATATATACTTTTAAATATTAAAAAATGAATGCATGACATTTTTAAGGAAAAAAGAAGAAAAATTCTATGAATCCTATATTTTTTTTCTTAATTTATTAAAAACAATCATAATTATTATTTTTTTACTTTAAAGCTCTATGCACATTTTAAATAATCGCGTAAGAACGCAAATCTTCCTAATACATCTTTTAAAAAAAGGGTGTGGTGGAAAAATGATATATTATCGACATTAAATGATAATTGTTTCAGGCTATACTTTTTCCCGCATATCTGAGAAGCAACTTTAATTAGCGTAATAAATTAATCAATAAAAAGTTTCGCTATTAGTAAAGGATTTATTTTTAGCTAAACTGAATCAATACTGTATAAAGATTTTGATGCTTAGTTTTTCATTTTAAGTGCAGTCGGAAAGATAAAATTTTATTTTTTTGACAATTTGAGATTTTTACATTTTCACATAGTACAGATTTTAACCTTTCTAAAAATACCTTACTTTGACCTCTAGGGTAATTAGAAGCCCTAAAAACCTATTATTAAATAATCGTTGAAACTGGGCCACGCCCATTTGACAAGGGAAAAAGTAAACAAAGTTTTTTGTTTTGGCTTAAAAGTTGAGCATCTGGTATAAATCAAAACATTTATCTTTTATTGTATAAATTGAGCCTTTTATTATTTTATTTCCTAAACCATTTGAAACTTCACTGTATTTTTAACGGTCAAATCAATGCTTGTTTACACTTTCAACACTGCGTTGTAATTTTTGAACTCGCAAGTATTCTTTAACATTATTATGCTTAAACTTTCAAAAAAATTGCTATAATATATCGACTTTATCATGCCTAGAGCATCAACTAAAGTATTTAAGAAACGAAGAGGAGTTTTTAATAAAGGAAGATGTAATAAAAGTAATGATGGTTGTGGTGAGAGAAAGCAATTCTACTGTTCCAAAGAACTCTGCTGGTGAAAAGAATTGTGCTGATGGTGCAAAGCTTTGTACTAATGAAACTGAACCATCTGCCAGTGAGAAAAAAATTGTAAACATGGATATTTCATATTCGGATGAGGCTTTTTCTGGTTTCAGAAATGTTATTCTGGACATTAACCCTTTAGCTTGTGTGTTTTTTGAAGCTGTAAAATGTATAAAGTGTGAAAAAACAGGACTCAGGTTGCACCTCAGTGAAAGTAACTGTGGTGAAGCTGTGAAGTTTCACTTAAAATGTCCTTCTTGTAAATATAACTATACTTTTTTTTAACTACAAGAAATGCGATAGTTCTGAGAATTATGAACTGAATACCCGGCTAGTGTATGCTATGCGATGCATTAGGTAAAGGTGCTGAGTCTGCTAGGATGTTTTGTGGTATCATGAATCTTCCCCCGCCACCCACAAAATTCTCAAAGTACAACCACATTTTACAGGGACCTTGCTGTTGCTGTTGATGGTAGCTGGCAGAAGCGTGGTTTTTCTTCGAAGAATGGCTTGGTGACAGTCACAAGTGTTGATACCGGCAAAGTTATAGATGTCGAAGTTTTTTCAAAACATTGTATTTGTCCGAACAAAACCAAGCATCTTCAAAATTGTAAGAGAAATTTTGAAGGCTACAGCGGTAAGATGGAAGTAGCTGGAGCTCTATCCATTTGTCAGCGTTTCCAGTCTCTCTACAATGTTCGGTACACAAAATATTTAGGAGATGGGGACTCCAAGGCTTTTAATTCTATTGTCGAGAATAAAGTATATGGTGACCATTGCTCTGTCGGGAAATTAGAATGCATAGCTCATGTTATGAAAAGAATGGGGACACGTCTTCGACGCTTGAAAACTAAGATGAGAGGTCAAAACTTTCTGACGGAAAGCCTTTATGCCAGTGCTTCTCAAACTTTTAATACTGGCGCCCCCCTTATCAATCACAATTTTTATCGCGCCTCCCCCTTATACATTAATATACTGAATGCAATATTAATGCACTTTTTTTTTACGCTAAAGCAATAATCTTAATTATATACCGTACAAATTCATGACATAAGTATTAAATTTTGTATATGTTGCTTTTAAGCAAAAAAAATATATTAAGTAATAGGATAATTATTATGTCATTTTTCCTTCCTCTAATTTTTAAATTGGAACATATTGCAAAATGCGGTGGCTGCTTAGAAGACAAAATATAGATATAAACTTTTTTTAGAAAGAACTCAGTGATTCAATTTCTAATCATATATAAGCATTCCTTTGAAAAATTTGCTCTGTAAGACAAGCCTATGGAAGTCACTAATACTTATTAAACTTGTTCTTATATTAGCATTAATTAATTAGTTATAAAATACTCTGTGGAGCATTGATACATTAAAAGTATATCTTTTGAAGTACCCGCTCTTTGCACGAGTTCACATTTATAAGAAAATAAAACATTATTGATATAATCGCTGAATTTTAAGAAGAGTAAAGCCAAGTGCGCAACAATGTTTACAAAAATGTAAAATGATTTTTTTAAATCATTGCTCAAATTATAATTAGTTTTAAGCGAACTGTAATTTTAAGCCTCACAGATTTAGCATTTAGAATTGATGTTGAATAATGAACAATAAAATAAAATTCCGATGAGAAATAATTGTATTACTTTTAATATTTAAAGTGAAAAGACTTCAACATGTTTTAAACCTGGAGCAGGCACGCACTCGATACTAATGGTCGAGTAGGGTTATTGAGCCATCCCAATCTTTTTTTTATAATTATTTTTATAGTACACAATAAAAATCGTAATTCCAGTGAATAATTTAATTAAGAGAAAATATACTCACCTACTTTCAAGAACACAGAAAATATTTCGGAAAAAAGTTATCACACCGGGAACTCAGTCAAAACAAGTACCTTAAGATTGTAAAAAAACGTTTGTCACTCCCAAAAAGAGGGAGATATGTGATAAATATATTTTAGTTCACACGTTAAGACTGTCAAACAGGAGGATAGTGTGTCAGAACCATTGGTAACAATTAAACAGTTTTGCCAGAATTACCGATTTCTTGTACTCTGTGGTCGGCGTGACAGCTCCGGAATAAAAGGGTATTTATTACAATATGGATGTTCAAAAAAATTATGTAAAACGTTTTTCATTATGCTTTTTTATATGTTTGGGAATAACTCATAGAAATAAATCTTGGCCAAGTAATCCTTCAAAGAGCTCTCTGTCCTTTTCCAAAAATCATAAAAATATTTTACAAGGAAAAAATCGCAGCAGAAATAGTTTATTTGCAACTTCCCTAAATAAAAAAACAAATACATAAGAGCAGGGACGTAACTAACCGTACAAGTAAGTTCGAAGGTCAAACCGCAGCAACTACATTCTGTTGCCTGCAGCTGATGACAATAATATAACTGTGATGAAAATTTTTTATCTTCCTAAAATTTTTTTCGACTATGGGGCTGGGTTTTGTTTTTTCTCATTTTGGTTTGAAAAGAAACCGTAATAGAAGTAGAAGCTTTAATTTTTTTATGACGTAATATCGCAGATATATAAATTATATCAGTGTAAAAGTGTATTTTTTATTATGTCAGAAAGTATTTTGTTTTACTTCATTCCAGTAAATAATTTTTTTAATATTTTATTTTCGATATGCTCGCGCCCCCCTTGTACGTTTATCGCACCCCCCAGGGGGCGCGCCCCACAGTTTGAGAAACACTGCTTTATGCGGAAGAAATAGATTGACAGAGGCAGAAATCGACCGTCTGCAAGCATATTATGGTCTAGCTATCCGCAGAAATTTGTCTAGCGTGAAGGACATGCAACAAGCCATATGGGCAATATTTTTACACAAGCTATCAAGCGATGAAAAACCTCAGCATGGATTTTGTCCCTCTGATACAGATACATGGTGCAAATTTAAAAAGGCAGAATTGCTTGGGGAGACTTATCATCACAAAAATAGTTTACCTGTGGATGTTGTGGAGGCCATGCGACCTGTTTTTAGGGATTTAGCTAATCCAGAATTGCTAAAAAAGGGTGTACTTGGAGGTACGCAAAATCCTAACGAATGTGTAAATAATGTAATATGGTCTCGTGTACCGAAGAAAACATTTGTACAATTAGAAGTTTTGTCACTGGGTACATATGATGCAGTTTTCTCAATTAATATGGGGAATGTATAAAAACTAGAAATTTTGAGAAAAATGTGTATTGAGCCTGGTCATTACACGGTACAGGCGATGGAGTGCCTCGACAAACAGAGGCTGTTACGAGCAAAATACTCTTGTTTACAAAAAAAAAAACAAAGGAAGTTAGGAAGGAAAAAAGACTTAAAAGGAAGAAAGAAGATGATGAGCTACTAAAAAATGCTGATGATTTAGAATATGGAGCTGGAATGTTTTAATTAAAAAGTAATTATACGTTAAAATCAATTTTTCTCAAAATGTCAATTTTTGATGTTCGATGTTCCTTTTCTTAGAAACTACTGTTCACAGGTATGTAAATTTTTTATGATATATTTATAATGATGGCTAATATATACTGAAATGAGCTTTTTGTAAAAAACCCCCAAATTTATTTTTTACAAATCTTTTTATGTGAAAAATGTGTTAACTTAAACTATGTTTGATAAAATATTTTATAAATTATGAAAAAATACAAAATTAGCTAAAAGCTCATTTGAGTATAATGAGAAATGTGAATTTTAATTATATGAAAAATTTCAAGCATGTACATATAACAGATTTTGAGAAAATGTACCTCGAAAACAGCCAATTTAACATTGTTGGTATAGAGGTTTCCGACTGCCCTTAACTCATTAATGATTCATTAAAAATAACAAACTCGAGCAATAAGTTTTATTTAATACACAGTTTTTACTTCTTACAAATTCTACTTCTTTTCTGATTAGTTTTGAATGCTACAGAATGTGATAGAATATATATATATATATATATATATATATATATATATATATAAGTAGTAGTCTGTAAAATATTTTATTTTTCATCCAAGCATAAGATAGAGCATATGATTTTCATTCATTTTTTCCAAATTTTAAGTAAGCCAAATCGGAGCAAGTTGCCACATATTTAAGGGTTTTTCGATTCGTACATTGAAAATTGAAATAACAAGATAATGAAAAAAATACACTTTATTTTTTAATATTTAATTGGTTATTTATAAAAAGTTATTTCTCTTAGTATGAAAATAAGTAATGCATTTAATGTTAAAAAAATTCATTTAATTGTGGTATATTTCCCCATATATATAGGGAAGATGTCACCAGTCATTGAATAAAATGTAACGACACCACATTTAATATAAAAAAAGACAACCATTTAAAAATTAAAAGTGCGGTAACAATAACTCAGTGTTTCTCAAACTGTGAGGCGCGCCCCCTGGGGGCGCGATAACCTTACGAGGGAAGCGCGAGCATATCGAAAATAAAAGATTTAAAAAATAATTAATTTACTGGAATGAGTTAAAACAAAATACTTTCAGACATAATAAAAAATGCACTTTTACTCTGATATAAGTTATAGGCGATATTAAGTCATAAAAAAAAACTTCTTCAATACTTAATTAGCTATCTTGATCCTATAACCAAATAAAAAATATTTTATTTAATTTGCTGTAATCCCATGATGAGACAGTTTTTATTACGTTTCCTTTTTTAAAACTAACATGCTACTCTTTCAGAGAAAAAACCCATCCCAGATCCAGAATCGAAAAAACTTAGGAACATAAAAAATTCATCACTGTCATTATTTTTGAAGTACTGCACATTATAGCTATAATTTGTTTGACCTTCTACGTTATTGGTTCAGTTAGTTATTACCCCTCTCTTATGTGTTTATTTCTCATTTAAGGAACTTGTAAATAATGTATTTCTCTGTTGCGCTTTTTTCCATGCAAAACAGTTTTATGATACTTGGAAAACCACGGGAAGCACACACCCACACACTTTGATGGCTTATTATGCGAAGACTTAGACCAAGATGAGTATTTTCAAACATATATATAAAGCATAACAATTGTTTTTAGCAGTAACATACATATTATCATAATGAAGACACTTTTTACCCGGAAGTGGTCGCGCGGGACACACAGATCACGAAATTGCTAATTCTGGCAAAACTGTTTATTTGTTACCAAAGAAAAACTGAAAAGTCCTTGAAAGTAGGTAAGTAAACTTTCTCTGAATTAAATTATTCACTGGGATAACGATTTGTAACGTGTACAATAAAATAATTATAAAAAGGATTGGGGTGACTCAATAACCCCGCTCGACCGTATCGAGTGCGCGCCTGCTCCCAGGTTAAAACATGTTGAAGTCTTTTTGCTTTAAATATTAAAAATAATACAATTATTCTTCATCGGAATTTTATATTATTGTTCATTATTTAACATCAATTCTAAATGTTCATTCTGTGAGGCTTGAAATTAAAATTCGCTTAAAACTAATTATAATTTGAGCAATCATTTAAAAAAAAAAAACATTTTACATTTTTGTAAACATTGTCGCGCACTTGGCTTTACTCTCCTTACAATACAGCAATTATATCAAGAATGTTTTATTTTTTTACAAATGAACTCCTTCAAAGAGCGAGTACTTCGGCCGGTATACTTTTTATGTATCAGTGCTGCATATAGTATTTTATAACTAATTAATTAATACTAAACTAAGAACAAGTTTAATAAGTATTAACGACTTCCATGGGCTTGTCTTACAAAGCAAATTTTTTATAAGGAGTGCTTATGATTAGAAATTGACCCTCTGAGTTATTTTACTATATTTAGCAGATATCCATATTTTGTCTTCTAAGCAGTCACCGCATTTTGCAATATGTTCAATTTAAAAATTAGAGAAAGGAAAAATAACATAATAATTATCCTATACTTACTTAATTTATTTTTTTGCTTAAAAGTAGTACTCAAAATTTAATACTTATGTTATTAATTTGTATGGTTTATAATTAAGATCTCGTATTGTAGCTTTAGCGACAAAGTGCATTATTATTGCATTTAGTGCATTATTAATGAATAAGGGGGCGCGATAAAAATTGTGATTGAAAAGGGGGGGGGCACCAGTATTGAAAGTTTGAGAAGCACTGCAATAACTATTTGAAAACTAAAAATTAAATTATTTTATAAATAATTTGCTAGAAATAATAACAGTACAGGTTGGAATGATAGCTTACACAACATTTCACCTAGTGGAAATGATTATCATTGCAATCTTCGTGCAACCATGCAACCATTTGTTGTATTCGATGCTCTGAATCCAGTCACACGTGGGACCTTTATTAGCATAAAAGTACTCTTAACAGACAACACTAAAGTCGTCATTAGCATCCTCATCAAAACTGTCACCACTGGAATCTAGAAGAATTTTTTCGCTTGACAATGACAAGGTAACACGTCTCTTTTTATTACAAACCTTTTATTAACGTGCAGCGTAAAATGTTCGGGTGGAATCTTGGAACGCAGTTTTGAAGCTGATGCCTTCAACCGACTGAGCTGTATACACGTTTAGTTTGAATGACAATGCATGTTTTGACCATCTATTTTCCTATATCTCATATATTTAAAAGGTAATTAATTAAAGTAATTTGTTCGGGTGGAATCTTGCAACTCAATTTTGAAGCTAAGGCCTTCAACCGACTTAGCTGAAGTTTTGTATACACGTTTAGTTTGGATGACAATGCATGTGTTGCCCATTCATATTCCGATATCGCTATTAGTTAAAAAGTAATTAATTAAAGTAATTTTTCGGGTGGAATCTTGCAACTCAATTTTGAAGCACATTCCTTCACCAGACTGAGCTGAAATTTTGTATACACATTTAGTTTGAATGACAATGCACGTTTTAACCATTTACATTCCGATATCGTAATTAGTTAAAAAGTAATTAATTAAAGTAATTCATTTGGGTGGAATTTTGCAACTCAATTTTGAAACTGATTCCTTCAACCGACTGAGCTGAAATTTCATATACACGTTTAGTTTGAATGATAGTGCATGTTTTGCACATTTATATTCCGTTACCGCAATTAGGTAAAAAGTAATTAATTAAAGTTATTTGTTTGGTTTGAATCTTGCAACTCAATTTTGAAACTGATGCCTTCAACCGTTTGATCTGAAATTTTGAATACACGTTTAGTTTGGATAACAATGAATGTTTTGATTAATTGTATTCCAATATCGCAATTAATTAAAAATATATTGATTAAAAAAATTTTACCCATGTTAAGAGCTTACTTTACCTCTTTCTGCGATCCCTCGCGGTGTAGCGGTTAGAGAAGCTTATTTCAAATGAAGTGCTCCGGGTTCAATTCCCAGGAGCTCGCATTTTTTAAATTTAATTTAAATCACTTTAATTTTCCTATGAAAATTATTTCTCTCGATAGAATTTAAATTTCGAAACTCTTTAATGTTTTATTTAAGCTTTTTCTTATTTCGCAATGTAAACCAGTGCTTCTCAAACTTTCAATACTGGCACCCCCCTTTTCAATCACAATTTTTATCGCGCCCTCCTTATACATTAATAATGCACTAAATGCAATAATAATGCACTTTGACGCTAAAGCTACAATACGAGATCTTAATTATAAACCATACACATTAATAACATAAGTATTAAATTCTGAATACTACTTTTAAGCAAAAAAATTAATTAATTAAGTAATAGGATAATTATTATATTATTTTTCATTTCTCTAATTTTTAAATTGAACATATTGTAAAATGCTGTGACTGCTTAGAAGACAAAATAAGGATATCTGCTAAATACAGAAAAATAACTCAGAGGGTTAATTTCTAATCATAAGCATTCCTTATAAAAACTTTGCTTTGCAAGACAAGCCCATGGAAGTCGTTAATACTTATTAAACTTGTTCTTAATTTAGTATTAATTAATTAGTTATAAAATACTCTGTGCAGCACTGATACGTTAAAAGTATACCGGCCGAAGTACCCGCTCTTTGCAGGAGTTCATTTATAAGAAAATAAAATATTCTTGATATAAAATAGCTGTATTGTAAGGAGAGTAAAGCCAAGTGCGCGACAATGTTTACAAAAATGTAAAATGTTTTTTTTAAATGATTGCTCAAATTATAATTAGTTTTAAGCGAATTTTAATTTTAAGCCTCATAGAATTAGCATTTATAATTGATGTTAAATAATGAACAATAATATAAAATTCCGATGAAGAATAATTGTATTATATTTAATATTTAAAGCAAAAACACTTCAACATGTTTTAACCTGGGAGCGGGGTTATTGAGTCCCCCAATCCTTTTTTTAATAATTATTTTATTGTACACGATACAAATCGTTATTCCAGTGAATAATTCAATTATGTGAAAGTTTACTTACCTACTTTCAAGAACTTTTCAATTTTTCTTTGGTAACAAATAAACAGTTTTGCCAGAATTAACAATTTCGTGATCTGTGTGTCCCACGCGACCACTTCCGGGTAAAAAGTGTATTCATTATGATAATATGCATGTTACTGCTAAAAGCAATTGTTATTCTTTATATGTTTGAAAATACTCATCTTGGTCTAAGTTTTAGCCAAGTAATCCATCTCCGTGGTTTTCCAAATATTATAAAACTGTTTTGAAGCGTAACAGAGAAATATATTACTTACAACTTCCTTAAATGAGAAATAAACACATAAGAGAGGGGTCGTAACTAACTGTACCAATAACTTAGAAGGTCAAACAAATTACAGCTATAATGTGCAGTATTTCAAAAATAATGGTAATGATGAATTTTTTATGTTCCTAAATTTTTTCGATTCTGGATCTGGGATCTGTTTTTTCTCTGAAAGAGTAGAATGTTAGTTTTAAAAAAGGAAACGTAATAAAAACTCTCTCATCATGGGATTACAGCAAATTAAATAAAATATTTTTTATTTGGTTATAGGATCAAAGATAGCTAATATTTTATTTTTGATGACTTAATATCGCCTATAACTTATATCAGAGTAAAAGTGCATTTTTTATTATGTTTGAAAGTATTTTGTTTTAATTCATTCCAGTAAAGTAATTATTTTTTAAATCTTTTTTTTTCGATATGCTCGCGCCCCCTCGTAAGGTTACCGTGTCCCCCAGGGGCCGCACCCCACAGTTTGATTGACACTGATGTAAACTGTTGGGTGGAATCTTGCAACGAAATTTTGAAGCTGGTATCTTCAACCGATTGAGATGAAAAATTTGTGTACACGTTTAGTATCGGATGACAGTGCATGTTTTGCCCATTTATATTCCGATACAGCAATTAGTTAAAAAGTAATTAATTAAAGTAATTTGTTCGGTTGGAATCTTGCAACTCAATTTTGATGCTGGTGCCTTCAACCGTTTGAGCTGAAATTTTGTAAACACGTTTAGTTTGGATGCCAATGCATGTTTTGATTATTTATATTCTTATATCGCAATTAGTTAAAAAGATATTGATTACAAAATTTTTACCCATGTTAATAGCTTACTTTACCTCTTTCTACGATCCTTCGAGGCGTAGTAGTTGGAGATCCTTATTTCAAATAAATTGCTCCGGGTTCGATTCCCAGGAGCTCGCAATTTTTAAATTTAATTTAAATCGCTTTAATTTTCCTTAGAAAATTATTTCTCTTAATAAAATTTAAATTTCCAAATAATTTAATGTTTTATATAAGCATTTTATTATTTTGCAATGTAAAATGTTCGGGTGGAATTTTGCAACGAAATTTTTAAGCTGGTATCTTCAACCGATTGAAACGAAAATATTTTATACACGTTTAGTTTTGGATGACCATGCGTGTGTGTGTGTGTTTTGACCATTTATATTCCGATATCACAATGAGTTAAAAAGTATTTAATTAAAGTAATTTGTTCGGGTGAAATTTTGCAACGCAATTTTGAAGCTGATGCCTTCAACCGACTGAGCTGAAATTTTGTATACACTTTTAGTTTGGATGACAATGCATGTTTTGATTATTTATATTCCACAATCGCAATTAGTTAAAAAGATAATTATTAAAAACCTTTAACCCCTTTTAGCTTTTTATTCCGCTAATCAGTTTATCGGATTGAGCTTAAAGAAGTTCTTATTTTTCGACCATTTTTACAAAACCACCTGATTCTTTCTGTTAAACTGAGACACAAAATAATTACATAATCCAAAAGATCATTTACTTGGCCACGATATGGTATAAATCTTTTTCAAAAATAATGATCATTTCTATTTTTTACGATTTTTTCTAAAATGAGACAAAATCTATGCGTTTTGTTGAAAATGATTTCTAAATCGTTTCGTATGAATTTTCTTTTGTTTTTTTTCGTGTTAATGAATGGATGTTCTGCACTATGAAAGCTCTGGAATTTCTCTTTTAGAATCGGTTATTTAAAAAATAAAATGACGTAAACTTTTTTTTACGATTTTTCAAAAAATACTCAAATTTTTAATAGAAATGTTTGAAAACTTCGTTATTTTAAAAGATAATTGCACGAAGCTTTTTTTATCTTTTGTAGAAGAGAACTTTCCAAATTCTGCCAAAGGATTGAAAAAATTGGCTTACAATTACGGAGTTAAAAATTTTTCTTGTGTTTTTCGTTTTTAATATAGTATTATAGTAAAAGTAAAAGCAAAAAGCAAAAAAAATAATAATAATAATAATTAATTTGAATATTATGATTAATTTTGCTTTGTCTATTTTTGTTTTGGTTTTACTGTGCGTTTACCCCCCAATATCCTCTTGTTGCGGCAAGAGTTTAATATGTATCATATGTACGTGGTCTGGCGGGAAAAAAGATTAAGTACTCCTGAGCTAGCCTGCTCAATATTAACAGGCAAAGGACCTTACAGCAATGATGCGTTCAATGATACGAACAGACTGAGAAACTTGCCCAGCGATAACTAAAAAGTAAAAAATAAATTAAAAGTATAAAAACTTTTTTAAAAACAAACTTTTATTTAAATGATCGTTAAAGAACAAAATAAAATTTTCTTTTAAAACTTTTTTTGCTATCACCTTATAACGTCATTACACAATTTATGATATAAAAGCTTGTCACGGGATTTACCTGTGTAAATAAACAAACAAAAAAACTTGATCTGAATGATTTTAATTTTTAAAATTTTGAAACTAAGTACGAGTACTTAAATCTCGCGACAAGCTTTTATATCATAAATTGTGTAATTACGTTATAAGGTGATAGCAAAAAAGTTTTAAAAGAAAAATTTCTTTTATTATTTTCAGAGCATTTAAATAAAGCTTGTTTTTAAAAAAGTTTTTTTACTTTTAATTCATTCTTCTGTTTCTTCGAAGATCTCTTGTTATTTGTTTTGTCCTTAACCGCCTATTCTATCTTTCCCCCGTCCTATTCCCGCATAGTTCATCTCTTCTATGATTCAGTTAACACTTCTGATGTTTGTTTTTACACCCGGAGGGCTTACATTTTCTGAGTAGAGGAATAGGGCTAGTTGATTCTAGACAGGAAATACCATGTTCTGTGCTGGTAGAGGCAACCGATGGTCATAGGCCCCATCCACTAGTTCTGCTGGTTGAAGCAACTGCTGGTGTTGGCATGTCTCATGCTCCTCCTGTATAAGCTCTATCTGTATCATTGCTGAAACCATCAGAAATAGCAAACACATGTTGTGGGATTTCCTGTGCGTTATATGGGTAAATCCCAGTAGCTGAAAACCCAGAAGTACCATTTCCTACTATAGATGCTTTACTCCAAGCTACATTCAGAAGACATCCAAAATGAAGTCTTGACACTTTATGATTTGGTCTTCTAAACATCAAGAAACTCAGGACTTGCCTCCAATATGTTTTCAGAGGTTTGAAAAACGAGCTATCAAAGGATTGTAAATTATGGGTGATGTGGCTTGGAGGACATAAGAGAATTACCTCATTTTCTGCAGCTAAATCTAATACTGTCACATCTAAGCAATGAGATGTGTGGCTATTGAAAATGAGGAGAACTTTCCTAGGTTCTCTCCTGGACATAAAATAATGTCTCAGAAACTTCATAAACACATATAAATTGATATAAGTGGATGTTTTGTTCATTTGTACATGCGAACCCGATGGCGTGGCATTCTCAAACTCAGGATTCCGTTTACCTTTGAAAAAATAATATGGAGGAAGGGAATTACTTTCGGCATTGCAGCATGCACTACAGTTATGGTCTCTCAATTCTGCCAAGACGTGACGCCATGGACATCACGCGATCCTTTCTTCGCAATAACTTTCCTGGTTTATTATTCATTTGAAGAGCACATTCATCTAAGTTATAGATCTTCCTTAGATTCTCTAAAAGCAAATTTTCCTGCAAAACGGACTACAGCAGCCTGAAGTAGTAGTCGACTTCAAGCCTGCACATTCCTAATCCTTGTTCTATGGAGATCCCCTGTGCTATCCTCCCAGCATAATTATTAAATGTAGTTATATTTTATACGATAGTATACAGTGTTATAAAATGAAAGGGGAAAAAATGAATTTTAAAGTTCATTTCATTAATTTCTGAACAATGTGGCGTCTTCCCCAAGTATAGGGAGAAGATTCCATACACTCTTATTTCCTTATTTCAGCAGTGATATGGTCGCTTCTACATCCATTGTATGTGTAACTCATTTATATTGACGTTTATGAACTTTAAATGTAAAGAACGGAATATTGTAAAAGTTACACCCACCGCTTTAAAAGCTCACGAGATCCAAAAATAATGTTGATTAAAGATTAATTCAGTAAATTCACAAGTCACATTCAATGTCGGACTAGACTCTTCACACAAGTGACCCAGTTTTGCTATCTATCGACGCATAAAAGTTCTATTAACAAACTTGCATCTTCCCCCAATTTGCGTCTTCTCCTGAATTACCTTATTATTTTTAAAAAATTCCGAAAAATTCCCACTTTAATTTTTTAAAGACATTTACAATTTTATCTATGTCGAAGTGTCTTTCAATAAAATATGTCTATAATTCATTGCTCCTAATTTTCTCTCATCGCGCCTTCTTCATACAATAACAATATATTGAAATCAATAATAATATACTTTGATACTACAGCAACAATACCATTTTATTTATAAACAATGCGTATTATATACCACAGTAAATATTGCAATTTGTATATAATTTCATATACGATAAGCCAATGGCTTAAATGAAAATTACTAAACTTGTGTGTTCTTAATTTAGTATTGATAAACTAATTATCAAATGCATTGTGCAGTACTGATACATTTAGAAGTATATTCTATCAATATAAATATTTCATTTTTCTATTACGTCAGGATGTATTTTGTTTTGATGTCTTTCTGTAGATTAATAATTTTTTTAAAAAATAATCTTTTGTTTTCGATATGTACTCGTCCCCCCCCCAACGTTGGGTTATCACACCCACCTAGTGGGGGAGCACCCCATAACTTAAGAAATGCTGCTATAATTAGTATTTTGAAACATCGATTATAGAATTCATGAATCTATAATCGATGATATTAGAGTCCCTATTATACTAAAGATTCACCAGTGGATTAACAAAATCATCTCCTTATAAAATGAAACTACGGTATCTCATCTCAAGATACGCTGTGGAAATTAGGCAAATAGTTTACCAACTTGGATGCCGTCCTCTTTACTAGAGGTTTCGTTTCAAACTTATGAGAAAATTCAGCAGTAAGCTTCATAGTACTTTAATATGACTTTACTAAATCCAGAAGATTAGTGAGTGTAGCATTAGTTGCTGTTATATTAAATTAACATTTAAATTATTTTATCGTATATCTCTCTCACACACAGCGTCATTTTATCACATACATATAAAACGTACACTATCCATTAGCACTATTTTTACATTTATTACATAATGTATATGCATGTTTCTTATTCTGAAATTTATTTATATATAATCTTATTCCAAACAGCTTCTTTTGGACATTAGGAAATAATCACATTTCCAAATATTGTTTTTTTAATTTCTTGAGACTAGTATTAAATATTACTTCTCTCATACAATTCTGAAATTAGCACTATTTTGTAAAATTTAAAGACCTGTTATTTAAGAGGGAAAATAAACGGACTAACAATGTTCATCAAAGATGGCCAAATGGCGGCCCGCAAAGAGGGATTTTGCAGCATTCGAAGATAGTCATAAAATCCGCCTTGAAATGAGATTCCTTCCCCTGCGTGACGAAAAATCCAACGGACATTCTACACTAGAACGGCCCCGTCAACACGCATGTACGATCGAAACCTTTATAACTAAACATGAAAGAAAATAGAGAAAATCGTAGAAAAATATAATTTTAGTCGGATTCTAAATTTAATTATGCTTGCATGCATGATACAAAATTAGAGCAATAAATAAATTTAACAAAAATGTCACTATTTTATTTTAGTAAAATTTACTGATTTTATTTCACAGTTACCTGTTGTTATTGTTTCCTGCCTGAAGGATTCAGATTGAGGACCATTAAATCTATCACGGCAATAAACTAAATGTACACATGTCATTAGCCATAGCTTTGAGCCCCATGCTACTGCCAGTGATTTAGCTCGGTACCACGCCTATTTGGCAATATTTTGTCAGTTCACATAGCAAATATATTCTTCTAAATACTGTAAGGGAACAACAAACGTTTTTCGAAAACGAATTAGTTTATTAGGGGTTGGTGTCCTCTGTCCGCTTAACGGTGGACCAATCTCCATTGTACAAATTGTACAACTGATCATACTTATTTTTCGAATTGTAAGCTTTAATTTATTTGTGTTATATAGCTCAATTTTTTAAAAATATATTGTCAGCAAGGAGGAAAAAAATTCAAGTCTTCCCCTCCGCAACAATTAGAACTTTCTAAAGTTAAATCATTAAAACTAAATTGTTATTCAGACTTGGATTTTGCTACAAATAGGAATGATCGAGTGTCGATGAGAGGGTTCATAACTTTTGATGGGGGGCCGCCGGTCCCTAAGGATTGCAACTGTAATTTTTATATCTGCCCTGTTGTTGTTTACAACGAAAGGAATTCGTTGGGTGCGTCTCTTACCCCACCGAAAAGGGTGACGCGTTTCCCACGCCTCGAAGAAGACAATGTACCCATAAATACATCATGGTTTGGGATGTTTTTTGGGAATTTCCCGAGTTTGGGGGAAGTCATTGACCGCGAGAGGATATCCCTCCGCTGACTCCAGACCAATCAGAAAAGCTAATTGAGTTTCGGGAAAGAATCCGCTCCAGAATACACAAGAAAACCGCCGCGAAATATAAGCGCATGCACGACGAATTAAGACACTCTCTGACACAATTTTTATCACCGATTTTGGTCTGACACGACCCTATTTGACGGTGATCGCGGTTGGAGACTCTCCGGACGCCAACATCATGATTCCTCTCTCTCCGAAACTATTCAGTTAAGTAATGAAGAATGCTTTTAGAATTTTTAACATAATTTCAATCTTATAACTTTAAATAAATTAATTATTATATAAAGAACGGCCTTTTTAATTTAGTGTACTGTTTTATTTGTCATTAAAGATCTAATTGTTTAAACTTAAGCTATAGTGTGACGCCAAATGATAAATTAGAACCGGGCGTTAATAAAAAATGGATCCATTGAAATAAATTAATCACTTTAATTTAAGTTAAACAGGCGTCGCATTATCTGGTGCAGTGACCAGGATGTTAAACTTTTTCTTTGTACCATTATTTGAATTTTTTTTTACATCCTTGATATTGTAAACGTTTCTTAATGGATCATCACGACAAATTTTCATCTCGTGTGCCACTATGTTTTATGTAATTTGATACTGTGAATTTTTTTTCTTGCAGTTTTGGTGTGAGGAAGAGAGTCAAAGAGTCCAGGGTGCAGAGATGACGCAGGTACTTGTGCTCTTTAATTTTTTTTCTTTTAATATTGATGTGAATTTTTTTCCCTATGCATGTATTTACACGAGAGCCGATTAGTTAAAAGTTTCATTTAAATTTAAGAGTTCATGAATTTCTGTTGCCTTGCACGAGTGCTTGAATTTTGTTTCAATTTAACGGTTTTCGTTGTGAATTAAACTCGCTAGAAATTTTGTCTTAACTAGTAAAAAAAAAAAAAAAAAAAACATGCCACGTACACGACAATCAGACCCCCTAATGACGCAAACGGCGACCGGGAAATTTAATCTAATTGATCTAATTCCAATGTACGACGAAGGTGAATCGTTAGGAATACGTAGGTTCTTGGAAAAAATAAATGATGTTGCGAATTTAGGCAAGTGGTCAAACGAT
Source organism: Trichonephila clavipes (assembly GCA_019973935.1). Taxonomy (NCBI): domain Eukaryota; kingdom Metazoa; phylum Arthropoda; class Arachnida; order Araneae; family Nephilidae; genus Trichonephila; species Trichonephila clavipes. The sequence continues at coordinate 258,502 of BMAU01011558.1, forward strand.
GAGAAAGTAACAATTCTAAAATTAAAGTTAACGGGAATAGCTGAGGAATTTTTTCTATCCGACCCAACCCACAGTCAATTGACAGAATATAACGATATCGCAAGAATTCTTATTGGAAGATTCGAAAAAGCTGTACCTTTATCAACGCGTCTCCAATTATTTTCATCGTGTATCCAGGATCCTTCTGAGAGCGTACAGGAATTTGCAGCACGCATCAATAAACTGGGAACACAGATTTTCCAGTCAGGAAATTCGGCTCAAAATACCGCGGTGAGAAATGCGAATGACCAATTGTTACAATCTCGGTTCATAAGTGGTTTAAGAAATGACATCCGCCGATTTGTTCTTTCTCGCGATCCTTTGAATTTAGACGAATCAATCAATGCGGCATTGATAGAAGAGAAAAATATGAAATTAAACCAAATAGCTAGCGAAGAGAGATCTGGTTTGTCGTCCGCACAAACGGAAAATCCAGTTCTTTCAGCATTAGCGGATAGATTAGAAGAAATAAATTTAAGGGTCGGCCGTCTACAAGAGGCAAGTGCAGTTACAGCTCGTAAATCAGGGGGGAACTATTTTAACAGAAGGGAGAGCGTTTTCAAGTGCTTTTATTGCGGAATTCAAGGACATAGACAGGCGGAATGTAGAAAGAGACAGAGGGACGAACGCGCTGCCCGTTACCAGCCACCCCCCGGAGAAACGCCGCTAGCGAGTATTTTTCAAATCACCCCGGGTCAGAAGGGAGACATGTGAATTTCAGGGAATCTACTCTTCGCGACAATTACGCAGCCCCCAGGCATTCGGTGAGAGGGTCACACACAAATTCTGGGAATAGGGGTTTTCAACGTTATCACAGGAATTCAGACTTTAAACTCCCGTGAGAAAGCCGTATTTAGATTTTTTTCATTCGGTAGAGGAGCGGTTTTCTCCGATTCAATCTCGAGACAATATATTCGATCTACCAATAATAAAGGCTAACGTTAAACATCACAAGTTTAGAATTTTAATTGACACAGGTGCATCCGTATCTTTAATGTCTAATTCTTTTTTCACTAAAATAAAAAAATGATAACTTTAGGGAATTTAATGTTTCAATTCAGATTAAAGCTGTAAGCGGAGACACGGTAGAAATTATCAATTGCTATGAAATACAATTGTCATTGGGGGAATTTTAATTTCAACATATTTTTTTTATAACAAAGCAAGAGATTAACGATAATTATTGCGCTATTTTGGGATACGATTTTTTGAAAGTATGGGATGCAGTTTTAGATATAGGTAAAAACCGTTTATTAATTAATAATTTTTCAATTCCGCTATTCATTATTCACTTCCCACGCGTGTGGTACAGAGTAACTTTATAAATGGATTTTTAAAACACAAGACGTGTGTGGGTCCCCATTCGGTCACAAATGTTCGCATACATGTTGAAACATTACCTAATTCGACGTCATTGGCCACTATTCAGAGTTCAGCAAAGCTACAAAATAAAAACATTCATCTAACTAATTCGCAAATTAATATTGATCCACAGGCAAATGACACCATCTTAGAAATTAGAAACGATTCAGATAACATAATCACCCTTAACAAAAACATGAAAATAATTACAGTCAATAATTACGAAGACTTTTCTTCTGTTTTTCCTGTTTCTCAAGATATTTTACCCCCACTCACGGAGAAAGATTTCAACCTTTCAGGTTTGGACAGTAAAATCAGAAGCAGATTATTTCAACTTTTAATTTCGCACAAAAGTGCTTTCGCTCGCTCTACGGTAGAATTATCCGCAGCCACTACGGAGCATCACAGAATCAGTTTACAGCATGATTATCCCATTAAATGTCCAATTTATAAGATTCCATTCAACTTAAGAAACGAATTTCGACGTCAAATAGCAGATTTAGAAAAGGCGGGGATTATTTCGAAATCTAATTCTCAGTATAATACTCCGGCCTTGTTTGTCAAACAGAAAGAAAAATGGCGCCTAGTTTTGGATTTTCGGAAACTCAACGAAATAACTTTGACTCAGGACTTCGTCATTCCAACATTGGACGACATTTTACATGAAATTTCAGGTTCAAACTATTTTTCGGCGTTAGACATGAAGTCAGCATTTAATCAAATTCCACTACACTTTGCGGACAGGCATAAGACGGCATTCTCTACTCCCGACGGTGATAAATATCAATTTAACAGATTATGTTTCGGTTTAAAAAACTCGCCTAAAGCTTTTCAATCAATCGCACAGGAGGTCCTAGGAGATTTATTACACCACGGAGCTTTGGTTTATATAGATGACATTATTTTATTCACTAAAACTATAGATGAACATTTTGAACTATTGGGTAAGGTTTTTGAACGCTTTGAAAGAATCCACTTAAAATTTAATCCGAGTAAATGTCAGTTTTTAACAAAAAGTTGTAAATTTTTAGGGTTTGTAGTAACGCCGGAAGCCATTCTTATAGATAAAGATAACTCCGTATCAATTAATGAGTTTCCAGTTCCAAAGGATCAAAAACAAATTAAATTTTTTTTAGGGTGCTGTAATTTTTACAGGAGATATATCAAGAATTTCGCGAAACGTGCACTTCCCTTAACGAATTTATTGAGAAAAGACACTCCATTTGAGTGGACCTCTGAAACGCAGGAGGCATTTGATGATATTAAGAAAGCCAAATTGAATCCACCGGTCTTGGCTCTACCTGATCAAAACGCGGAGTTACAAATAACAACGGACGCTTCTTCTCGCGGCATAGGAGCAGTTTTAGAACAAAAAAATATCCTAACTCTGAAGTCAAACCTTTATATTTTTTCTAAGAAATTAAATCCATCACAATCGAAATATAACGCAACGGTTTTAGAATTTTTCGCGATATATACAGCACTAAATTTTTTTAGACCTTTCTTGTTAGGCAGAAAATTTAAGGTTTTTACCGATCATAAGCCTCTCGCAGGATTTCTTTCTAATAAAAATCCCTCTTCCAAAATTTTGCGTTGGAAATTGGCTCTGGAAGAATTTAGTTACGACATACACTACATCAGGGGATCCTTAAATTCAGTCGCAGATCATCTTTCTCGTTATGTTAACAACATCACAATAGCTTTACCGGATTCTAAAGATCTTAATAATATGCAACGCGAAGATTCTGTTTTAAGCACTATCATACAAAAAAATTGATCAAAATGATGTTAGCCCACAAATCAGCAACTATTTTATTAATGGGGAAGGTTTGTTATGTCATTTGTCCAAGCACCCCTCGAGATTACCCAGGTCTAGCACCACTAGAAAGCAGGTCTGCATTCCACATTGTCTAAAAGCTAAAATTCTCGAATCCGTTCATTCAGAATATGGAGGACATCTCAAATTTTTTAAAACATATCATCGACTCAGCGAGAACTTCTTTTGGCATAACATGTACAAAGACACTAAAAATTTTGTTCGTTCTTGTACCATATGTTTATCTCGAAAAAACGCTTTTAAAATTTCTCCGGCGCCCCATCAACCTGTTGAACAAAGTACTGAACCAGGAGAAACGTGTCATATGGATATTTTCGGTCCCTTAAAAACCCCGCTTAAAGGTAATAGCTATGTTTTATCTATGATAGATGCATTCACAAAATATATTCACATCATTCCACTTCCGGATATTAGGTCCAGTACAATTTCAAAAACTTTCTTTGATAATTACATTGTACACAGGGGTTGCCCACATAAATTAGTCGTAGATAACGCTACATATTTTAAGAGTTCCGAATTTGTTGAATTTTGCAGAGTCATGGGTATTCAAAAAAGGCACATATCAAGTTATTCCGCTCACGTCAACGGTAGGGTAGAGAAACCCAATCAATCGCTAGCCAATATCCTTGCATCAATTTCACAAAACACAAACGATTGGGATCAGCAACTCCCGCACACCATGTTAGCATTAAATTCAGCGATCCATGAAGCTACATACACATCTCCTTTTTCTTAGAGCATGGCAGAGATATTCAATTATCCTACACTTACGAAAAGAATTCCGATACACCACAAAATAAGTATGAATATGTCGAGAAACTTTTACCGTCTTTGGAGCATACTTTCAATAAAGTTTTAAATAATCTAAAGGATCAGGAGGCATCACATGTTGAATTGAGTACGAGAGCGACAAAACAACATCATTACGATTACAAAATCGGGTCCTTGTGTTTTATAAAGACGCCTAACATTAAATCCAATTTATCTCCAAAACTCAGACCTAAGTTCGAAGGTCCTTACAGAGTGATAGAGCGTTTTTCTAATGTCAATTATAGGGTGCAACATGTAGAACAATTGAGGAAAATATTTAACACGCATGTCAAAATCGGATGATTCCATTTATTAAGATATTTTCATATTTGCATTTGAAAAATTTGGGTGATTTACAACCAGACGAGACGGAGGTTAAGGGTATTGTTCCAGGTCCACGGTATAATTTAAGGGCTCGTGCAGGTAATTCGGCTCGTTAATACATTTCCGCGCTAAAATATTTGAGGGAGACTTGATTTTTTTTTACAATTTACGCTTCGTCACTTTCGAGAGCACGCATTGAATGGTACCTGTCTCATACTTGCACCTTGTTTCATGCTATGTTTTATGTTTTTTTTTAGTTATATAGAATTTTGTATTCATTTATTTAACGAATTTCTGTTATTTAATGAATTCCAGTTAAATTTTTTTTATGCAGTTTGTTTTATGTCTTGATTTTATGCTTAAATGACATAGTGTTGTTCGTGGTTAAGATCAATTTTAACTCTAGATAAAATATTTTTATGCCGTGTGTTTTGTGCAATATATTAAATAAATTTTGTGTAATGCAAGTGTTATTCAATGATAATCATGTACGTACGTCAATTTTTAATTTTATTAATTTTAAGCTTTAATTTATGTTTGCGGCAAAAGTCAAATTTTGGGGTCTCTGGACACCTGTCATGAAATTTGAATGTTGTTACGATACATACATATTTGAAATTTTTTTTTCTCATCTATTACATAATTTGTGTTGTTGTTATTATCTAGTAATTTTAATTTCTTTTCATACAAAAGGTTCTTTCATTGAATAACTTAGTTTATGCTGATTTGATTGTGTATAACTGTGTACTTTCTGGTTAAATTTTGATTTTGCATAGAAGATTAATTTTTTTGGTAGCAGCATTTTGTTAGAATTAATTTATTGCTAAATTTTGTTGGTGTATCAATTTTAAGTGGTTGTGTATTACTAAATGATGATAACATTGGAATTTATGCTTGTTAAGATATGGATAGAGATGGTTGTTTGAATATTTTCTATAAGAAATTAGGTTGAAACTTTAATAATTTTTTTTTCTCGCGCATGTTGTTTTTTTTATGTGAGATGATTGCTAACTTTGACTTAAAATTTTCTTGTGTTTCCGTTGGGTGTTTCAATGCTCATTTAATTTTTGTGTTGGTTGTTTTGCTATAGATTTGGAATTTTTTTTTTTTTGTTGTTTATTCAGGGGTTTAGATTAATTGTGGTTGTTAAATGAATTTGCAGTCAATAATTGTGTCTCGCTTGTGTGCTAAACTTACTAGGAATTTTAACGTTTGGTCTATCAAAATGGTAATTTTTTTTTGTCGTTGATGCTAGGCTTACATGTGTTGATTTATGTTATCGCGTGGCTAGATTATTTAGCCGAGTGTTGATGTTAATTCAATTTTTTTTGTTCTGGATTTTAATACGCAGTTCTGCTTGTTATTTGGTAATAAGCCTTTTTTTTCGTTGTTGGTCAGCTAATGGTGTTGAAAATGTTTCGTCCATTCGTTTCGAAAACATGGGGAGAGCTTTTGTCCGCACCCTTTTTCGTCCGTAATCCCCCCCACGCGATCCGGTCAAGGGCGGAATACTGTTTGTTGATTGGACATTCTGTTTCTTGGTTACTCCTTTTTCGCAGGGACTCTCCTCCCCGCGGGCAGCATCAGTTCAGGGGTGGAATTTTTGGATGTCGGATTCTTGCCGCCTTAGGAGGGGTTTTCCCTCGCCCCCCACTGCTGTCGCGACAGAGGGAAGAGACTAAGCAAAATTTTTTTCCAATGGGTGTTCGTTTCTTTTTCTCTCCCCCCCTGGTTTCCTGTTTTTACGTAGGATGCTGGCGTTGTTGCTATGAGAATTTGAAACTGTTGGAAGAGGATTGGGTGTGAATTTTTTTTGTTGTTGTTGTTTCACTACTTGTTTAAGGAGTTAGATAAGTTTGAGTTAGGGATTTCGTGGAATATTTGAGAAAGTTATTTGAAGGAGATAGATAAAGTTTGCACTGATGAATTTGTTGAAGAATTGGGAAAGTTTTTTTTTTGTTTTTTTTCATGGAGATAGATAAGTTTGTTCAAAGTACGTTTATTTGATAGTTGTTTTTTTATGGAAATGGATAATTGAATTGAAAAGAAAGTCATGGTTTATTTGATAAAACTGTTTGATGTACTGAAGGATGTTTTGATTTAAGGATTTTGGGCAAGGGAAATTGAGTTGATATAATTATACGATATAATTGAGAAAGTTGTTTTGATGTAGATGGGATAATTGAGTTAATGGTTTGGTACAGTTCCGAGTAAATAAGTTGATGAACATAGATAAGTTGAATTAATGATTGTGTGGTACATTTAGGAATGTTTTGAGATGCAATTAGGAAAGTTCGAGTTGAGGTTTATGTGAGATTTTTGTAAATAAGTTGATGAGCATAGATGGTTTTAGTTAATGGTATTGTGGAGCAATCGATTATTTGGAAGGTGCAGATAAGTTTAGTTAGTGTTGTTGAGGCATAAGATGTGAACGATCTGAGGTAAAGGCAATTTTGGATTATCGAGGAATCATTTTAAGGTTACTGAGAATTTTAGGTTTTTGTTATAGAATTGTATTTGAGTTATTGATTAGAGGATTTTCGATGAATTGAGTTAGCGGTATTATTGTAAATAGAGGATCTTTTTTTTTCTTTTTTTTTCGTGTTTGTATATTTGTTGCGCGTATATAGTGAAACATTTTGAGTTTTTTTTAATATTATTTGGACTTGTGGATACATTGTATTACGAGGATTGCTAAAAAGTTATGTTGATTAGTTAAGCGATATTTTTTTTATATATTGGAAACTATGTTTAATTTTGTGTAACACTTGCAATAAGTTTCTTTTAGTTAAATTACTTTACTCTGAATGTATCGCCTCATATGACTTGGGTTGCATATCAATTTTATGTTTTAATTTTTTTTCTGAAATTTTCAACTGCACTTGTGATTTCTGGAATTCATTTCTCAAATGGAAATTCAAATGTATTGAATGTGGAAGAAATTTTTTCTCTCAAATTTAAATTAAAGGCATTAATCGCTATAGTTAATTTTTTTTTACAATCGGATTTGCAAAATTTTTTTTATCTTAATTTCATTATGTCTCTTGTTCTGGCGTTTGCGGCATGCAGCAAATCGTTTGCGCAAGGAATGGCATGTATTTTTTTTGCGTTGCATTTGTAAACAGTGGGGGTGCATACTGATCACATGCGCACTCATAGTTTGCAATTCTAAATTTAATTGCAGAATTTTTTTCGTAATTTCATTTGTAACCAATGCTCGTAGTGAAGTTTTCTTTTAAAATTCCTTAGGCTACTCAGCAGTCTTGCAGGTTATAGAATTTTTTTTTATCATTTATACGATTAGTTAATTTATAAAATTTTAATTTGCAAATCTGAATTAATTCCGTTAAATTTTTTTTAAAACTTTTATTTGTAACCAATGCTTGTAGTGAATTTTTTTAATTTCTTAGACTATCAAGCATTCTACGAAGTTACAAATTTTTTTTCTCTCCACTTATGCACACTCATCGTTTCAATCTCTAAAATTTTACTTTTACTCAATTATTTTCATTAAATATTTTTTCAATGCTCTTAGTGAACCATTGAAATTTTTTACGCTTGAGTATGTAAAGAGTTCTGCTAGTTTTTTTTGATGGTCTGGGACTTTCACTCACATTAGTCGTGTCAAGATTTCGATGTTAAACGATTATGAAGTGTCTGTTTCTGGGCGCCACGCTTGAATTGTATGTAAATGTTTTCACTGGCGTTTATTTCTTATCTATGTTTTTTGTTCAGTACTCCTAAGTGTTGTTTTTGTGAGTTGCGCAGTTGTTAGATACGCCAAATTTGCATTGTTACGTGTTATTTGTCCAATATTTTTTATTATTTAGTGACACACGATTCTTTGTGATTGTTTAATTATTTCTATTTGTCAGTCTGTGTCTGATGTCTTTGTGAATTGTTTGGGTGATCCATTCAGTGAAATTTTTTTTCTCCTCTTCGTACATTAACGTCATTGTAGTTGTTGATAGTTAATTTGGTTTTAACTCACGGAATGGGTTAGGAACTTCAGAAATTGATTGTATTTTTTTAACATTCTTATTTTCATTTTATGAGCGGTGAGAGGAGTTGGAAGTTGGTGCTTGGGGTCTTCGACGGCGGTCACAAAGGGCCAAGCTTAATTTTTTTTTTTTGATAATTGTTTTTCATTATTAATATGGTTTCCCTGGGAGACAAAGTTTTTTTTTTTTTTTTGCAGTTTAGCAGATTCCTTTAGAGAGTGGAAAGACATTATGTCATTCGGTTGATTGATTGATTGATTGAATATTAATGTCGCACTGTTCAGCTACACGAGGGCTTTTGGCGACGGACCACGTAATTTTGAATCATGGTCAAGTGACGTGGACGACACCTGAGCTGGCACCCCCCTCTCCTAACTACCACACCACACCAACGGGAGGACGTTTCAGCTCTCGACAGATTTAACGTGCATCGCTGCCCTACACGGCGGGTCTTTAGTGGTACTGGGCTCGAACCCGTGACAAAGCAAGCCACGTTCCGATACCAATACCACTCGGCTACCGCGGCCACATTTTGTCATCCGGACTTACTGTGCATCGGGTCTTGATTGCTCCACGAGGGAGTATCCTACAAAACATTGAGACTGTGATTCAATGTTCCACCTGGCCGTTGCACCACTGGAGGAGCCCCCCGCGGGATTCAGATCCACCGGTTCTTCATTTCACGAGAGATTTCCTGCATAGAACAACTACGTCTCTATAGTGCTGAGGACGGTGACGTTATGTTTCAGTGGACAGGTGTTCTTGACCTGGAGCTTGATGACGGACGACGAGACTGTTGTCATGGTTGCAGTTACAGAATTACATGAGACGTTATGCTTCACACAGCCTCAGGAGTCTTCATTAAGATTGGATGTTTCAGTTCTCATTCTTCAAGAAGTGAACACTCGTTCTTGACCAGGAGATTGTGAATTTTTCCACTTGACACTTCACTTGACTCGCGTTTTATATTTGACGACGCTAGGCCACATATGTATTTCGTTTACTTACTGAAATTTTTGTTTTTCATTCATTTTAGTTTTGTTAATCTGAGAGAGGGGAGGAGTGATGGGGGGCCGCCGGTCCCTAAGGATTGCAGCTGTAATTTTTATATCTGCCCTGTTGTTGTTTACAACGAAAGGAATTCGTTGGGTGCGTCTCTTACCCCACCGAAAAGGGTGACGCGTTTCCCACGCCTGGAAGAAGGCAATGTACCCATAAATACATCATGGTTTGGGATGTTTTTGGGAATTTCCCGCGTTTGGGGGAAGTCATTGACCGCGAGAGGATATCCCTCCGCTGACTCCAGACCAATCAGAAAAGCTGATTGAGTTTCGGGAAAGAATCCGCTCCAGAATACACAAGAAAACCGCCGCGAAATATAAGCGCATGCACGACGAATTGAGACACTCTCTGACACAATTTTTATCACCGATTTTGGTCTGACACGACCCTATTTGACGGTGATCGCGGTTGGAGACTCTCCGGACGCCAACATCATGATTCCTCTCTCTCCGAAACTATTCAGTTAAGTAATGAAGAATGCTTTTAGAATTTTTAACATAATTTCAATCTTATAACTTTAAATAAATTAATTATTATATAAAGAACGGCCTTTTAATTTAGTGTACTGTTTTATTTGTCATTAAAGATCTAATTGTTTAAACTTAAGCTATAGTGTGACGCCAAATGATAAATTAGAACCGGGTGTTAATAAAAAATGGATCCAACGAAATAAATTAATCACTTTAATTTAAGTTAAACAGGCGTCGCATTACTTTTATAGACGAAACTCCAATTTCCTGGCAAACTTTGAAGCAAAAATCCATTAGTCTGTCGACCATGGAAGCTGAGTATGTTAGTTTAACAGAAGCATCCAAGGAATTCATTTGGCTAAAAAATTTAATTAATAATAAATGTTTGAATTGGGAATTAAGTGAAAATGTAATGTTTAGTGACAATCAAGCTGCTATAAGTTTTTCCAATTCATCGGTAGAAAATTATACAACGAAACATAACGATGCTCGTTATCATTTTCTAAGGAATTTGATACACGACAAGGTTTTCCAAATTAAATATGCTGGTGTCAAAAATAAATTGGCAGTTATTTTTACCAAACCCATGGTAAAGGAAAAATTATTGGAATTTTGTAAAAAAATATTTTTTTAGAGAATAGGACTTCATTTCTTTAGATTAAAATATTCGTTTGTTTATTGTAATAAAGATATTGTGAATAAAATGTATTTTCTGTGTTAAATTGTGTAACATGTGATTATAAAATTAAATTAAATTACTGATTTGTAAGAGATAATGGTACGGAAATTGGAAAAAAGAGGGCCGATTGTTAGACATTTAAAAAGAAAAACCATTCGAAATATTTTTCGGATCATTATATTATCATTACGTGAAACAAAGCACATGATTGCCAGTTCAGCACATACATTACATGCAAAATCGGGTTGCCGATTCCGCAAGTTACCTTGAACGTTGGCGATTGTTGCGATAATATGAAAGAGTACCCTTTTTTTTCTCAAAAATTAACCTAGGTCGTAATTTTGAAAGAAAAAAATGTTTTAATATTGTAATCACTTAAACATACTTTATATTTCCTTATCTTTCGACCTATTTATTTATGAAATATCTCGATTATTTATGAGTTTTATATATATAGTATCATTCTTTCGATGAATTCATTGTATAATTTTATGAAAACTGAATTAAATAACGTTGCTATAATTAAAATAATGTAAATTACAACATTAACTATACAAATAACACGAAACTACGAACTTAATAAACTCTATGTGCATGTGTATAAGGGTTAAAATACTGAAATGGAAGCTGATTATTCTTTTATTCGACGGACAATTCAAGAAGTCTGCAGTCCTACACCTGAAACCAGTTGCCTTGATTGTTTTGAGCACGCGAGAAGGCAACTGTTGGCTGTATTTATTTCTACTTCACATCTAATTTTTAACTCCCATTTGCTGAATACTTTTCTGTCGTTTTTTTTCTTTTTTTTTCCTTCTTCTTTTTTCTAAAAGAAACTGGATAAAGTTTCTTTAGAAATACTCTTAAGCCTTTCCCAGACAAAAACATTCCAAGGACTGCATGGATGCTTCAAGAATATTCAATGAGCCATCTGTTTCAACCGTGGAGCCAGACGTGTGTATGATATCGTTTCTTTACCAGACGTGGTCATCTATTATTTATCAGGATTTTTGAGTGAAGGGCATTTTTAAATCCAAGTTACGTAAAAAATCAGAAAGAGAAAAGTCTTTATTGAAAAACATTCCATAAGAATTTTTGATTTTTGAAGTATGAAAATATAAGCACGTGTAGAAATCTACAAGTAAAAACGATAAATATGCAGACGTAATCTATTAAAATAATACGTTTGGCTGTATGAAAAAATGAATATCTCATACCCAAAGAAAACAAATGGTCAAATATTTTTTCACTAAAAACGTGGGTTAGTAAATAATAACAATTGTTTTATATTTCCCCTTTTATATTGAAATTCTTCTAAAGAAAATTTGGAAAATTGCTCATTGTTAATCTTTACTTCCATGCTGAAATCGATCATAGTAGCAAAGTGGTCAAGACCTACCCTATTTGGTCAAGAACTCGTCACCGGAATGTCGTGGGTTTTGAGTCCTAATGCAACTTAAGTCTCGATGTGTAGAGGAGGCTGATACGGGTTAAATCTGTTGAGAATTAATGCCTTGTCGCTGATATGGTAGTTAGGAGAAAGTAATGCAAGCTCAAGTGTCGTCCTCATCACTTAACCATGCTTTAAAATTACGAGTTTATTGTTAAAAGCCCTCGAAGTTAATATGATTATCATTCTTCATGCTCAAAATATTCATTATGTAATTTATAGTTTTTCAGTATTAAGTGATAGATTTTACACTTAATTTTAGATATTTAACGCATTTAAGATTGTCATGAATAAAAATGTAGCTTAAGGTATCAGACTACGTTCGGATCTGTGATTTTGCAAAAGCGTACAAACTAATATTTTTTTTTAATATTTAGCATAACTTATATTAGGATACAAATATAAAACTGTTTTAAGAATATCCAAACAAACTCAAACTCAGTAGCGCAGCAACTCATGACGGCCAGGGCCTACTTTTCCCATCCCAGTATACATGACCATAGGCGCTGAAGTGCATGAGCAGATGTCCCGATCAGGTAGTCAGTCTGAAGTGGGACCCCCTCCCCATTGTTTAAGTCTGAAAGCAAGCTTGGTACTCATTTATCGACCCACTATGGTAGGGATGAAGGGCTAAGTCGACCTTGCGCAGCTCGGGAATAGAACCCGAAACGTGGCGTGGGAATGCAATATGCTACCACCCAACCGCAGCTCGTTGCTTTATGAATATTAGATGTCAATATTTTATCCAAAAATTAATATAAAATTACCTATATTCAAAACATAATCCTTTTAAGAAAAATGCTTCTATAATAATAATATTTTTCCGATATACAGCTTTGACTTCTGTACAGCGCCTAACTAGAATGTTTGAAATATATAAATTCAAAAGTGGATGAGAATCTATATTTTAATACATCTGAGTGAAAAGTTTTAGCAAAAGAAAACATCGATAATTATTTTAATTGGTAGTAACTCTGAAAATAACGTGGCTTTTTCCCCCAAACTCCTGGTTCAGGCCATGTACAGAGGTCTGAGCTATATAAATAGAAAATATTATTATTACAGAAGCATTTTCCATAAAAGGAGAATGTTTCAAAAATAGGTATTCCTATGTTTAGTTTTTTTGACAAAATATTGCATTTAAATAATTTTTTAGTGTAATAATACTCTGAAAACCATTTTATACGTGTATTCTGACCTAAGTGACACTAAGTATTAAAAAAATACATTTGTAAACTTTCGTGAAAGTGCGGTTTCGCACGTAGTCAGTTACTTTATTAGAAAAAGATCACTCCGCTTTTGGGACACTATGGGCACTAAAATCACACTATGGGACACAGAAAATGCAGCCCTAAGAAGGAATGACCAGACACTGCGGAAACTCAGTAAAGAGCAACGATCAATAAGTAATGTTTATTTTGAACAGCTAATTGTAACAAGGAACAAGAATTACGTTAGCTCAGTAGAGTGTAAGATCACCGTGAACAGCGACAGAAAGAGCAACAAGATAGATACGAGAGTCAATGCATATACAGACGGAAGACACTTCATTACTTCTCAACCACCTGCCATAGTTCATTTTCTTGAAGCAGCGGTAGCAGGACACGTAAGCGACTTTTGATCACATCCCTATAGTGTTCAATTCTAGAGAGATAGGAGAGGATGTGTCTTTGTTGTTTCTTATCCTCGAACGATCTGACATCTATCAGATAAGCTTCAGATAGCTGTTGAACACCAAAAAAACCAAACCTATAATTATAAAGAGGGAATAAAATATTAAGCTCTCTTCCTTAAAAAGTCCGATACTTCTCAGAATGTAATCCGGTGAAGCTGTATGGTCGCAACATTTCTGACAACAGGGGTGTATATTCTGCCGTTTTCAAAGAAAAGACATTTCAAGTGCCAACTTGTTAGTTTAACCAAAGCAGTCTAGCTGCTACTGTCACATTTGATCTCCAGCAGAGATCCAGGGGATGTTCATGTGGACCATTGATACGTAGGTGGAATACGCCATGTAACGTTTGAAAGAATAACGGTAGCGTTTCCTTGGTTAATTTAAATATTGAATTTATTTACGTCACAACTATTGAATATTATTTATAGAATTAAGCATATTGAAGTTGTTAAACTTAATTAAAGATTGCTAGAGTCCAATAATTTGTGAGAGGAGGAATCGTATAGCCACCGCTCCCGAGTAAGTTCAAAGCATCTCTCCTCCATCCTCCGGTCGGCGGGATTCGATTCCTAGGGGGTCAAAAAAGGCGTTGCGAGGTCGACCACGCCGCAATCTTAGATCTGCAGCTGCAAGATGCACGTGTGAGTGTTGGGTCCACAAAAGACGCCGATCGTTGGCAGTTACGACGTTACAGCCATATTAGACTTAGTTTAAATCTAGAATTATAGTACAATTCTTGATAAATGAGCGATGTACCAGGAGAGCCGTTTTATTCTCACTGCTCTCTTTGGTCGGTTTATCAGCAATCTCATAATCTCTAAAGCCCCTCAAGTCCTACAGGCCACCTTTAGGTTTCCGACTACGTTCGGAATCGTGATTTTGCAAAGCCAGTAGCACACACAGGAATTTTTCAAAGGGGGGAGGGCCGGGGTCGAAAATTCACCATTGTTGTATCATGCTCCTTTTGATTTTGTCGATTTTCGGTAACAAAACACAGTAAAAAACTAATTATTGAATAAATAATTAGCATTAATTAAGTAAATTAATCATTAATAACAAATACTTAATTACATTTTACGCATTATATACTCAGAATTATAATCAATCGGAAAAAAAATCAAAGGCTTTGGGGGGTCTGGATCCCCAGGCCCTCCTTGTGGCCGCCACTGTGCAAAGCGTATAAATGGATAATATTTATGATATTTAGTGTTACTTAGATTAAAAAATGTATATAAAATTGTTTTAAGAATAGTATTACGATATAAAATTGTTTAAATACAATATTTTGGTAAAAAATTAACTTAGAATAATCTTTTTTCCAAATGTTCTCCTTTTGTGAAAAATGCTTCTAGTGTAATAATATTTTGCCTGTATATAGCTCAGACCTATCTACAGAGGCTCAACTAGAATTTTTGAAATATATAACTTAGGAGTGGGTTTATCCATGCTTTACGACAACAGAAGAGAGAAATTTTAAGAAAAAACGTCGATAATTATTTCAATTGGTAGTAATTCTGATATTAATGTGAATTTTTCAAAAATCATAGTTGAGCCTCCATACAGAGATCTGAGCTATGTACAGGCAAATATTATTATAATAGAAGCATTTTTCACAAAAGGGGAACATTTTGAAAAAAAGTTATTCTAAGTGAATTTTTAGCCGAAATATTGTATGTAAATAATTTTTTTTCAAAATGACCTTAAAATAATTTTATATATGTATTCTAATCTAAGTGAGACTAAATATCATGAAAATTATCCATTTATGCCTTTTTTTAAAAATCACGGTTCCGAACGTAGTCGGATACCTTAATAGTGGGTTCACTTCCATAGAGAGGGTGAATCTGGGTAGAATGGGTGAAGTATGTTGGGAGAATAATCACTTGGAAGGGTCACCCAAGGAATGTAGATCGTTCCATTGTGCTCAGCTGGGGCCTGCAGACAAAAGAGCAAAAGGATGAATTCTGCTCACTGAAGCGTCTGTAGGTCACACGTAGCACGTTAACTTACGCATGCAATGCATGGTAGAATTTTATTACGCTGTTGAATGTCATTGGATAGCTCCCGAAGAAGGAGTGCTCCGATATTCTATCTCAATATTCTAATTCTACAATTTTCCCATTTAGTATCATGATTCCGCAAAGACGAAAATATAATGATATTTCAACAATAGACGAGATGGACTACACTTGTTTCTTTAACCTTTACGCACGTCTACAAACTATTATTATTAAAGTATCAATTACAATTTTGTAATTTATGCTCAACCAAAAGAAAAATTAAGTGTGATGGACATTTTGTAAACATGTGAAACCTAAATAATGTCTTAGAAAATAATGTCTTAGAATGTCTTAATAAATTCTTTTATACTATGTTGACTGTACTTGATTGTATATTTAATTGCTAATAAAAGAAGTTGCTAGAAGATAATAGAATAAGAATTGGGTTATTTTGTAAACCAAACAAGAACAAAACGTCTACAATATATTATTAGTGAATGATTTTTATTAGTCTTACTTCACACTTCCAATTTACTAATATGTTAGTAAAAAATTATTTTATGCGGAAAATAAAGAAATAATAGCATTTTCATAAGACAATATTTTTATATAGGTAATGCAATTAAAATAATATATAATCTTTATTATAAATAAAACTTTCTTACTAAATATATACAACAAAAAATCAAAGCTATTTGTTTGAAAACTTCATCCCTTAAAAATTCTTAATTAGTATTTATCCTTTCTACGTAAACAACTAATATATAAATAACATAAACCTTATCTCCAATCCTTAGAGAGCTATATATTCTAAGCAATAATTCTTCTCTCGTGGTTTTGAAATTCAACGGGGCGGAAACACTCACATTTCGAAAATCATTTCCTTCTTGCAAGGAAGGCGGATGAGGTACGGGGGCGTAAAAATAGCTTAACAAAAATCGGCATTAAAATGAAATTTCGAAACCGGAGATTCCATCGATTTTGAAATTCTTTTCGACTGTTTGAAAGTCAGGGGTTTTTAAAACAATTTAAGGGAAGTTTTAAGTATCACGGCCAAACTCGTTCCATTTTAAATTCTGACTAAAGAAAAAGCATCTTTCTTTTAGTAGGACTTTTGTTGGTTGGTGTATTGTGGAGTTTCGCTTATTGCTTCATTTTAAAAAAAGTTCAAAGTAGAAAAAGAAAAAGAAAATGGCCAAAGTAATTTATGTTTCATTTACTTCCTTTTGTGTATTTTATTTTGCATAGTGGAACTCTCGTACCATTTAGAGGATTTAAAATATTTTATACTTAAGATGCGTTAGTAAAACCATTACCACGGTAATCTAGTGGTCATAGTCACGTAGTCATATATGGTCGAAGTGTCATGAGCTAGATCCCAAGTGCTGATGAAGAAAAACTGTGTAGAAGGACTGATGCGCGTTCAATATGTTGAGGCTAAAAGTCCTCCTGTTTGCATGGTATGAAAGTTCGGAGATTCGGAGGCTGCTCAGGTGTTGTCCTGTTAATTTGATCCTGAAAGAAAAGTTGACCACAATTACGAGGGCTGTCACCTGTATAGCCATCGTATTGCTTTATAGTACGTAAATAAATACCATTCACCCCTAACTAAAACCAAATCCAAAAATAAATTATGGGTGGGTGGAGAGTATTTGTTAATCGATTTATATTATCTTTCAAAATGACAAACCTGATAAACAATGTTAATATCAGTGCTTATAAATTTTTTAAATAATCGCATAAGTAATTATGAAGCATTTTTTGATGTATTCAGTTAAAATTTGAAGTTGACTAGTATGTAGAGAGATTAATCTCGTCGTGATTTTTGTTGAAATGTAAATCACCTTCCTATTTTCTACATTGGTATTCAATAATTAAGGAATCCGACTACATTAGGAACAGTGATTTTAAAAAAGCACATAATGGATAGTTTTCATGATATTTAGTGTTATTTAGATTAGAATACATGTATAAAGTTGTTTTAAGTACATTTTGACAAAAAGAATTATTTAAATACTAAATTTCGACGTAGAATAACCTTTTTTCAAAACGTTCTCCTTTTGTGAAAAATGCGTCTATTATAATATTATTTTGCCTGTATATAGCTCAGACCTCTGTACTGAGGCTCAACAATGAATTTTGAAAAATTCACATTATTTTCAGAGTTACCACCAATTGAAATAATTATCGACGTTTCTTTCTTAAAATTTATTTCTTCTGTTGTCGTAAAACATGGATAAACCCACTTCTAAGTTATATATTTCAAAAATTATATTTGAGCCTCTGTAAAGAGGTCTGAGCTATATACAGGCAAAATATTATTATAATAGAAGCATTTTTCACAAAAGGAGAATATTTTGAAAAGGGGTCATTCTATGTACATTTTTTGTCAAAATATTGTTCTTAAATAATTTTTTATTGTAGTAATATTCTTAAATACGTTTTCTAATCTAAGTGACACTAAATATCATAAATATTACCTATTTATACGCTTTTACAAAATCATGGCTCCGAACGTAGTCGGATAGCTTAAGATGAAATTGTCTTAATAAGTTATCCTAAAAGTAAGAATTTGTATTGCTAACAAAATATTATCATCATTTTTAAGAATAATCGTGAACCGAAGCATTTTTTTTAAAAAATTTTTAAAACCAAATGTGCTGTGGAGTTGCTTATATATTCTGAAAAATGTTCTTACCAAAAATTATCTACACTATTAAAATTCGTAGGTAAACAAATGTATCAATGCGGCTTTGGGACCATATCTTCTCAGGAACCCCATGGCGCAGAAACTCGCCAAAGGTACCAAAAACTCGGGAATGACCCGAGGAATCCGTTCAGGAATTCAATTTCTGCCTTTCTACGTTTATAAATTGTAATTATTCCTTTTTCTGCATTAAAAAAAGGCAATATGTAATTGTTAACGGTTTTTCCATTTTTATTTTTTAGGCAATATAAATAAAATAATTCATTAAATCATATTAATTCATTAACATTTAAAAAAAGTAACCTCCTAGGTGTGTTGTTTAAAAAATCCCTGGTTTACCTGATAACTACACAGATGCATTAGTATGAGGGCTGCCCAAATGAAAGGTGGACAGGTTCAATAAAAATAATTAATTTATTGGAAATCAAAAGAAATTGATGTGGAGTTTGTAACACAGGTCTCATAATTTCGGCAGCAGGTCTATATATGTTTTTATTCTAGAAAGAACGTGATTGATTCTTGAGGAAGTACTGACCAGCTTCCTTCACTTCATCGTGTAAATAGAAATATAACACTGTCTTATGTGGTCTAAAATCCTATAAGTGATAAGATGATAAATCCGAACAGTACGGTGGGCGTTGTCAACATATTTTTTAAAAGTTGCCTTGATTTCATTGGATACGTGTGGGTGGACATTCTCTTGGAGATCCAATATAATTGGCCACCTTTCTCGAAACATTTCACAGCTACTGTTGCAAGATTTTCCTATTAAATAGTGCTCGCTGCAGACTGTCAATATTCGTTGATATAGGTCCACATTAAACTCACCTTCTGCAATCAGAAACCGTATTATCGTATGTTTTTTCGATCTGGTAGCATCCTTATATGGTATGACTTTACTTTCGAATAAATACCTATAACACTAACAAGTTTCACTGTTAAACAACGTACACGGTGTTCACTTCATATAATCCTTCGTGTCCCTGTTTGGTATCACTCATTCTAACGCAATCACATATGTCAACTTTTGAACTTGGACAGTTCTTATATCTCTGGATTAAAACAATTATTCCATATTGATACAAACAGTGTTTAACAAAAAGTACTTATATATGCCTCTTGTATGGCCACGTCATCCTAGTGGTTATAATTGAGGACTTGTGTCTTGAGTGCTGCGGGTTTGAGTCCTGGTGCCACCGAAGACTCACCAAAAGGAGGAGGTCGTTGTAGGTTAAATCGGTCCAGATTCAATGTTTTCTTGTTGGTGTAGTAATTACAAATGAGTAATTCCAGAGCTCGGCGGTTGTCCTCGTCACTTGGACATGGTTCAAAATTGCGAGGTACGTCTCCTATAGGCTTTGTGTTGCTTTATATAGTGACGTTAATAAAACTCTCATTTATTGCGTCTTGTTTTGGAATATGAATTGCGTTAAAACTAATTTTGAGTTTTCAAGAAATGTTCAATGTTCCTAAGACATATTGGATTCTCACCATCTGAATGTTTTTAATAAATGTTAAAATTTGGATATTTTTCACAGTCTAATATACTTCTCAGATCTCATTCCTTCTAAATAAAAATAAAAAGTTTTAGAAGTAGCAAAATAAAAATAACATAGATAACGTCTAAATATATAATATGCAGTGTATTAATGAAATAAACGGTATTTGTATTATAATATTCCTATATATATAAGAAGTTTCGTAAGAAAAAAATTAAGTAAAAATAATTTAGTATAAAAAATTTTCTTTAAAACGTTGAAAAGTCTGAGATTACTTTATCATTCATGTGTTGTATTTGCTTTGCAAAAATAAGAGATATATCTAAAATTAGAGATATTTCTATCTATTTCTGAAGAATAATATTCTTAGTATTTATATTAAATACATATTCCGTGTTTCATATTTCACGATTAATGAAATATTTATTAAATGAAAACCCTTTGGAATAAAAAAATCTGATTTTAATAATATTTTTTTCCATAAAAAATATTCCTGTTATATATTAGAGATACGAACACTTATATCCCCCATATAATACTAATTTTTAATTTTTATGGACTTATTTTTATAATATTAGAATTATTTTATTTAAAATCATGCTTCGAATATATAATCCCTTTTTAACAAAACGCGCAAAGAACCACATTATATAGTGTGATTCCTTTAAATATTATATTGAAAATAAGATAATGAAATATATTCCTCGGAGTTTTTATTTATCTTCAAGATGCAACCTATCAAGAAAATAGCTGGCCGTTGGAAAGAAATTAGCTATTACATATTAACCAATTATGACATCCATTGGTAAAAACTGAAGCTAATTCCATGGATGCACATGAAAAATACTTAAATTATTTAAATAGATTGGGAAAGCAATTTTATAAAACATATCTGAAACGTATTTTAAATTTGGAACAAATGGAAAATCAGTCTTGAGAAGTTCTTAATATTTTAAAGCTTCTAAATAATTTTTTTAAGTTAACGAAAAAAGGTAGCAACATGTTTAAATTTAACCCTAATATGCAAGTGCTGCATCTTTGTAAACGCTCAAAAGTAAATTTAGCTTTACTGTTTGTTTAATTAATTTTTGATGTTTAAATCTAATTTTTGAATGCTTCTAACACATTTTTTTACTATGTTTTGTTGGTATATAGTAATTAGTCATTATCTACATTACAAATACTCGTTGTTTCAAGGATAATTTTAACGTTATCCATTAAATTATATTCCTCTGACTATAAGTAACTCCACTTCTATCCCCGACATCTCTCATTTAAACTGATCCGCCAATCTACTTGCCAATTGTCAAAGGCTTCATTTGCTCAAATTTCCCTCAAGGCCTACATTCTAGTAGAGAACAATAGACTGTTTGACATGAACAGAGAATAGAATGACACGTCACTACTAGAATAGACTGAGGGAAGCCATGAAGTCCATGCCAATGAATCTTGGAGACTTATTTCTAACCTTTTAAAATTAAGGTGTAAATCGAAAAATATTAATCCCCCCCTCACTCAGTGCTGATTTCTTATGGGAATCGATGTTTTAGAGATTATAATGTGTTCTATATAATGTGTGTTCTATATGCTGCAATAATAAATAATTAAGATTGAACCTTCTTATTACATGCATGTCCATAAATTAAGTATAATTCAAAGTCACGTGGAAATTGAATTCGAATATATGTGTGTGTGTGTGTTTGTGTGTGTGTAAGGATTATTAAATTAGAATTAAAATTAAAGTTCCATATATAAAACTTAACTTTTATTTTCCGTTACATCTTCAAGTAGTAAATTAAACACCCAATTATTTCTCAGAAATAGATGACCCAATCTCAAAACACTTTTAATCCCAGATCATTACTTTTTATAGTTCATATGTCTGATTAACTTTCAAGTATAACCCATAACTAAGAAGGTACTTCCCGTCTGGGCAAAAGTAGTGAAAACACTTTGACGTTGTTTTTTCTCAGCGACAGAACATGTAGATGGCTCAATGAATAAAGACAGTTTTTAAAAATAAGTTAGGTATTGACTTCAAACATGTTATATATATATATATATGAATATATGTGGTATATATATATATATGTGGTTGCAATGAATACAAGAATTACGTAGACGAATATCATGGGCACGTAATAACTGGCAACTTAGAAATAGTACAGGATCACACACACACAGAAATTAAGAGAAATTATGAGCAAAGGAACTGGTTATCGATTGACTATTTCAAACAGCAATTTAAATGTGAGAAAACAACTATCAGAAGATATTAATAAATTTATTCTAAATGTTGCAATTAAATATAATTTACCTACTCAGGCTTTTAAAGAATATGGTTTTCATGTCCTCAAGGACTTAATGAATTTTAATTTTAGAACAAAAAATGAAGATTGTTATAGAAAAATTAAGGGACCAATAGAAAAATTACAAAAACACTTTGTGATTGTTTATGTAGATAAAGTCCCAGGAAATTATGCAATTATGTGTAAATATTATTATAGTAAATTAATAAATGATCATATGCAAAATAATAATGCATATGATGTAAGTAAATTTAGTATGAAAGAAATTAACAACAGATTATTGGCATTTGGTAAACAATTAAATATTTATAGCAATAAAATTATATATCCCCATATATTTCTGACTCCTAAATTTCATAAGAATCCAATCAAATTCCGCAGTGTAACAAATGGGTTCAATACTTATATATCAAAATCGGGAAGAATTTTACACACCATATTACAAGATACAATAGACAAATTTAAGGATACTTCTATTATAAAAAACAGCCATGATGTAATAAAGAAAGTTGATCAACAAGAGGTATTTTCTGTGAATGGGTTCGATTTCGAAGATTTATTTAACTCCATTAAAATAGAAGATATAATTCAGGTACTTTCAGATACATATGAGAAATATGATTTGAATATTTACATTAGTTTTGAAAAGTTCAATACACTTATTCGTTTTGTAATACAGGAGAACTTCATTATTTTTGAGAACAAACTTTATAAACAAATCAAAGGATTGCCTCAGGGTGTCCCAGCCAGTAATAGTCTCGCTAACCTGTATTTACACCAATATGAATCAATTCGAAGAAAGGAACCCTCTTGCCTTTTATTAAGATACATAGATGACTTAATTGTTATAGGTCATGATAGGGAATTTAAACCTAACATTAATTTTTATTCGGAATACCTAAAATTAATACAGACGAATTTTAACTCAAACAAAGTTGAATTTTTAGATTTAGATTTAACTATTATATTGACAACAAATTATACAGCAATATATATGATAAAAGGGAAGCATTTAAATTCAATGTCATAAAGATACCAAACTTCAATAGTTGTCTACATATATCAGTATTTAGAAATATAATTTTAAATTTTCTGATGAGAAATAATAATTTAACTACGCACAATATTAATAAATTCAAAAATATCCAGAAATTTATATTATGTTGCATACAAAATGATTATCTCATCAACTTCCTGAGAAAATATATAGATCAGAAATATTTCTTTAAAATACACTCTGTCGCAAAAAATATATGCACCCAGAAGAAATTGAGCTTCATTCACGAAATTTGGTATGCATGTAGTGTATATGAAAATAAACAAATGATTAAAAATTCAGAACAAAATATCATTTTGTTAAGCAGTTACAGCTTGCAAAAGGTTAAAAATCAGTAAGTAGTTAAGCCACCTCTGGCAGCTATACAAGCCGAAATTCGGCGGGGCATCGATTCAATTAGATCACTTATGACCCCCTGTGGAAGATCCTGCCATAGTCTTTGCATCTGCGCTGTTAATTCTCCTGTATCTCGGGACGGCTGCAGTTGCCTTCCCAGCGCGTCTCAGACATGCTCTATTGGCGAAAGATCTGGTGACCTGGCAGGCCATGGTAGGACGTCATATCCTTGAAGACATTGTTGGGAGAGTCGCGCAGTATGTGGACGAGCATTATCCTGTTGATAAATGGCACATGGGCGACATGATAGCATGGGTAGCACAATCGGCGTTAAAATATCGTCCACGTATCTGCGAGCTGTCAAAGTGCCTTGAAGGACCACTAAAGATGATCGTGTGTTCCAAGAAATTGCTCCCCACACTGTCACACCCTGTGAAATTGCTGTATGCCGCTCGACAATAAATGCCGGATCGGACAGCTGGCCGGTGCGCCTCCAGACACGTGTGCGGTGGTCATCAACACTGAGACTGAATCAGGATTCATCACTGAAGATGACACGTCTCCAGTCTGTCACACTCCAAGTTGCCCGAGGTCGGCAAAAATCCAGTCGACACTGCCTATGATGTGGAGTCAGTGGTAAGCGTCTTAGCGGACGTCGGCTCCTCAAGCCAACTTTGGTCAGTCGTCTCCTTATGGTTTCTCTTCTCTTAATGGCACTGGATGTCTGGAAGGAGGTAAGTGGCGTTGAATCGATGCTAGCGACGTTGTTGGTGCCGAAGTGGCCACTCTTCTGATTGCACGATCCTCGCGATCATTTGTGTTCCTGGGACGTCCTGACCCTCCGCGACGGTACACTCTACCTTCTGTGATCCACTGTTGCCAACACCGAGCAACTACCATATCGCTCCGACCGAGGTGGCGGCCGATACGTCTATTCGACCAACCTGCTTCTCTGAGGCCTATTATACGGCCCCTATCAAAGTCCGTCAGCTGCTCGTACTGCCGCCGGTTACGTCTTAGAGGCATCCTAAGTCTCAATATCGTCTATCAAAGTCATCAGATTCGTTTGGATAGCCGTACGGCGCTCGTACTCATGCTTTTAAACTCTCCCAGTTGCGCAACTAATATGCGCATAGCACACTTAGCCTTGTCTCATTGACTTCGAAATTTTAATCATTTGCATATCTCTTACCAGATTACATTCTTGCCGAGTTTCGTGATTGTAGCTTGATTTCTTCTGGGTGCATATATTTTTTTGCGACAGAGTGTATTTTTAAACTCGTAAATGCACAAATCCACCACACAACATTAGGTCCACAAAGTCAGCTTGTTAGTGGTCCAGCTGTGAAGAATTTGTGCATTCCACACACACAGGATACATTTTAATACACACACACACTTAGAACAATATTTACACGACTACAATTTAAAATTATTTATTGCCAATTAAACATTTATATATATATGTCCAATCACACATTTATGACCAATCAATCAAGCAAGTTTTTACATGTGGTCTGGTTTGCATCTAATGCCAGGTGGTCAAACTCTAGTGTTGGATCAAGAATCGTTTGATTGACATGGCATTGGTTAGATGTTATGAGCAAAATATGAAGTGGTAATTGATATATTAAATATGAAAAGTCGTGCTATAAGAAATGGATCGTA
This sequence comes from Trichonephila clavipes, assembly GCA_019973935.1. Classification (NCBI taxonomy): domain Eukaryota; kingdom Metazoa; phylum Arthropoda; class Arachnida; order Araneae; family Nephilidae; genus Trichonephila; species Trichonephila clavipes. The sequence continues at coordinate 283,784 of BMAU01011558.1, forward strand.
TTCTTGATGGGATACTCTTTGGTGAGTTTTTAATGATTTACTCTATACATTTGTGAATATACTGTGTTTTTAATGTGAACATTCGGTTTTTAGAAATTTTTAGTTTGAACTTTCGGATTTTTTAGTTTGAACTTTTGGGTTTTTAGCTTGAACTTTCAGATTTTTAACTTGAACTTTCAGATTTTTTAACTTGAACTTTCAGATTTTTAGCTTGAACTTTCAGATTTTTAGCTTGAACCTTCAGATTTTTTGGCTTGAACTTTCAGATTTTTATATTCAACTTTCAGATTTTTTACCTTGAACTTTCGGATTTTTTAACTTGAACTTTCGGATTTTTTTAACTTGAACTTTCGGATTTTTAACTTGAACTTTCGGATTTTTAACTTGAACTTTCGGATTTTTAACTTGAACTTTCGGATTTTTAACTTGAACTTTCGGATTTTTAACTTGAACTTTCGGATTTTTAACTTGAACTTTCGGATTTTTAACTTGAACTTTCGGATTTTTAACTTGAACTTTCGGATTTTTTTTAGTTTGAACTTTCGGATTTTTAGTTTGAACTTTCGGATTTTTAGTTTGAACTTTCGGATTTTTAGTTTGAACTTTCGGATTTTTTATATTCAACTTTCAGATTTTTTAACTTGAACTTTCGGATTTTTTAGTTTGAACTTTCGGATTTTTTAGTTTGAACTTTCGGATTTTTTAGTTTGAACTTTCGGATTTTTTAGTTTGAACTTTCGGATTTTAGTTTTTTCGGATTTTTAGTTTGAACTTTCGGATTTTTTAGTTTGAACTTTCGGATTTTTAGTTTGAACTTTCGGATTTTTTAGTTTGAACTTTCGGATTTTTTTAGTTTGAACTTTCGGATTTTTTTAGTTTGAACTTTCGGATTTTTAGTTTGAACTTTCGGATTTTTAGTTTGAACTTTCGGATTTTTAGTTTGAACTTTCGGATTTTTTAGTTTGAACTTTCGGATTTTTTAGTTTGAACTTTCGGATTTTTTAGTTTGAACTTTTTCATTTTAGATATTTTTTAATTTGAACTTTCGGATCTCAAATATTTTTTTGATTTGAAATTTCGGATCTCAAATATTTATTTTTTCTACCTATACAACTATTTTAAAGATGGGTGCATCATCTTGGGCGTTTGATGGTTCACTTATATTATGCACTAAATTGTTTTTAAATTTATTTATTGTAATATCTTTCAGAATGCGATGGCGAATAGTTTTATTTTTCAAGTATAATGGTTTAATTTTAACTTTTTAATTTAAAGTATAATGGTTTAATTTTAACTTTTTAATTTTTAATTGTTAATTTTTTTTTTTTTTTTTTGAAATTTGGATATTTTCCAATTAACTTACCAAGTTGCAATAGGGGGAAGGTTGGCGCCATGAAACTAGTTTAACCCCACTTATCGGTCCTAAGTCCGAGATTGCACTTGGATATTTTATAAATTTTTATTTTATAATTTTTTAATTTTGTTTGAAAACGATGGAATATTATCTTTTATATTCGCCATTGATATTCTGAAGTTTTTTGGTATTATAGGATTCATATATTTCAATTTTTCAATTGATAATTGTGATTGTTTTTATATATTTAAATTTTTTATATATTTAATATATATATATATATATATATATATATATATATAATTGTAATAAATGAATAGTAATTAAGTAATAAATGAAAATAGAGCGAACTCTTTACCATCACGTAAAGATTTCTGGGTAAATAAGCCTAATTTAAGATGGCGTGAGCGCTGACGAAGAGAACGCTTACTCGAAAGGGCTTAGCTGGTGACTCCTCGCCGAATTGTTGATTATTGTTCTAGTTGGTTGCGCGCCAACGGACCGCCAGGTTGGATTTTATGTGATTGAAGCAAAATAAAAAAAGTACTTTAGAGATGATGTCCTCCTCATTTTACCAACAGGCGTGCAGTCTAACATATATATATATATATATATATATATATATATATATATATATATATATATATATATATATATGAATACATCACCCATAAAATGACTACAAACATTTTCAAGAATCATATACAAATTGCAGCAAGTCCTCAGATGACACCGATAGTACGTCAGAATTACGAGAGTGTAAGAAGGGGATTATAAGGAATACAACCAAAGAAGTAAAATTTTTCGCGAGTTATGCCTTTCAGTGTAATAAACGCATAGTTATCACACAAAGGATACATATGGACGATTTTTCACGTGGTAAAATTGTCAGAGATATAGAATGTGTGTGTGTACCCAGCTGGAAGCATCCAAGGAATTTGGAATAGCCCAGAGTGCCGTCTCCAGGCTTTGACAACGATTTCAATATGATAGTAATTAAAGTAGAAATTACAGCACAGGCCGCCCCCGTGTTACAACGCCAAATGAGGACCGGTATTTGGCAGTAATTGCTAAATACCAGTCTCCAAACTCGGCTTTAGGAAACTTACTGGAAATTAATTCCATATAGCATTTTAAAGCAATAAAATGTTATTCAATAAAATTTACTTGTTTATATATTTTTTGTAAAAATATAACATTTTAATCGAAATACATAAAAAAAAGAAAACATAAATATTTCTGATGATATTATTCATACATATCTTTTGAATTTTTTGCATAACGGATTGTATGTCGGAATCGAATTATTGATATCCGAATTGGAATGCTATTGTAAAAACCCTAGGTATCTGGTATCCCTGATATTTAATAAAACCGCATTTCTCCATACGAATAAGTTATGAAAAGTTGAATGTAGCAAATTCGATTTCTAGCTATCTGTTTTTAAAAAGCTCATACATGCAAATGGAGTTTAAACTTTTAAGAAATTTTTGAAAAATTGTGTTTCCAAAAAGTATTTGAATGAAATGAATCGTAAGTAATAAATTGTGGACTATAAACTTTGCATGAGGTGTGTTGGCCACGCTAGCCTAGGGGTCATGATCTCAAACTCGTGACCATTGTGTCGCAGGAAAAGGGTAAAGTACTGAGACCACAGAAGATCCCGCAGTGTAGAAGGAGCAGATGCAAGTTAAATATCCCTAGGTTCAATGTCTTCTCCTTGATGTTGTGGTTAAAAGCTCAGGTGTCGTCCTCGTCACTTGGCCGAGCCTCAGAACTACGAGATATGTTGCCAATACACCTCGTGTTGCTTTGTAGCGCAACCTTTATATAACTCTTGCTCACATGAGTTGTGTTGTAGGTGTTGAGAGGATGGGATACCAGACTTATAAGGGCATTTCTATTTTATAATAGACTTTTTATTTAAACCCAAAATTTTGAAATATTTTGCTAATAGTCCATTTTTTGTGACGCACTAATTCAAACAAATATAATCTTGTGCTAGTGTATAGTTAAAACTAAAATAAAGAATTGAGAATTTTCTCAGAATTTTACGAAAATGTGAACCTCTTACACTATATTTACTGTGAAATACTACCTTCGAAAAATGTTCTTTATGCAGCATCCACGAAAATATCTCCAAATGTTTTTATTGGATACATTTAAGTCATGAATTTATTCATAAAAATTAATTTAATTTTTTAAATCTGCTGTTTTTTTAAGCAAAAAGACCTTTTAAAATTGAATTACATTCCTGAAAAAGTAGTCCTTTAATACAATTGAAAATGATTGTTATCGCTAAAATCATTCTATTCGAGGAGAGAGAATAAAGCTATCTAATAAGATCTTGGCTTCACGGAATTAATTCCAATTTTGTAGGATGGTAGATTTAGTTTCCCTGTTCTTGAAAATATATGGTTATAGAGGCCACTGCACTATAAGTGTTAATATATTTGCAATTGAAGATGTAATTCATTCGCGAAATTCAGTTTTTTACAAACGATTACACGTAATGGGTAATACTGCATTAATACACGAGGTGCTTTTCGGAATAATGTTTAATTTGCTTTTGTGACAAGTTTCACCACTGTACGAAAGATGAAGGGTAAGAAGGTAGTCATATTTTTATACTCGTTCTATTAATCTGAAAATTTTTTTATTTATTTTTTCCTTTCAAAATTTATTGTTTCTATCACGATTAACTAGTAGTTAAAGAGCTTTCACCTGTTTTTCTTGTGAAATGCTTTTATTGTTTTATAATAAATATTATTCTTTATTTATACGAATGATAATGACCAATAAAACTCTTATAATGTTTCTAGTCATTAACGACATTTCATTTCCAATTTATTTAAGGAAGCACATGAATTTTGGAAAAAAAATTATCGATTTTCACTATTTTATATTTTTGAAAACAACAAATATTTATGTTTAAAGTTATATATGATATGAGGAAATATAATAGTTAGAAGTATTTTTATTTATTTTTAAATGAAGCTTATTCCCGACGCGAATCGAATAAGCTCTGCTAGAAGTGCCTGTGTTTCCTCTTGCATAAGTTTCTGATAAGCACGGATCCATATGATGTTCAAGTGGAAATTTTTGATTGAATTGGGCTTATCCAGAAGTATGAAAATGAAGAAAATTAAGATTAATTATTAAGAAAATGTTTACGTGAAAAGACTCAGAACCCAAAGGAGTCAGTTAAGAACACCATATGTTTAGGGATTCCAAGATCTACATTGGCTGAATTAAAAAATCTAAAATTAGGGGTTATTGGATGCTATTGGACAGTTCAATATGAGTCATAAAGGAAAATTAATGATCTTAAAACACTGTGATATTGAACCAAGTTATAAATGTGTGTCATGCTTCAAAAAACTAGATGCACGTAAGATTCGTCTAGCCCAAAGAAAGTACCTAGAGATAAAAAAAGAAAAAAATTTAAAAATAATGAAAAAAAAATTAGAAGAGTCTTTTGTAAGAGCAGATAGTAACAAAATAGTGCTTCATATGCTTCTGGAAAGTACTAAAAAAAGTAAACAATCAAAAAATTATAAATTTTTATTTTAAAGCCTGTCTTCTCAAAATGTAATATTTTTCACTTTATGTACATTTTTCCTCAAAAACTACTTATCATATAATTCTCAAATTTTCAGTGAACAGATTTTTAAAATGTTTACACATTTTAAAGGAGGTAATTAGAAATATATGTATAGCAAACTGTTTTAGGCATGACTTTTTTTAACTAAATTTTAGGGGAAAAAATTGGACAATTTTTAAAAAAATTCATAATTAATTTATTGTTAAAAAAAGACAATACTCATCTCGTTAAAATGCTATTGATAGTATACATAACCTACTGTAAAAATTGTATCTATTAAAAATAAGTGTGTTTCTGTCTGTGTGTAAAAAAAAATAAAAGAATAACAGAGAGAGATATTACGAAAAATAAATTATAGAATGATATGTTCCATAAAGTTTTGTTTACATATAGGTAGGATATATAGATGATATATAAATCCCATTTCTAAGCCATTATAATTGCACGTATCCATAAACCAATTCCAATGAGATCAGAGAAGACCTGAAATGCATTTTTCAGAAATAAATTACCTTTGCCCAATAATCCTCCTGAATATCAACATTGGCCTGTAAAAGACTGAACACAGTTCCCAAGTAAAAGGTTTGTTATTGGATATGTTGTTTAAATTGGATCACATATCATTCAGGAGCTACCATATCAGTTTTTGTGAGACACGATAGGTGGCCAAATGGGGCTTTTTTCACTGGTATTGTTAGTATTCTTGAGCAGTCCTTTTTATGTAAGGGAGACTAAAGTTTATTTTTAAGTATTCTATAGAATATCAAGTTTTTTGTTTCAATTTAAGATGAAATTTGACATTTTTTTACACTTGTAATTCTTTTATCTTTCATTAGTATTGTTCCTCATTATAATAGAAATGTTCAAAATTATTTATAAAATTCAAAATCGTAAGAAACTTCCGTCTTGTATAATTTAGCAAATAATATTTAATTCACACTACTTTATTAAACTTTTTTTTTTTTTTGGTTTAATAACCATTTATACCTCTTCTGTTTGACTTAAAACGTATGATCCAACTTAAAATGTATATCAGAGTTTGGGCATAACACATGAGATCCGTCGCCATCGCTCTCATATTTCTTTATTTTGCGACGTTAATAAACATTCATTCACGTAGGCAGAGTTTGTTAAGGAGGATGCCAGACCAAGTTTAGTCCTCGTCTCTTGACCTTTATTCAGAATTATAAAGTCTGTCAACAATAGTCCTCGTGGTTTTCCGTGAGTGATTAAGAGTTGTATTAATGTTGCATGAGGGCTATTGGTGACACAAACCTGGTAAATTTTAACATCGATCAAGTGAGAATGAGTTAGTAAGTGAGTGAGTGAGTGAATATTAACGTCGCACTGTTCAGCTACACGAGGGCTTTTGGCGACAGACCTCGTCATTTTGAATCATGGCCAAGTGACGTGGACGACACCTCGATCAAGTGAGAAGGACGACACGTGAGCTAGCACTCTCCTCTCCAAACTTTCACACCAACGAGAGTACGTTTGAGTTTTGACAGATTGAACGTGCAGGGGCTCGCTATACCGAAAGGATTTTCAGCGACGTTAGGCTCGAACTCATAAGACGCCTGCCATAAGTTTGTAACCTTCAGCTCTAGGCTACCGCAGCCACGATATCTTCTTTAAAAAGTTTTCAAACATTTTTTCCGTCAAATAGAAGTGTTACAAAAATGTTTGTTTTAAAATTCTTGAATGTTCTCATTTAACTGAGCCAGCTTTTCTCAAGCTGTTGGGTGTACCCGTCTCGGGGAACGTACTAACCCTATGTAAAGCCACGAACATACCTATACATATTAATAAAACTGAAGTATCTGTTTTAATTTGAAATTAACAGCCTTTTTTACTAAATGCGTTTAAAACTATATACGGTATTTATATCAAAAAATCAATTTTTAAAATGTTTGTCTGTCTGTCTTTCTGTTTAATCTCTAAAATGGCTGCACCGATCTTGACGGAACTTTCACTGGCAGATAGCTAATTTCATAAAGAGTAACTTAGATTACTTTTATTTTAGAAAATTTAGGGTTCCGCGAAAATAAAATTAAAACCAGTGAAATAGTGAACAATATCCGATTTAAATGGAATTATTTATTTCAATAGGGATTATTTCATTTCGCGAGCCTTTTGTCTCAACGATTTCTAGCAGGTATATCAAACATTTTTTTATTAGGTTGTTGCCAACTCGCGACATTTCCCGTTCATGTCCTTTGATTCTAATGATTTTACAGTCCTCACCCCATCGACTGTGTCAAAGATCATGCGTCCCTCTCACCTCTTGCTTGCGCCTTCGTATGTGTTCGTTTCCCCCTACTGCTATTTAGACCTGTTTTGATCCTAATGATTGTACAGTCCTCACCCCTTCGAAAGTGTCAAAGGTCATGCTTTTCTCTCACCCCTTGCTCAACAAAAAATAAAGAAAAAAAAATAAAACAAAAAAGAAACATCGATTTCTTAAGTAGAAGATTGACATTATACTTATAATATAGGTATTTCTTTACGTGGAACATATAAATATTAAGTTTACCTAAGTTCTGCGAATTGAATAAACACATTTTTGTTAAATTCTACGTCGACAAAGTGGTGGGTAACAGCTATTTAACATTAAAGAAATGCATCAGAAAGTAATATTAACGTATTACACATCCAGATACAAATTATTTACACTATTTTAAGCGTTTATGAGATAATATTTGTAATAATGTATTACTTTTGCTGAGCAGAAGGAATGTGTTTTCAAAAATCATCCCACAAGAGAGTTAGCAGGCGTTAAAAAAAAATAATAACTTTTTTATCAGCTATTATATCTACAGACTTAAAATTAAGCAAACAAGGTTTTTGTTCAGCTGAGATATTCAAGAAGTTTTTTTTTATTTAATTTACAATTCGCGTAAAATTACATCATTAAAAACTTCTTTATCCATCAGTCTGTACTTTTAAATTAATTGTCTGTTTAATTTTTTAATTCACCTGTGCGAAGAACGGGTATGCCAGCTAGTCGAATATAAATTTTAAAAATATTAATTTACTGAAAGGAAGAAAAACAAAATACATTCTGACATAATAAAAAATAAAATGAGATTTTAAAATCATAGAATATACTTATAAATGTATCAATACTGTTCAGTGGCGCACACAGGAATTTTTCAAGGTGGAGGACGTCAGGTTCGACAGTCCACCATTCTCGTATCATACCACAAAACAACACCCAACATATACTTTTGATTCTGTCGATTGTCGGGAATAAAAATAACCAACAATAAGTTATTGAATAAATAATTAGCACGAATTAAAAAAAATTATAATTAATAACAAATACAATCCAATTCTACATGCTATATACATAGGTTTATAAGCAATCGAAAAAATATCGAAGGCTATGAAGGGGAGGGTCCGGACTCGGGTACATCCCCCGTCCTTGGGTGCACCACTGATATTATTCAATGTATTTGATCCCCCTTAATTTATCAATACTAAGTTAAGGACAGATATAATAGTTACTAATGACTCCTATGGGCCCGTCATAACCAAAATTGAGTGCTTATCTGATCATTGGAACGGTTTAGAATTTAAATCGTATTGTAGCTTCAACAATACATTATTGAATTCAATACATTTGTTGTTATATGGAGGGAGTCGCGAGGAAAATTATAATTGATGACAGGGTCACAAATGTTGGAAGTTTGAGAAGCACTGAACTTAGCTATCAGTAAAAATGGCTCCGCAAGTTTGGAATGTTTAATATATGATTATATTTCAATATTATGTTGCATATATATAAAAAAATCCCTCCATAATTCTGTGAATATATATATATATATATATATATATATATATATATATATATATATATATATATAAACAATAAATTCAAATTCATTAATTTAAAAAAAAGTCAACTTAACAATTTTCTTTTCATTTTCATCATGTGAGTGAGTGGTTATCTATGTTTTCTATAAAACAACACGAGGGAATTTGGCGACGAATTTCGTAGTTTTTAACTACAGTCAACTGACCAGGATTACACCTAAACTGTCACACCCTTTCCACACCTAAATTTTCCTGCTGCCAAAGTGAATTAAGTATCTATATGTATATCTACTTAATAGGACAAATAATTTTCTCCAAATCCGCTGTCTTATGAAGAAGATTTAAGTGAAAAAAAATCGCGAACGAAAGTTACGTCAAAAAAAAGATTGCCAAATGAAATTTATCAAATTTTTTATTACGTATTAATTACTATACCGCATTAATAAAAAAATTATGCTCAGTTTTTATGTAAAATATTCTTTACTCTAATACGAATCATAAATGAAATTTGTCACTATTACAATATATATTTATAAAAATTATGTTCGATATGGAGAATGTGTGCAAACATTTAAATATGTTCAAAAGAGCAATCTGCTGGTAGCTAAATACACTGCTGGCCACCGTAAATACAACATCAAGAAAGACAAGAGATAGCACAACAAAATTTATTTTGTAGATAACATGTTGACCAAGTATGAAATAATTTAATTTATAGACTTCTGTTAAGTGTGGTTCGTGCCAGAATCAGTAGCCAGACTAGCCGCCATTGTTGGAGATCACGCCTCGGAATTCATTCAAAAAGACTTTGAATGTGTTCTTGGGGTACAGCAGACCAAGCAGCTTCCACACGTTGCTTAAGGTGATCCGGTGTGGCAGCTGGGGGTGTAATCTGGTTCAATCGTTGAGTAACCATGGATCACATGTTTTCTATCGGCGAAAGATCCGGAGAGCAAGCCGGCCAGGGAAGCAATTCAATCTGGTGATTGACGAAGAATCTTTGGACAATGCGTGCCACGTGTGGTCATGCATTATCCTGTTGAAATATGGCCGTGGCCAAGCCCTGAAGGTAAGGGAGGACAACTGGCTCCAATACCTCGGAGATGTAGCACTGGCTGTTTAAAGTACCGGCAATGCGTACTAGAGAAGTGCGAGAGTGATATCCAATACCACTCCATACCATAATACCGGTGCAGGACCAGTGTGGTGGTGCATAACGCAGTTGTTCCGCATCCTCTCTCCACGGTGTCTCCAGACTCAAAAATGACCATCATGGTGTTGCAGACAGATGCGTGACTCGACAGTAAAGACAACTCAATTCCATTCTACCGCCCACATCCTTCTTTCATCGCACCATTGGTGGCAGAGACGTCTGTGGTTCTGCGTCAAGGGTAGACCAAGCAATGGACGTCTTGCGGACAGACCACTCTGATGTAAACGGCTTCGAATAGTACGCGCAGGCACTAAATGATGCGTTACAGACTCACTGTTCTCTGATACGGTTCGTGATGTGACTGAGCGATCCGTCACTGCCATGCGCACAGCCTGTCCTCACGTGAAGTGGTGCACTGAGGTGGATGCTATCGACCACGTCGGACCCCCCTGCATCCAATGGTCACATATCCGCATTACAGTTGTTTGGTTTCGTCCAACACGACTACCGATTTCCCTGAAAGATAATCCACAATCTCGGTAGGCCACTATCCTTCCTCTGTCGAACTTGAATACTTGATCAAAAGCTGATCGCTGTTTTCTACGAGACATAACTGATCGTTTTTTGAAAAAACCATAATAAAAACACAATTACCGATATTGAAATGGTCGAAATCTCCCAGCCTTAAATAGCGCTGTGAGGTGGCGCCACAGGCACGCGTGATGTGGATCTACGCTATAATTCTATTCATTTGCATATCTAACCTCCGCTAATGCATGTTGTAAATTTCATGTTATTTGCATGCTTCCTTCAGAGTATTGCATTAACGGTGGCCAGCAGTGTAATATTCTCTTCATGGCTAATAAACATATTTTTTAAATTTTTCAATAAAGGAAGATTAGATATCACGTATATTTTACATTTTCAATATACAACTTCCATTTTAAGTATATTTCGTTAACAAGTTCTGAAGAAAACTTTTAATGGAGGTTTCAAAAGCAAATCTATTTTTGCCTCTCTTTTGATCACAATTAATACGAAATTCAGCTTGGCAGTATTGTGATTACCATATTTCTAGCAATTGAATAACAAAGAACTCCAGACTTTTTACGTTCTTCTTTCTTTAAATGATAATAGACTGTTTTCTAGGACAATTTTTTTGAAGCTTTGAAGACACTGCAAAATTTTTCTTGATATTTGTTCGTTTTGAATTTTGCTGTCACTTTTTATTTGACGTTATATTCTCCTTGGATTAGTTTTAATTGTATTCTTACAAAAATATTATTTAGGTGTTTTATTTAAATTAGTTCATTCATTCATATGAGAAGCGACAATTTTCCGAAAAAAATTTTAAGCCAAATCCGTTAATTGAAATACGAATCCCTCTTTTGTATTTAATCTTGTTTTAAATGTATTTTCCCGTTTATTATATAAAACTAAAAAAAATATACATGCTTTCACAGTAATTAAGGATAATTAAAGGCTTAATTTTTATAAATTGTAATTTATATATTGTATATAATATTCAATAAGTTTGAAGAAAATGTTTTTTTTTTATCTAATATGATTGTAAAGGAATTTTAATTTTTTTCCAAAAACTAGTGACATATACACATTTGCGAAAACATTTGGTATATTTTAGCTAGGCAACTGGATAAAAAACTGAAAAAAAGTAAAATAAATTTTAAAATTACTTTTTACTATGGTATTCGTATTATCTTAGTTTTAACTGTGGAATTCCAATTAAATTTCTTCACCCTGGTTTCTTTATACAAGGCATGTCAATTTGAAAACACTCTCATAAAAATCTTTTCTCAAATCAAGATTAATTTTTCATGAAAGAGCATGTCCGAAACTAATTTCCAGCATAGTTACTACAATTTTTCAGAAATTGGTCATATCTGGAAAAGGAAATGTCAATATCCTCTTCGAAGAAAAATGTCACCAGGAAAAAGAGCCACAATGCTGAACAGCTCTTTGCGAAAACTCTCGCAAAAAAACCTTATTTTGACTGTCTTATTTAACGAAGTTTATCATTCATTTTTTTTTATCAAAGCATCATTAACAATAGAAGGTTGCCCGCTCCGAGCACTGTCATGAACATTGGTGTACCCATCATAGAATTGTCGAAACCCCTTTCTCACCATTTTATCACTCGTTACATTTTCATCATAGATCTTAACAAATGAGCTAAATTCATGACGGTCACGTGATAAAGACAATTGCGTGATCTCCATTGAATTCTAAACAGACATTAAACTACTTCTACTTGTTTTTCTATTCGTAAAAATTTAGATGGAATTTTGAATTTCATAATTAAGTACAGATGTTCAAATGTTATGAAAACAATGTTTAACCAAAAAGCTTTTAAATTTTTTTTAAAAAATCTCATTTTACGCTTGTCCTTTTAAATAAAATACATTTTGTATACCTATCTGCGTTATTATTGTTAACAAATACGTGCTTTTTAAGAGAAAGTTTTCGCAAAGAAGAAAATTTGGCAATAACAAAAAGCGCATGATTCGATTAGATCAGCGATACTCAACTTGCGGCCCACCGAGCCTTTTGAAGTGGCACGGTCATGACCCATTGCTCTGAAAAATTCATTTAAGAACAATGCATACAAATTTTGGTGGGAAATTCTTTGACAAGAAATCAAATCTAGCAATTTTGCTTTTCTGCGGTCGAAGTCGTACGTCCGCGAATAGATATACTTTTTTTTCTATTTGTAACGGTTACGGTCAGTGATAACAGGCAACAATAGAGTAGCGAGAATTTTATAGGTGTAACTAATTTTTAGCAATCTTTCATAACTTGCAAGCGAAAAATATTCGAACGTTTTGGAGGTTGACTGTTTTGTAGTGAAAAACGAACACGGATCAGTACTTGTTTAATTTGTCATGAAAGCGCGGCATTTAAAAATGCCGGTAAACATGAATCATTCAATGACACTTCTCCTCGAAGATCTCTTTCAAGAGATGACGAATAGAATTTATAGAATATTTCTTACAACAGCAACAAAGTGTTTTGTCAGTGGAAATGTCACAGCAGAGAGGAACAGGGCATCCTATGAAGTTTGTTATATTACTGATAATCAAATGAAAACGGTTACTGATGCAAAAATTTTGGAGGAGCATTTCTGAAATTCTATTAGTTTAGTTTAGTGGCAAAAATATATATGTATATATATATATATAATAATAATTAAAAGAAACGAAACAAGAATTATAATATTTTGATCAATTTTCCAACTTTTAAATTTCGAATGTTATATTGATCTTAAGGAATTCCCCACCCCTCTCTTCAGTTAAACTCATGCTGACATATGGATGTGGTCCAGCAGAAAAAAAGGTTGAGGGCCCCTGGATTAAATGGAAACACGTGATTGCTTGTATCGTGTGATTATGACGTCACATGCTATTTTGATCTGATTGGCTGGAAACATGTGGTTGTCATTACCACGTGACTATGACGTCGCATGAATTGAGCCCAATGACGATGAATATCAACTAGCTTAAAGTTCCTTACATTCAAAAAATGTTTTACAGAACGCACTTTAAGTAGGAGGGATCAACAATCATATTAAACATTTTGAACGCTCACTAACACGAGTAAAAGCAACACAATCCGACTGTAATGACGGCGCTATACTGACAATCAACCAGAGACACGAGTGTGCAAGGGATGTACTCCAATGCTACCACGGTGGTTGTGGTCGAATGAAACTGTTCTTAGTTTTCGAAAACGCCTTGTATTCATTATCTTAAGTTAAAATCTTAATCTTATCTTATGAAAGTTAAATACATTAATTTGAATGATATTTTACTTTTAACGTCATTGGTAGAAATTCAAACATTTATTTAATGTATATTTGACAATTTAACACCTTAATAGAAATTCATTAATTATGAAGAAACTCACACACACAGAATAATGACACATGCGGGAATCTTCTTGATTTTTAGCTAATTAATTTGAACTGTTATATCAGTTCTCTATTTTCTGCGGAGAGCCAGTATTCCTTTCCATAAGTATATTTACATATTTATTAAAAAAATTGAAATAAATTCTATTTTTATGTTAGAATGCCTCTGGGGAAAGAAATAGTTCTCGTTTTCACTCTTTCCCAAGGAAGAATTACTTCCAAAATGCATTGTTTATTTGTTACAAAAGAAAAATTGATAAGTCCTTGAAAGTAAGTAAGTGTACTTTCTCTTAGTTAAATTATTCACTGGAACCAGGATTTGTATCGTATACAATAAAAATAATTATAAAAAAAGGATTGGTGTGACTCAAACACCCCGCGAGGCCATTAACGTTAGTATCGAGTGTGTGCCTGCTCCCGAGATAAGTCTTCTCGTTTTAAATATTAAAAATGACACAATTATTCTTCATCGGAATTTTATATTATTTTTCATTATTTAACATTAATTCTAAATGCTAATTCAGTCCGCTTAAAACTAATTTTAATATGAACATTCATTTTAAAATATCATTTTATATTTTCGTAAACACTGTCGTGCATTTTGGTTTACTCTCCTGACTATTCAGCTATTATATCAAGAATGTTTTAGTTTTTTTTAAAAAAATGAATTGTGGGGCGAAGAGCGGGTACTTCAGACATTACCTTTTCAATGTATCAGTGCTGCACGAGGTATTTTATAACTAATTTATTAATACTAAATTAAAAACAAGTGTAATAAATATTAGCAACTTCCATGGGCTTGTCTTGCAGATAAAAGTTTTTCAAAGGAAGGTTTATACGATTAGAAATTGACATTCTGAGTACTTTTCCTATATTTGACTGAGACCTATATTTTTACTTCAAAGCAGCCAAATCTGTTCCAATTTAAAAATTCGAGAAAGAAAAATAAAATATATATTACTTAAAAGTAACATAAATAAAATTTAATATACTTATCTTATATTAATTTGTACGGTTTATAATTCAGATCATATTGTAGCTTTAGCGTCAAAGTGCATTATTATTGCATTCAATACATTATTATTGTATAAGGAAGGGCGCGATAAAATTATACTTTGAAAAGTGCGTCTCCAGTATTCAAAGTTTGAGAAGCAGTGTCTTAAGTGCCAAAGGCGTATATATATGTATCACTCAAGTGGTGCATTAAATAACCAGACGTATATATACGTCTTTCCGAAGTACACACGATATTTTCTGTGTACTGCTATCCATAAAATTATTCGGAAGGCTTTGGAATGCAATAAAAAGGATTTTGACAGTGTTATCGAAGAATTTACTCTAATATCAGAGGATTTCCTTATTCATAGTCCTTTTCTCTTCTTCGAGTAAATTCTATACTCACAAGGAAAAGGGAGGCCATTAGAAAAAGGGGGGCATTGGGGAGAGAATCGCGCAACTTTTAATCAGCAGTTAAGGAAGTATATATAAACCGGACAAATTATCAAGATAAGTGTTAATTTTTCTTAATAATTTTATATATGACAATCCCATGGGGTCAATGGTAATTATTAAACTTGTACACGCGAGAGTTTGTTAAATGCGCACAACTTTCACGTGTGGGCATCCGATAATCCACACGAAACACGATCACATGTGTGTCAACAACGATTCTTTAAATATATAAGGGAATATTTAAAGCTTTTAGATTAGCTCATGTATACTGTGAGTAGATATAGAGAGTAGGAGATAAGTTATACTCAAATCAGGTGAGATTGCTACTGAAGGTATCATATTTGAATCATTGTAATTAATAACTCATTAGGAGGAAGTTTTAAAGTGACGATTTGTTTCACTGAGATTGAATTGATATTAGATTAAATCGGATGATAGGTTAGATCCTTTATAAAGTAAGGATCAAGTTTCATAGTCACCTAAAAATTTGTGTTTTACCGTCGTTGCTCCACTTTGACGGTTAGCATAGAGACATTATCTTATTATTATTAGCTAAAATTGTGTCTTTTCGTTGGGTGATAAATAGATTAGATGGATCATGTCGAGTGTTTCTTTCCTACCTCCCATACATCTAGACGCCCGAGAGAATGATGCAAGCCTCTCACAATACTATTAAATAAACTCAATGGCCAGTGTTATAGATTCCTTATGACACATGTTTTTTCTAAGCTCGTTACAAGATGTTCTTGTCTCCAATTTGAATCGCATGTAGTTAACGCAGAGTAGGACACTAGCTCACACACACTTCAGCATCGATTTGCTAACGTACTTGGTAACTCTTTTCAGATACGATGGATTGTGAGGTGGACCAACTCTTTGACCACCACTTTTTCTAGATACAATTAGACCTCTATGTAATAAAGTCGCTAAATCCCGAAAAAAGTTTGTTATATGGAAAATTCGTTACAAAGAGGTTCATCTTTCAGGTTTCTTTATAAACCACATACAATAAATTTTAAATTCAAAAACACAATATATTTTTAAAAAGTAATTGTTTACACTTTTTGTAAATCAATAATGTTTACTTTTTTAGCTTAAATATCAAAAAGAAGAAAAAAATTGCAAGGAAAGTTTCTTGACGCTCTTATCACTTCCTAAAGGATTTTTTTCCTTCGATGCTCAAGGAATGAACTTTTATCATTTTCGAGCTACAATAAACGACGTTACCATTAAAACTGGTCAACGCTACAAATGAACGGAGACTAGTTCAAGGAAACGGGAGCAAAAGACAACTCCACTGAGGAAAAAAGGGGATATCGAAGATATTTCTAGTGAACTGGACGATGGGGGTTAAAGGTTGCACTTCTTGGATGAAACGCCATCATTTATGTTGCTCTCGCCAAGCTAGGTAACTAATAAAACAAGTTCAATATTTATGACTATTATAAAATGATTTAAAAGAAAGAATAACTAGAAATGCCCAGTAATACTTTAAAAATAGGTAGTAAAAATATTGAATCACAAGTGAAAAATAAAAAGAAGAAAATGCACTTCGCTATAGGGAGGTTACGAAGAAAATCGTGAAGCATTATTGGTTCCGGGAAAAAAATTTGCTATGCATAAACATTTGCAATATAGAGATTCGTAATATGGAGGTTCGGCAGTATATTTGGGGGAGCATCTAGACCTTTTTTTTATGTAGTACCAGAAAACTCGTATGCGGATATCGTTGTTTGAATACTTTTAGCTTATGCTTCTGTGCTTTGGCTTCTCTAGAAGTGTACGTTAATTGGTCCACTAACGTTGTCTAGTATATATCACTTTGTTGGGGGCAATAGTGGAATAGTTATTATAAGAAAAGCACTTTGTCAACGACATTGTCAGTAAACACTTTGTCATTTTCCCTTCATTTCTTAATTCTTGTGTTTGCATCTCACCAGAACACTTGCATCTATACATTCCTTTATAATAAATGATTGTTACAGTGCCCTGCATCGACCTTGAAAGGTTTTACCACGAATTCGAAATCATCCCATAAAACACACTTTGAAAAGCTTCATGAACCTCTGAATTTGTTTATCTTAGCAAAGTTGGTTTTTATATTCAATAGAAATTATTTTAGTTTATTTGTGCATTGAATTATTAGTTTATCTTTTTCTTTTTGCTGTGTAAAATAACATAATTTAGATTCTGTTTTACAAGTTTTTTATTAGTTCTTTTAAAAGTTACATATGCATTATATTATTTGTTTTTCTATTTTCACGGCAATTTACTAGTGATTCTCCGATAAAAATCTGATTGATGATTGTTTTTTACTTCTTACTATATGTCTTTCCCAATCTAACTCATTATGAAGATTTTTTTCCTGCAGATTATTAATAATCCGAAAAAGTACATCACACTTTTCTACAACTGAGAGCAATTATGATCTGTAAGATTTTTTGTCATCTTCCATTTCCTACTGATTTAATCTTTAAAAACTCAGCCGAAATTTTCTTCACCATCAAGAGATTATAGTTTCAGGACTTAAAGTGCTCCACTTTTTCATTTTTTCATAAGTCTGAGCCTTATAATTTTAAACTTTAAATAGTTTTGTGTGCGTGTGTCTGTGAGAAAAGCTTATATCAAAGAGAAAAGTTTGAAAAGACTGCTTCACTACTAAAAATTTAATCTGTGCCTTCGTGAATGTCCCTTTCTTGCTTCACACACCCACACAAGCACGCAATCAGTACTTATTTTTTAAAAAATAGTGTCTATGGGTGGGAAAAATATCCTTTAGGATATATTGGATAAACTTATTGGAAAGCAAAATTATCCCTTATTTAAAGAAAAGCAATTTTAACGGGTTTTTATGTTTGTATAATTAATAACATTTATTTTCGAAATCTACTTGTATGAGCTAAACGTCTTTATTTCGTGTAATATAAAATTAAAATTTATTTGTAGAATATAGAGTTTTATTTATTGAATACGGCACTTTAATTGGGTATTACGCAAAAAAAAAAATTTGGTAAATTAGAATTTGTTTATAATTCAAATGAAAACAAGTCTATATTTTTACAGAATTTAAATTTTGGATTTCTATGCGGATATTAATGTTCATTCTAAAGGTATTAGAAAATAACCTCTAAGAAAAATTCTAATAAGAAAATGAATGATATTCATAAAGTTTAAACAAAGATTTATGATAGCATAGTGGCAACGTAGTATCAGTAAAAGAATAATTTAAGAATTCTCGTTACGAAAATACATAATATACAATAATGGGATACTTAAGTGTTAAACCCCGACTTGTCATATCAAAGTCTTAACATAACATGGAGTCGAAGTTCATACAGAAAGGAAACATTCTGGATACTTTCCCCTCAATCATTCGTTATAAACGGGATTTTTGTAGTAAATTCCATTGTGTAAAGAAGTTTTTCTTTACCTAATATATAAAAAAATATGACCGCAGCTTAAAAGATCCAGAATGTATTTTATAAATTTGAATATTTTGAAGTGTAAATAGTTATGCATGTTTTAATATATTATTCATTACTCTGGAATTTGTACTTTTTTCTTGAATAAAATAATCTTCGAATTTTCAATATTATAGTAATTTTACGATTCTTAAATTTATGCACTGAATTTTTTTTAAAAAAGTTTATTTAATAAATTATTTTTTCAAATTTAAAAATATAATATAAAAAATATAAATTAAAAAATTTCTTATAACCATACACAATATGAAAGAAAATTTAAGCTTTCTACGGAAGAGTGTTCGCAATTTCGGTTCATTCCTGCAATTTATGGCTAAAGTAACTTTAAATGGAAAACATTCTGTTTCCAAAAAAGTGTGAAGTTGAAGGAAACATTACATTTTTAATATTAATAACATTTAACTGTTGGAGTTTTTTAAGTCTGGTAAATATCTCTACATCTATTCTTTGAATTCGTAATATAAGTCACAAACGCATTCTGCACAATAATTTCAATAAAAGAAAGAAATACAACTATTAAAAAGTAATGAAATAGTTTAAAAGTAAGTGTACTAAAAATATTTTTAATGTAATTTTGTTTTACTTGTTTTTGAGAAAAGTTATATAAATGTTTTATTTAAACCTATTCAAAGAAATCCTTCTAACACGTTATGTATGTTATTTTCCTTGCCGTTGTCATCTACTTGTGGGAAAATTAAGTTTTACAGACAAAGTTAGATTCCTCAGAATATGTGAACACAGGTACCAGATTGGCGGGTTTATCGCCTTCTTTAGCAAAGTCGAAAAATGCAAGATCACCAAGGAATCATTTAGAACAGTGCTCCCCAACCTTTTTATTGCCGCGGAACGGTCAAAGTTGGATAATTTTACCGCGGCCCGCTGATGGGATGGACGTTGATTGTTTTTTTTTGTTTGTTTTGATTTAATGATTTTATTTCAAAAGTATTTAAACGTGTCTTCAGAATAACATATAGCTCCACCAAAAGTGAATATAAAGGAATTTAACAAAGAATATATATATATATATATATATAAATGGACTTTTATCAGAGAAAAGCAGCCCAAACCTAAGAAAGATATACCACAGTAAATGAAATGAAAGTAATATAATGTTTCTTATGTGGACCGGTACCTGCCCGCGGACCCAGGGTTGGAGAACACTGATTTAGAAGACTTCCAGGACTGACCTTTCTAAAAATTACCATGAAGCTATGTAAAAGACCTTTTGAAAAAAAAAGGATGAGTTCGGACGACATTTTATTTAAGATCATAATCTATTTGTGCTTTGACTGTGATAAGAGAGACAGACTTTATTTGTCTGATTTTCTACTTCTGAAACGGTTCTAAGAGAGCCTTTCTGGAACATTGTAAATATTTTTTTTTGTAATGAGTGCGTTTTGCACAATTGTAAATAATTTATTATAAAACTTATTTCTGTTTATACGTCCATTTACCTGTGTGGTCATCGGTTAGTCCTTGTCCATTAATAAATTTGTTACTAAAGGTTGATTCGAAAATAATTGGACAATTTTCAGGACATCATAAATTTTTTTTTGAATAAAGTTATTTGGTGTAAGTTTAAGGTCTGCCTTTCTTAAGCATAGTACACTTTAAGTCATGGGTACTCAAAACTTTTTTTCTGCCGAGCCACATACGTATGTTAGCTATTTTACACGGGTGGCATAAATAGGATGGCTAGTCCACGCGGACCACGACGTGAGATTCAATGGAAGGGGGAACGCTTTAAGACAAATATAACATTAAAAATTTAAAATGTGGAAACTGATCAAAATATTAAGACTATTTTGTTTTTTCTATTATTATTCTTCATATTTGTTATTTTTGTCAAAAACTTTTTCTAAATTAGAAGCCCTTACGAATCACTCTTTCACAATTATTGTATTTCTCAGTAAACGGTTTCATATGATTACCGATAATAGAATAAATTTTATAGGGTGTCTTTGTTATTACTGTGACATTACCACTGACAAAAAACTTTTTTACTGTTGTAAAGATTATTCAAGAAAAAGCCTATTTATCGTCTCTTGAAAGAGATCTTCGAGTAAAAGTGTCATTGAATGCGATTCCTGTTTACTGGTATTTTTTTAAATTCAACACTTTCGTAGCAAATGAAAAAATTACTGAACTATGTTTTTTTCACTACAAAATAGTTAACTTCCCAATCGTCTTGAAACAATCTATTTTCATCGAATGTTTTTCGCTTGCAAGGTAAGAATGATAGTTAAAATTTTTAGTTCTATTCATAAAATGGTCACTACTCCACTGTTGTCGATTGTCACTAATCATAAGAAAAATATCAATTCGCACCCATACCATATTGACAGCAAAAAGCAAAATTAATACATATTAGATTTTTTTAACAAAGAATTTCCCACCAAATTTTCATAACTAAATGAATTTCTCAAAGCATTGGGCCATGACCGGGCCACTTAAAAGGCCCGGTGGGCCGCAGGTTTAGGATCGCTGCTTTAAGTAAACATTTAGTCAAGCGAAAAGATCTTTCTCCAATTGAAACCATTGGAGAGTTTTACTTTACATCTATTTAATTGTTTTTTAAGTATTCCCATAAATAACATTCACAAAGAGCACAGTCAGGTTGATGATAGCAATTTCTCATAAGGAAGAAAAATTATTTATTTTTATATTTCGCTATTTTATAGTTCATTTTGCAGTATGATATGGAGCAGAATCTTGGTGAAAAAAAACTTTCCTGGAAGGTAAAGACGCTTACTTTCTTTGATCATGTGCTTCAAAACTTTTTGCTGATAGTAAATAGCATCAATTTTAGCCTTTTGTTCTACACAAAAATGGTTTTGTTAAGCCTTGTGAGAGTACATTTCCATCCAAACCATAAAACTCACAACGGCTTACTTGCCTTTTCCAAAAGAGCTGCGTCTTTGCAACGCTTTTCGAGGGAAATATGTTGCATTATTGTTTCACTAGTTGTAAATAACAGATGAAACAGTACTTCATCCGAAGTTATTCGTGTTTTGTAGATACCTTAACGTAACATTAAATACAGAGGCCAAGAGCGTTTTCTTCGCTTTTCTGTGATCTTTGCAGACATTTGACGACAGACTGGTTTATCCACCTTTTTATAACCAATTTTCTTCATCTGACGACAAATTGTCCATTGCGATACCTATAATTTCGGTGCCAAAGTTCTTTGAAGCAGAGGATTTTCTACAGACATAATTCTTTTCAACTTCTTTTTTTTTTCATTAAGGACTTCCTTTCACTCATATTTTTTTCCCTGAAGTTTCTGATTGAGAGCCAATCGTTTCAAAGTTTAGATAGTAATAAAGGGTGTTTTTTAGAAGTCTAGAACTTTAAATTGCATTAAAACAACGATGTATTATTCGATTGACATGAATTTTTTTTATTCGAAAGATGATCTTGTGGTATTACATTTTAAATATGATTTCTGGCATAGGACTGCCACGGCTGGCTCGGATGTAGTCCAATCTGGACGTCCAATTTTCGATGACTTTTTCAAACATTTGTGGCCGTATATCGGCAATAACACGGCGAATGTTGTCTTCCAAATTGTCAAGCGTTTGTGGCTTATCCGCATAGACCAATGACTTTAGATAGCCTCACAGAAAATTGTCTAGCGGTGTTAAATCACAAGATCTTGGAGGCCAATTCCCAGGTCCAAAACGTGAAATTAGGCGGTCACCAAACGTGTCTTTCAATAAATCGATTGTGGCACGAGCTGTGTGACATGTTGCGCCGTCTTGTTGGAACCACAGCTCCTGGACATCATGACTGTTCATTTCAGGAATGAAAAAGTTAGTAATCATGGCTCTATACCAATCACCATTGACTGTAACGTTGTGACCTTCATTGTTTTTAAAGAAGGATTCCACCAGCCCATAAAGCGCACCAAACAGTCAGTGTTTCTAGATGTAACGGTGTTTCGACATACACATGTGGATTAGCTTCACTCCAAATGCGGCAGTTTGTTTGTTGACGTAGCCATTCAACCAGAAGTGCGCTTCATCGCTAAACAAAATTCGCTTATGAAAATCGGGAACAACGGCAATCTCGTTTTGGGCCCATTCGACGAATCTACGCCTTGCTTGATGATCGTTTTGATGAATTGCCATAAACTATTCTTTTAAAAAAAAATGTACTTTTGCGTTTCCGGTAGCTGCAAAAATTAAACGTAAAAAATTGCCTAAAATGTCAATAATAATTAATTTATTCTAATTACATTATTTATTTTTGTTTCATACTTTTTGATTACAATCTTTGTTTATTCACATTTATTATGTAATTATGTTTAGTGTTTGGCTGATTAGCGATTAATTATTTGCAAAAAATAGTCAATTGTAGCTGAAGCAACACTTAACATTTTATTTTGGATCTTTTTGAAATTTTGTCTTGCGATAAACGTGGTTACCTCTTAAAAGTCGTATAATTTATAAAATTCTTTATTGCTTATTAATATTAATATTTTATCATTTCTGTGTTGTACGAACAAAGTCCATTTTACTATTTTTTTAGGTTTTAAATAAGAAATTGTTAAAATTATAAATAATAAGAATTTCTATTTCAGCATCATCATATTAATGTAATAAAAATTTCTATTTCAGCTTTTTTAACTTGTTTTTGAATAGCTTAAATTAGTATTGCTTATTAATCAATATTATTATTAATTCGATTCCTTTTCAATTGATTATTTTGTAATATCCACATAGTATTTATAAATTAATATTTTAACATTTCTGTGTGTTGTATGAATTTAGTCAATTTTACTATTTTTGGTTCTAAATAAGAAATTGTTAAAATTATAATTCTTTATTAATATAATAAGAAGTTATATTTCAGTTTTGTTAAAATTAGTATTGTGCTGTTTGGATTTTAATAATTAAATCTTCATATTATTCTAAGTTTTTATTTGCTGTACATGATTCCAAAAACAGAAAGCAGGGTTTAGTTGCATAGTTTTAATTACTACTTTTTGCTTTGTTTAATTATTTGAATTCGTGATGCCCAAATGGAAAATGGGAATTACAGGTGATGCTGCCCGTAGACGAAAGGCACTTTGAACACGTGAGAGAAGAGCCGCTGAAACTGAAGAAGAAAGAAACAAGCGATTGGCAGCAATGGAACAACGTGACCAGGAGAGAAGAGCGAAGGAAACGGAAGAACAAAGAAGTCACCGATTGGCAGCCATGGCACAACGTAACCAGGAAAGAAGAGAGGATTAAACGGAAGAACAAAGAAGTCACCGATTGGCAGCCATGGCACAGTGTGACCAGGAGAGAAGAGAGAGCAGAGGAAACACACACGGGAGAACAAAGAAGTCACCGATTGTCAACCATGGCGCAGCATGCAAGAAGACGGAGTGTAAACGTCACTGAAGAAAAAAAATGCCTTCAGATACAAACTTTTTAAGCAGCAAGAACTTTTCTTTACCCTGTTGTTGAAGAACATGTCTGCGGTAAAATGGAGAATATTTTTCTTAAATGAGGGGTGTTTGTATTTTGGGGCAGAAAAGAATGCCAGAGGAGCTTACACCCATTGCTGCCACAATAGGAAGATAATTTAAAAAGATTCTACATATCCAGCAGAAATGAAATAATTGATGGATGGTAGCCATGATTTATCTCAGCATTTCAGGAAGAACGTAAGATCGTACAAGAGTGGCATGTCCTTTGCTTCAATGGGTGCACAGATTGCAAGACCTGCTGGTAGAGGAGCGTATTGCTTCAAACTTCACGGTCAAATTTATCTCAGGACTTCTCATTTACATCCAGCTCAAGAAGAAGAAGAAAAATTTGCTCAGTTATACGTTTTGTATTCTGAGTGTGCTACTATTTGACAAATGAAGCATCGTGAAAATTCCGAGTGCAATTCGGAACTGATGCGAAGCATTGACGAAGTTACTAGATGAGTCAACCCTTTCGCAGCCGCGTACACAATGATGTGGGAACTGGAGCAGCAGGTCCTTCACGAAGTAGGGCATGAAGCGTCGGAAAACGTTACCATGTACATAAGCGATGAGAGACTTGATTCTGACCAGCACACAGAGGAAGATATAATGCTCCCAAAAAATGAGGTTGCAATGGTGTTTAAAAGCTCTGATGGCATTCCACCGAATAACTGATATATCTGCATTCATCCAAAACAACGCCAACTGTGCAGGATTAGTACTCTCAATCCTAACTACGATCCAATGACTTACGTTTTGTTTTTCCCTGTGGTGAGAGAGGTTTTCGCGTTAATGAATGTTTGATCGAGTTGGAGTTTTATGTGCACCGTTTATTAGTTAGAAGAGATATTTTCAATCCTATTTTGTATGGAGGTAAGCTTATGTAGCAGTATGTTGTGGATTCTTATGTTAAGGTTAAAGGTAACCGTTTGAATTTCATTCGGCACTATCAGAAGACACTGCGAGTTGAATCATATTCAGGTCTGGCTGACCATGTAAATGCTCTGGATACTGAAGCTGGCATGAGGGCAGGTGTTACTCTAATTCTACCATCAAGCGTCATTGGAAGTCCTAGAGCAATGCAACAGAACTTTCAGGATACCACGTCGGTTGTTAGAGATTTTGGTAAGCCCGACTTGTTTTTGACTTTCACTTGCAACCCGAAGTGGAAAGAGATCAAAGACAACCTTTTTGCTGAACAAAAGGCTCATGATCATCCCGACTTAATTGCCAGAATTTTCGACATCAACAAGAAATCACTTTTAAAAGATTTGAAAAAGAATGGTATTTTTGGTCGCATAATGCCAGACATTCATGTCATAGAGTTTCAGAAGAGAGGACCACCACACATGCATATATTGTTGATATTAACAGAAGAGGATAAAATAAGAGACCCGGATAGCATCGATCTTATAGTCTCAGCAGAACTGCCGGACAAGACATTGGATCCTAAATTGCATGAAATTGTGAAATCTAGAATGATTCATGGACCTTGTGGTGTGTTGAACCCCAATTCTCCGTGTATCGTTGATGGTGTTTGCCTAAAGGGATACCCGAAGCAATTTAGAGATACAACTGACGAAAACATCGATGTTTATCATATGTGTAGGCTTCGTGAAAGCGCAAACAATATTGTGATAAATGGAAATGTTGCTGATAATAGGTGGCTCGCGCCGTATAAACCGTTCCTAAACAAGAAATACAATGTCCATATTAATGTGAAAATCTTCTTCTTTAGTTCTATTAAGTCCATCAAATACATATTCAAGTACGTTTACAAGGGTCATGACTGTACGTAGGTTGTCTTCTGGAACAATGGCCAGGGGCTAATTACATGGGATGAGATACAGACCTTTTTGAATGCAAGATATGTATCTGCACTCGAAGAAATGTGGCGACATATAGAAAAAAATGCACGAGAAATATTTCGCAATCATTCGTTTATCAGTGCATTTGCCAAACATGCAACCTGTGTATTTCTTCGATGATGAAGAGCGCCAAGCATTGGAAAGAGCTGCTCAAAGGAATACCATGCTGACAGCTTGGTTTGAATTGAACAGAACGGATCCTGACGCCAACAAATACATATATGCTGACATTCCAAAGCATTTTGTTTGGAAAAACAATAAATGGGAGACACGTGTACGATTGGGTGATCGAATTGAGTCAAGGTTAGATTCTGTAAGTCAGAAAGTCATTGAACGATTTCATCTATGAATGCTTCTGTTTCATGTTCCAGGAGCTAAACTTTTCGAAGAGTTAAAAAACCTACGAACCGTACTTTTCTGAAATCCTTTCCCTCTTTTAAAGGTTTAACGACTTGAAAGATAATTAGGATGGTGGAAGCCACACAGCAGGACACTGATAGGAAATTTTATGGCTCGCAGGGAACCCCATGTTTTGACCCTGTAGCAATCGTAAAAAAATCGGGGAAGAATTTTTTTGGACCCCAGGAAGTGTTTGTTAGCTTGTATTTTAAAAGTTTTGAAAAGTCCCAACGCTTAAGTAAAATATGTTACAATTCCCTTTTGGTTTCATATTAATTTGAAACTGTAACAAGTTGGGGCGTGTCAGAGCAATCTGCTATTTTATAAAGGTAGACAAATTACCTTTTTAAGTATATTCTTTCGCTTCATTTTTCTTATCTTAATCAGTGCTTTCAGTTTTTGAAACATGATTATTTCATTATAAGATGCCAAAAAAAAATTAATAAAACACCAAACACTTTAAAATTTGAAACCTTTTAAACTTTCCAACCACTGAAAATAAATAAAATTAAACTTCATCAAATAATTTGAGACATTTTCCTACACTTTGATAAAAATAATAACGAGAAAAAAAACTAATTAAGATCTATTAGTTTTTTTTTTTAGATTTCAAATTCCAAGTGTTCAGGGAAGTTTACGAAGAGTGCCTAGTTATATATTGTTAAAATACACCGAATTATATTTGAATTTTAAGTGCTTGAACTTCACATTACATCAAAGACAACATGAAAGAAGATTTCCCCACATTTTTTTATAACTTGAATGTTTGAAAAAATAGTAATCAAAAATATACGGAAACACTAACAGTAGACATTTATGCATATAAATAAATATAAAAATTAATTTTAAACTCGAGCTATTCAAAAACCTTCGAATTATTATTCAAAAATATCTATTTATGCAAAATACCTCAACATTTATCTATTTTTAAGGATTAACTGAATACGTAAATAAAATCTGGATATTTTTTGAAATCTCGACCGTATAAAGCTAGAAATTTTATGTTAGAAATTCCATTTGAAATTTCGAAAAAAATGTATCGCGCAGTTAAAAATTATTTACCATAAGTTCTAACAATTCTTGGAATATAATATAAATTTCAAATTTTATTGTATAGCTTCTTTAGTATTTTTTAATATATTTCGAAAATTTCATACTATTCGGTTGAAAACTGCATGTTAAGAGCAAAAAATATACTAAAAAAATTGATGAATATAAAATTACAATAAATTCTTACATAGAAGCAAAACTGAGAAGCTAAACCGTAGGAATGAAAAATTATGAATATATCTGAAATAGTTCTCGAAATATTTATTTTAAAGTTCAGAAAATTTGTAGGCGCTATGTTATACTTAATATTTATTAAATGGTTAAAATAATATGTTAATAATAGTCATGTAATCGTTTCACGACGCATTCCTATACTAATAAAAATTATAATGGTCATTGATGCGAATGTCAAGAATTTTATGTAATTTTAAATTCAGACATTAAGATATTGATGTAGAAAATATAAAACGACCATCTGAAATACACGAAAAATGCATTCTGCTATAAAATGATCTTGACAAACAAAATACGGCATTTTCACTTACTATGGCAGAGCCGGCTTAGTCAGGGGCGATCTGGGAAAACAGAGAGGGACACGCGGTTTTGATGGATGCGGTCTAGTTTTTAAAGTTCTCAGGAAAAAATATATATAAATTACAAATGTAAAAATAAGTCTTGTAATTTTCCATACATTTTGATAACAACGAATTGTAGAATTGGCTTCCAATACATTGTTGTGTTTGACAATATCTAAGGTAACCAATCCTACTTTAGATAGATTTGTACTACTTTTTCGTAACCGTATTCCTTTTAAAATTAATTCGTGCAGCCAAAATACACCTTTTGCACTCTTAAAAATTTATGTAAACTATATTGGTTAATTTTAATTTATGCAACTTGTGAAATGTTCATAATTAACCATTTCCGTCTAAACAGTTTACATGGGGAAAAAAGGTTGTACTCCCTCATTCATTAAGGAATTATATAGGATTCCAACATTAAGTTTTATTTTTCACCGAATAGGGGCGAGTGGTAGTGCATCGAGCTTCCACACCACAGGTCTTGGGTTCTATTAACGGGCTGGGCAAGGTCGACTCTGCCTTTCATCCCCGCCGCATTTGGTCGATAAATGAGTACCAAACTTGCTTGGGGTCTTAAACACTGAAGGTCTCTCTTCAGACAGACCACCAAATCGGGACATCTGTTTATGCACCTCAGCGCCCCTTGGTCACGTAAATTGAGATGTGCATAATAGTTCCTCGTCCTCATGGTTTGTTGTGCCACTGAGTTTGAGTTTTAAGTTTGAGGATTGCCTCACTTTGGGGATACCCCTTAGATAAACATGTATTTCCACTCATTTGCAATTAAACATTTTTCTTTCAATTACGTTTATTTCAGAAGGAAGTTTGATTTTCCAAATGTATTTGCTTAATAACATATATATTTGTGTATTATATTAAAATTTTAATCCATCCAAAATTACATGTTTTTTGCTCCTCTAAAAGTTTTTAGGGTTTTAGAACTGATCTTACAAACCATATACGTTTTATAGTAGTATATTTAAAAATGATAAAGACATTTTTATAACTGTGTGAGCTTTTATGCCTCGTTTATATATATATATAAAAAATTGCTTTCAGCTACAATTTTTAAAATATACTGAAATAAGTGGAGGAATAGGATATTTACATATTATGAATATTTTTGACTGCAGTAAGATATATTTATATTTCAGTTTCTTTACAATTTGAATAGAGGTTGTAAGCCATTTTGCGAATAGTTTGATATTGAGTATAAACCCATAGGCTGTTTAATAGTAAATTGTTTTATTTTGATACCAACACACATTAAAATAAGGCTCATTTGAAGTTATATGATCAGCTTCAGTGATATATAAATTTTCAAAAATAGTCTACACGTACGAAAACGTTGTTTCAAAACCACACACCATGTCTCATACTATGTCTTCCCTACAGCAGGAAATATTTATGTATACTGAAAAAATTTAATACAGGATAAATTTTCAAATGTTAGAATTGTTTTTAAAATTTGGTATGGATACATTGTGGAACTGTCGGTTAACTTCGCTGAGCAAAATTGTTTTAAGTGTACTGTTTTGAAAGACAAAATTAATTGGGGTGATCTTTACCTCACAATTGAATTTGTAATGACTGAATTGTGTGAAAATGTAGTTATCGATGTGTGACATTTTTCCTTGTAATAAAAGAAACAGAAAGATAAGAAATTAAACTTGAGTAGAAAATGGTTAGAAGTACTGCCATGTGCATTTGAAGAAGTATATCCCCCATTAAAATTAAAAATTATTGACTGAATGTGAGCTATGTCCATCACAAATGCCGATGTAGAAAAGATATTTTTATTTAATACAAGAAGTTCGAAAAGGAGAACACTAGGAATGAAAATTTAGATTTTTTCCGAAAAATAATCAGTTAACTAAAAATATCATTTATATGATTTTAATTAAAATAAATTAAAAGTATTGAAATCCTTTTTTATGTTATTTTAAATTTAAAATATAATTGAATAGAGAAAGATCGGTTTTATTTCATAAATATAATCATCATATGTATATCACCGTATGCACCATTTATTGTCTTATTGTTTAAAAAAAGAAAAGATAGGGCTTTTTTTTCTCTCTTTTTACCTCGTTATTTTTTAAAAAAACAGGAAAGTGAGCACGTTTTCTTACTCTCATATTCAAAAATGAATACAGGATGCTTTTTTTCTGGTTCAAATCGCAATACCAATATATATATATATAATATTTAATTTTTAAAAAATGACAGAAAAATAAATTTTGTTTGAAGAAAATGTAATTATTTTTCAACTTCTAACACACCATTTATCTCATTTTTTTCCTTTTTTTTACCTTTCATTTTGTTTTAATTTTACTGTGACTGAACATATCGGGAAAATGACAGAGGGGAACTACAGCTTTCATACAAGATTGACCATGGGAACTTAACAGCTAGCTGTAAACAATTGCTCTCTTGGTTCTCACTTGACAGAGAGACAAAAGTAAGTCATAAAATTGCCCCGTTCGACCTCAATAGTTTTAAAAAAGGGAAAGGAAAGAAGTCTGTTGCAATTTTTAAAGTGAACGGCAAAATAAGAGTAAACGCTTTTGGAATAACTTTTCAGGAGGAAGCAAACCACCCGGAGTGTTAAAGAGGCCTGCTGTGCTAAGAATTTGTTGGAAGATGATGGTGAGTGGAAAAACTGTTTGAGGAAGGCATGTAGATTTCAGATGCCATCAAAGTTCAGGCAATTATATCCTTTTATTTGTATTTTTTGCAGGCCTTCGTCGCCTCTGGCGCTTTGGGGAGAGTTAAAATTTTATTTGTGTGAAGATTTTGAGTTCCTCATCTCGGTACACCAAAGTGTAGATCTTGCATTGCACACAATACGACCCTTAGGACAGTGATTCTCAAACTTGCAATACTGGTGCCCCCCTTTTCGATCACAATTTTTATCGCGCCCCCTTATACATTAATAATGTGTTGAATGCAATAATAATGAACTTAGATGCTAAAGCTACAATAGGCGATCTTAATTATAAACGATACAAATCAGAAACATAAGTATTAAATTTTGCATACTACTTTTAAGTAATAAATAAATAAAATAATAGGATAATTATTATGTGTGTTATTTTTCCTTTCTCTAATTTTTAAATTGAACATATTGCAAAATGCGGTGGTTGCTTAGAAGACAAAATATAGATATCTGCTAAATATAGAAAAAGAACTCAGAGGGTCAAATTCTAATCATAAGCATTCCTCATAAAAACTTTGCTCTTTGCAAGACAAGCCCATGGAAGTCGTTAATACTTATTAAACTTGTTCTTAATTTAGTATTAATTAATTAGTTATAAACTATTATGGAGCACTGATACATTAAAAGTATACCGGCTGAAGTACCCGCTTGCACGAGTTCATTTATAAGAAAATAAAACATTATTGAAATAATCGCTGAATTTTGTAAGGAGAGTAAAGCCAAGTAAGTGCGGGACAATGTTTACAAAAATGTAAAATGATTTTTTTAAAAGATTGCTCACAGTATAATTAGTTTAAAGCGAACTATAATTTTAAGCCTTACAGAATTATCACTTAGAATTGATGTTGAATAATGAACAATAATATAAAATTCAAATAAAGAATAATTGTATTATATTTAATATTTAAAGCGAAAAGACTTCAACATGTTTTAACCCTGGAACAGGCGTGCACTCGATACTAATGGTCCAGCGGGTTATTGTGTGAGTCACCCTAATCCTTTTTTTATAATTATTTTTATAGTACACAATAAAAATCGTAATTCCAGTGAATAATTTAATTATGAGAAAATATACTTACCTACTTTCAAGGACTTTTCAATTTTTCTTTGGTAACAAATAAACAGTTTTGCCAGAATTAACGATTTCATAATCTGTGTGTCCCGCGTGACCACTTCCGGGTAAAAAGTGTATTCATTATGATAATATATCTGTTACTAATAAAAAATTTTGTAAAATGTTTTTGGTTGTTCTTTATATATTTTAGAATACTCTTAAATATATTTATATATATATACTCTCCGTGGTTTTCCAAATATCATAAAACTCTTTTCATTGAAAAAAGCGCAACAGAGAAATACATCACTTGCAACTTCCCTAAATGAGAAACAAACACATAAGGTCATGACTAACTGTACCAATATAACTTAGAAGGTCAAACAGATTACAGCTATAATGTGCAGTATTTCAAAAATAACGACAGTAATGATTTTTTTATGTTCCTAAATTTTTTCGATTCTGTGTCCGGCATCTGTTTTTTCTCTGAATGAGTAGAATGTTAGGATTAAAAAGGTAGCTTAATAAAAAATCTCTCATCATGGGATTACAGCAAATCGAATAAAATT
The DNA here is from genome assembly GCA_019973935.1 of Trichonephila clavipes. Lineage (NCBI taxonomy): Eukaryota > Metazoa > Arthropoda > Arachnida > Araneae > Nephilidae > Trichonephila > Trichonephila clavipes. Next base: position 316,268 of record BMAU01011558.1, read on the forward strand.
TTTTGTTTGGTTATAGGATTAAAGATAGCTAATTAGGTATTGAAGAAGTTTTTATTTTTGATGACTTATGGTATCCGACTACCCTAAAATCATGATTTTTTTCAAATATTGACAATTTTTTTTATGATTTTATTTTATAGACCATCTTATTAGCTTGATAAAAATACCAAGCTTTTTAATGTCCATTCACTGAACGAAAACTACAAGCGTTTTAATAAAAGAAGATACCATAACTTTACACAAGATGTCAAACTTTAAAATGCGTTTTACTCGAAATGTGTTTTTTTCGAAAAACTCAAACGGGGACAGCGGTTGCTCAAAAAGTTTTGACTATAATTTGCTGAAATTTTTTGTGAATGTTTCGTATAACAGTAGAAGTGTTTTGATATTCAGATTTATCAATAACTGTTTTATTTCATAATTTACAGTCCTTTATGTGAAAATAATCACTGTTTTTTTAAGCAATTTCATATAGTCACTAAGATAGAGTGCTCTAGTTTTTGTAAAAATTAAACTATCTATTATCCTGAAGGTCATTTCAAACATGAATAACGAAGTAACACATTAAAACGGAAAAATTGAAAATTTGTTCAAAACATTTTTGTACAGAGCGGGCCCCGTTTATGTAATTTTTTGTACATTTTCACCAGTTTTTTCCCATTTTAATAATAATATTTTTTTTTCTAATTTCAATTTTACGATTTTCCTTAAAATATACTAAATAAACCTAAAAATCAAAAAAATCCCCATATCTCCATTTTTTTCAAAAAAAGTTGTTGCAAGTAGTCGAATACCTTAATATCGCGCGCGCACGCCTATAAATTATATCAGAGTAAAAGTGCATTTTTTATTATGTCTGAAAGCATTTTGTTTTAATTCATTCCAGTAAATTAAATATTTTTAAATCTTTTATTTTCGATATGCTCGCTCCCCCCTCGTAAGGTTATCGCGCCCCCCAGCGGGGCGCGCCCCACAGTTTGAGAAACACTGCCTTAGGAGCATTGGATTGCCAGAACCTGCCATTTCACACGCATATCTCGAGACGGATTCTTACAACTTAGAGACAGAAGGGCAAGAAGGTGAGAGACTAATGTTAATGTTAAACCCGGAGCAGCGTACAATTTTTGATGTAGTTATTCTTGCAATTTGTGAATGCTTTTGCTGGGTCATGTAAAGGTTTTTTATTTAATGCCATAATTCATTCAGTTAGAGGATTGGGGGAAATTGCGGTTCCGGTTACATGGACTGGAATTTCAGCTGTTATTTTGGAAGGTGGCAGAACAGCCCATTCAAAATTCAACTTACCAGTACCTATTCTGGATAATTCATAATGTGTCGTTCGTCATAACACACCAAAGAGGGACAATTTCTTAAGACGGTGAAGATTATTATTTGGGATGAGTGTACCATATGACTCCTCATCATGCTTTGAGTGCAGTTGACAGGCTTTTCAGAGATCTGATGGGTTTAGACGTCCCATCTGGAGGCAAGGTTTTTGGTGTTGACTGGAGACAGATATTACCTGTTGCAGTTCATGCTAATAGAATAGCAATTGTTGATATTTGTTTGAAGAATTCACCTCTTTGGAGCTCATTCAAGCAATTTTCACTCATTAGGAATATAAGAATTTAACCCCATGAACATGATTTTTCAAGTTGGCTTCTGCATCTAGGCAATGGAACTTTGAAGAATGACTGCACATTAGGAGAAGATATTGTGGAAATTCCCAAAGAATGTTTCGTGAGGTATTCCATTGTTGATGAAATGTTTTGGATCATCTGTGTTTGAAACAGAAAACCTATCGAGAAAGGCCATTGTATGACCCAAGAATGAAGATTCTCTGAAAATCAACGAACAAGTTTTAGCAAGATTTCCAGGTGTCAGAATGCTACATATTTCAGTGCAGACAGCATTATTTCCGCAGGTCACAAGAAACAGAACAACTTCCAACTGGATTTCCTCAATGGAATAACTCCTTCCGGAATGCCACTGCACGTACTTAACCTTAAAGTAGGAGCTGTCGTTATGTTGCTCAGGAATTTGAATCCAATGTAAGTGTATACATAATCAACTATTCAAACAGTTTTCAATTATTCAACTATATAAGGAAGTCGATAAATCCCGGAAAAAAGTTCGTTTTATGGAAAATTCGTTATATAGAGGTTCATCTTTTAATGCACTTTATAAACCACAAAAGACTAATTTCAAATTCATAAACACTATATAATAAAAAATTAATTACTCACATTTTTTGTAAATGAATATATGTTCATTTTATATATTTTACCCACCAAAAATGAAAGAAAGAAAAAAAGCAGCAAGGAAAACAAGAAAAAAATGTGGAAGAATTCATTGTATTTTCAATACTAAGAAAACAATTTTATACTAAAATTAATGAATTCGAATAACATTTTATATAATTTAAGGCATACAAGTAACATAAAACATACATTATTTTATAATTAGAACTCGGGGATACGGGACAACTCCACTGAGGGTGAAAGGACCTTTCTAGATTTTTCTAGTGAACTGGGCAATGGGTGTTAAAGGTTGCACTTCTTGTATCAAATGTCCAGAACTCTACTGCTCTCGGCGAGATACGATCTAATATAACCAGTTCACGATTTATGACCATTATAAAATGTATTAATAAGAGAATAACTTGGAGTTTTTTTTTCAGAAATACTTTAAAAAACGAGAGAACAAAAATTGAATCATAAAAGAAAAAGCTTGTTATATAGAAAATGCATTTCGCTATACAGAGGTTATTTTACGAAGAAAATCGTGAAATGTTCACGGTTCCAGGAAAAAGTTCGCTGTATAGAAAAATTCGTACTATATAGGTTCGTCATATACAGGTTCAAGACTGTATATACAAAATATTAATAACTTAGCCCTAGCAGTAAGAATTCGATTGTATTGATGAATATACTTATAACTGTAACTCACCACTTGATGTAAAAAGAACAGGAATTCTAGTAAAAAATTTCTAATAATTTCTAAAATTGAAGTAGAATGATTTTTTGCGCTCTCCTAAGCCAATAACCAAATGGATTTTCTGCAAAACAAAATTTCATTGGATCTGTACTCCATAAAATAAACATGCTTGAAAAATTTCATGTCTAAATCTAATACAGCACAAATGGAATTTTTGATAAGAATACACTCCGTAACCTCGTTGAGAGCCAAATTCCCAAAGAAACGTTCTTAACTGATTTATATTCAACAAAAAAGAAAAAAATGCAAACAAAATGTCGTTCTTATTGTCCTAGAAGTTTGAAAGCGAGACTTTTTTTTTGTCAATACGCCCTAGTAACCCCGCTTCCCCAAAAGTAAATTTTCGTAAAATCTATTCAAAAAAAGAAACATGCTTAACAAATTTCACATTTGTGGTTCTAGCAATTCAAAAACGGAAATTTTCTCTATGGCCCCTTGACCCCTCACAATCCCCTCGAGGGTCAATTTCCGTAAAACTGTTTGTTAGAGTGGGCTCTGCTCCATGGAAGGAACATGCCTACCAATTTTCAAGCAGGTCTAATAATTTTAAAAAAATGGAAATTTTTATCTGTTATGCCTCTTTAATTCCCCGCAAAACCCCTTTAGGGTCGCTTTTCGACAAACCTATTTCGTAGCGGATCTTAACTGTATGAAAGGAATCTGCTGTCCAGATTTCAAGACTTAACGTCTAATAGTTTAAAATCGATGCAATGTTTTAAAACGCCCTTTTAATCCTTCGTAACGCTTCTTGGGGCTCGATTTTTGCAAAATTCGTTCTTAGCGGATCTCTACTCTATAAAAGAAAAATGTCTAACAAATTTCAATTCTGTAAGTTTAATAGTTCCGGAGATATTGTGATAAGTGAGTGAATGTGTGAGTCTCTTTTCTCCTTTATATAAACACTATAGTGTTCGAATTAATTGCCACAAACATCTTTTTCTTGTTTAAGACAATGCTTCGAGTTTTGCAACCTAATTTTCTATCATAATTTCCATCCCCCCTCCCCATACATTAACATTATATTGAATGCAGTAATAATGTAATTTGATACTAAAGCTACAAAATACGACTTTAATTATAAACCATGTTGATGGATGAAGGAAGGCAAATGAGCTTGGATATGTTAATACTCTTTCAAAGAGAACTTCGTTGGGAGTAGTGTATTTAGTTCTATTTGTCAGAGAATTTATGTTTATATTTTTCAGATTAGTAGTCTTTTGTCCTGTTGTATCTGGTAATGAAAGGTAATGGTTTGAATCTGATGACTAATTTCATGAGTTGCCTTAGAACTCTAAGACCAGCTAGAAAAATATTAATATAGAAACGAAGTGAGCGGAATAAAGATTAATATTTTCACCTTCTGAAATGGATGTAAATTTATTCTGTTTATAATATATTTAATCAAGGTGTAAAATTAACACCATAACCACACAAATTATCAAAATAAATGTTTATCTTGGAACATAACTTTTGTATATGATAGTCCCATTGGAGCCAGTGTTAAATATTAAACTTGTTAATTGTTTACTATTGATAAATTTATTATGAAATACATTGTACAGTACTGATACATTTATAAGTATATTATATTAGTGTAAATGTACATTATATTATTTATTATGTAAGAATGTATTTTGTTTTGCTAAATTGTAATTAATTAATAATTTTTTTAATAATCTTTTTTTTTCGATATACTCGCTCCCTCCTTGTAGGGTTCTCACGTCCACTTAGGGGGCATGCTCCACAGTTTGAGATAAACTGGTTTAAGGGGGTATGTGATTACCAGTGGGGATTCAAACCGCCTCAAATCAATTATATTTGTCTCTAAGTAGTGTAAATGATCGATATTTAGTAAAATTTACAAGTACTTGTTTTATTGGTTTTAATGTAAGGGTAGCTCAGTTGTGAGCCTTTCAGTGTGACAGCTGGTCACTATAATTTTGCGTTCCGAGTAACACTTGTTACTTTTGCTTGTTTAAAGATGGATATTACTTTAAGGAAGCGTTCTGAAGTAAACGTTCTTGATGAACAAACACACTTCTATGACTGTAAGAGATACAGCTAGTGTAGTTGGTGTGGACAAATCAAGTGTTTCAAGAATTTTACGAACATTTCAGGACTCCAGATCATCGTCTCGTTAACGAAAAGGGAAAATGTGGGCGCAACCTACACCAATAACTATTAAAATTCTAATAAGAAATAGAAAAATATATCGAAGAAAGACAATCACAGACCTTCGAAAGGATTTATTAGATTTTGATGATGAAATGTGTACCTCATGTGTATGATAAAGGCTTATAGAATTTGGCCATAAGGCAACAAGATCGAGGAAAAAGCAATTTCTAACTCAAAAAATGATGAAAAAACGTGTAGCATGAACCAAAAATTACCGATCATGAACTTTTAACGACTGGAATAAGATGATTTTCAGTCATGAAACCTAATAATTTGTCCAAAGATACAAACCAAGTATGGTTAGGAGAAGTGATGGTGAAACTCTACTACCAGATCATATCCATGGACTGTAAAACACCTTTATAAAAAGAGGTTTTAGGATTTTTTCACAACAAATGGCACTGGAAGCTTTGTTCTTAATCCATGATGAATTCTGTCAAATGCATAGAAATGTTATGCAGTAGATTGTCCCATCCATGGAATCATTAGACGGAACATTCCTACATGACTCAGTCTCCTCGCATTTCGAAATTATGCCAGATTTTAGGTAGGAAAATAAAATAAAAGTTCTTGATTGGTCTGGTTATTAACTAGAATTAAATCCTATTGAAACCTTGTGGCATATTCACAAGAATCTTTTATCTAGGATGAATTACACGACAACAGAACAAATTATAAAAGGTGTTACACAAGTGTGATTGCTCAATAATGAACATTTGCGCTACACTAGAGGAATCAATGACAAGACGTGTTGAAAAGGTCATGTCTGCTAAAGAAGGATATATTTCGTACTAATACAGATATTTTTCAGTGTACTTAACCCTTTCGCGGGCAAAAAAGCTAAAATACACTTTTCTGTGATAAAGTACTTGATAAATGTAATGTTCTCATTCTCTATAAACATTGTTTTGTCACAAAAATATATGGCCAGGTTTTTTTTTCTGGGTAGTAACTAGAAATTATAGTCACTGCGCACTTAAGACATTTAACTTACTCTCCAGAACAGAAATAATGAATCAAATTACAATAAACTTTTTATGAAAAATTAACATTTATGCTAATAACTATTTCAATAACAATTAAATACAAAGTATAAGTGTAATAAATAATAACAGAATAACTGTACAATATAGAACACTTACTAAAATATATATTGAAATTAGTATACATCTACATTTTATATTTTATTTAATTTTAGTACAAACAGTTAGAAATAAAGTAATATTTTTGAGGATTTAAATTAGTTTTTTCACAGATTTGAGAAGCTATTTACTGTGAAACTTTTCAAAGCAAGTTGGGTCATTTGCCTCAAGATACAGTTGTACGCAAAGAAAAGCTATGATGAAAGGTTTTCGAACCCAAGAATCTCGTACCACATTTTGTAAACAAAGTTTGCTTATATTTCTCACCCTCAACATACTCAGGTGATTCTAAGTGCTCTCTCTCGAGTGGAGGAAAAGCGAAAATTTCAAAATCATTTTGCTTTTCTATGTGGGCAGTGGATAGAGTATCTATCCACATATAAAAGCTTTCTATAAACTTAAATAAAACTTTTTAATTGCACATTTGCTTAATTCTTTCAGATGATAGAAACGTATACTTAAGACTTGTCGAATTTTTTATCACAGATCATGCCTTTTATTTATAGAAATCAAAATACAATTTGTAGACTTACACCGAGAAAAACTGTTTCTAACTACGCATAAGAGTACATGAAATGCAAAAAAAAGTTATCGTGCATCTGTATTCATTTTTATGCGTTTTAGCTTCAATTAACGCATGTGGAAAGACTAAATATCCACAGCTTGATTGGAGAAAAAATGTTTGCTATGTGGCTAGACCTATTAGCCCCTGCCCGAAAAAGGGCTAAGGTATGAAATGACTAAAAGCTAAGGATCTTGAAAAAATCTTTTTTTCTCATTTCTTGCAATTAATTCGAGCAGTATAGTAGATATGATGCGGATTTATGTTAAAAATATTTTAATAGATAGGCTATTTACTAGTGTGTATCTCTGAAGCAACACGAAGCCTATTGGTGATGGGTCTCATAATTGTGAACGATGGTTAAATGACGAGGACGCCTGAGTTGGCACCCCCATTTTCAATTCTTCTTATCCTGCGTATCATGAGGGATTTGAGTATCGGTGTATTTCACGTTCACCAGTCCTTCTATAAGTGGGGGCTTAAGAGGCATTAAAATTCCAACCCACGTCTCGATGGAAAGAAATACAGTTGGACCTCTATATAACGAAGTCGCTAAATCTCGAAAAATGGTTTTTAATACAGAAAATTCGCTATACAGTGATTCATCTTTCAATTTTCTTTATAAAACACGTACAAAATATATTAAATTCATAAAAACTAATGCATTGAAAAAAGTAATTATTCACACCTTTTTGTACATTAATGTATATTTTTTTTATATATCTTACCAATAAAAAAAGAAAGAAAAACTGCAATGAAAATTTCTTGACGCTTTTATCCACTTCCTGGAGAATTAAATTTTTTTCTTTGATGCTCAAGCACTTACCTTTTGACATTTTCGAGTTACTAGAAACGAAGTTATCACTACGGTTGATCAACACTACAAATGAACGGAGACTAGTTAAAGAATAGGGGGACACGAGACAACTCCACTGAGGGTGAAGGGGATATGGAAGATGTTTCAATTGATCTAGACAATGTGGATTAAAAGTTGCACTTCTTGGATAAAATACTCAGAATTCTACTGCTCTCGGTGAGTTAGACACTTAATAAAACCAGTTCAAGATTTACGACCACCATTAAATATGTTAAAAGAGAGAAAAATTTCAAATATCGAGAAATACTTCAAAATACGGAGAAAAAAATTGAATCATAAGATGAAAAGGTCATTATATATAAAAACGCACTTCGCAATTGCGAGGTTATTTTACGATGAAAATAGTGAAACGTTAAAGGTTCCACGAAAGAGTTCGCTATAAAAAAAATTCTCAATATATAGGTTCGTAATATGGAGGTTTGTTTGACTGTACATTTTGAAAATATCTATCATACCATTTTGAGGGTTAAACAGGTGTGATTCATCTAATTATGCTACAAAAACTTCCCTTTCTGTCTAATTTACATTAACGATAGCCATTCAAATGCTCAATATTCACTTTCCTGGGGGATTGACTTCTTACTCTGTGTGTGTGCTTCTCTTCCTAGATAAAACTTAGAAGTAAAGGGTGTTTGTTTGAGAGGTATAGAACTTTAAATTGCAATAAAACAACGATGTATTATTCGATTGACATGAATTTAATTTTATTCGAAAGATAATCTTGTGGCATTACATGTTAAATAGGATTTCTGGCATAGGACTGCCACGCCTGGCTCGGATGTAGTCCAATCTAGACGTCCAATTTTCGATGACTTTTTCCAACATTTGTGGCCGTATACCGGCAATAACACGGCGAATGTTGTCTTTCAAATGGTCAAGCGTTTGTGGCTTATCCGCATAGAGACCAATGACTTTACATAGCCCCACAGAAAATAGTCTAGCGGTGTTAAATCACAAGATCTCGGAGGCCAATTCACAGGTCCAAAACGTGAAATTCGGCGGTCATCAAACGTATCTTTCAATAAATCGATTGTGGCACGAGCTGTGTGACATGTTGCGTCGTCTTGTTGGGACCACAGCTCCTGGACATCATGAGTGTTCAATTCAGGAATGGAAAAGTTAGTAATCATGGCTCTATACCGATAACCATTGACTGTAACGCTGTGGTCTTCATCGTTTTTGAAGAAGTATTCCACCAGCCCATAAAGCGCACCAAACAGTCAGTTTTTCTGGATGTAACGGTGTTTCGACATACACTTGTGGATTATCTTCACTCCAAATGCGGCAGTTTTGGTTGTTGTCAACCAGAAGTGCACTTCATCGCTAAACAAAATTCGCGTATGAAAATCGGGAACAACGGCAATCTCGTTTTGGGCCCATTCGACGAATCTACGCCTTGATTGATGATCGTTTTGATGAATTGCCAAACCAAACTGAGAATAAATCACTTGACAGCTGTTAAATCGGTCGCCATCTTGGAAAGTAGTGCCAACTTAAACTTCTATACCTGGAAAAAAACACTCTTTACTTCTGAAGAACATCCACCGTTTAATCTGTTCCAGGGACGTTTTCTATCCATTAATTGCCATCCCAAAAGAAAAGAGTCAAGGCCAATTCTTTTCCACTCCCGATGTTACTGGACTTAATGGGAAGAAATAAAAGTTTGGAAACAATTCCAGGGAACAGGAACAAGGCATAACTCCGATCTCATTGCGTCTTTTTATCTCAGTGAAAACCGAGAAAATAGAGATTTTACTTCCGTCATTTTCTCCCGAATAGTTCGAGATAAGAGCACAAAAATTCAAGCTAGTAACATTTAACTAATTCTTGGAATAGTTCTTTCTCTATATCCTCTGAAATATTTTGATAACACATGCCATACAGTTAACTGAATAATTAAATGTTTTGAACCATCGTAATTAAATTGAAATTTTAATTAAAAAACATTTAATGTTAGGAATAATTTTTTAAAAGCAAATATAAATGCTCAATGGCAGAGGATTAGATTGTTTTTACTATTAAACCATTTTAAGCTAAATATCGGAAGAGCAGTACACACACAACAATACATTATTGACAGAATATTCGTCTGTGTCTTTGACCTTTTTTTAAAAAAAGTATCGATTTTAAATTAGAAATCGAAATTTAAATTAGAATCGAAATTGGGAGAATACAACTACAGAATACAACGAGAGGAGTACCGCTTAACAACATTAAAAGAGAAACAAAACAACAATTTTTAAATATAACAAGCTAACAAAATAACCTCTCAATGTTGGATCTCGAAATTGTTAATGTGCTTATAGTGATATCGTGTGGAAATATTGGGATTTGGGAGTGGAGTTCAGATAATTTTTGAAATTTGTTTCTTGTACACAGTTCACAAAAAGGAAAGATCCGTTTCCAATAGTCCGTGATTTGGTCTGAAATGCGACGGTTATAAACAATCAATAAAATGACAACTAGGACTGATCATGAAGGAAGAAACCCGAATTTTATATCACGATGCCGCTACATTTTTAGTTAAAACTCCCGGTTATTATTCACTCATATAGAGAGAAGTTTTTTTATAACTAAATCTTTTGCGTTAACAAGACTCAAATATTATTGAATCTGGTTTCCATTTATCATCTCTTCTGCATGCAACCATGTCTATATCCCCTTAAGACCCGAATTATTTTTATCTTTAAATATTAAATTCTTCTGGATATTAATACTATATTGACCACAATGACAATGGGAAAAATAATGTACTCGCACGATCGGGCGTGTAGGGCATTTTCTGTAAAATCAGCCCCTGTGAAATTTGACGTTTTTTTTTGGCTCTAAGTTGATGGAAGAAACACACTTAATTTAACTAAAACTGTTACAATTAAGGAAATTATTGATGTGAAATTAATTATTTTGTTGACACATTATTTATTTCCTGTGGAAATCTTTAAAACATGTTTTTGATTTTTCTGAGCATTATAGTATATTTTTGGTTATAAAATACTATTTAAATAACAGTTCACACGCATCGTTAGAATCGGAACTTTTTATTCACTAATGAGACCATTTCCTGCTCTTCATACATTCTTCTTGGCTCATTTTTTGGGTTGCCACACGCAGGTGACAAACTATCATAATTAATCTATCGCCATTTGGCGGATTCACTACAGGAGTATCCCCCCAGTGACTGAAAGGAACGATACAATGAAAAGTAAAAAAAAAATAATGACAATAATAATACACAGAATTACAAGAAACAATGTACAAAAAAAAAATATTTAAATGTCCATTAGTAAGTAATATATGTTGCCAGTTTTTTTGGAAAATGCACCTGTCTGCCAGATCGAGTTCTGGTTGAAGTAGTAGATGGTAAGCATTTGCTGGAACTAGAAAATTGTTTTTGACCCTCCGAAACAGTCTTAGGAGAGGTTGTAATATCTTTAAGAGCAGTGTTTATTTTGGGTGCCCTAGGAAAATCAAAATCTTGTGAGACAAAAGCAGGTTTAACTCTGTCTATAGACACCCAGGATGGTTTACTATTAATAATAATTTGTAAAGTTTTATCAGTTCTTGCAATAACTTCATGTGGTCCAGTATATGGTTGAGTGAGAGGTGGACTAACTTTGTCTATACGAAGAAAACATGTGTGCATGAGGATAGTGCTGGATGCACAAAATGAGCAGAATGGCCATGTGTTGAAGTTGCAACTGGATTCAAATGGCGCATGATATTACGCAGAGAAGTAATGAACTCTTCATCGCATGGCGGAATTATCGATACATTCAACATGTCACTAGGCAGACGTAATGTTGTGCCATATACTAATTCAGCACACGAGGCTTTCAAGTCTTCCTTGACAGCTGATCTTATTCCTAACAAAACTATCGGAAGTACATCTGTCCATCTGGAACTTTCGTGGGCTTTGATGGATGCCTTCAAATGACGATGGAAACGTTCGACCAAACCGTTGGAGATAGGATGGTATGCGGTTGTTTTAACCCTATCTGTTCCAAGAATCCGTGTAAATTCAGCAAATAACGATGATCGCATCTGGGAGCCTTGATCTGTTGTGATAAGCGAAGGACATCCAAAACGTGCGATCCAATGATGAAATATTGCACGACTGATCGTTTTTGCTGAGGTGTCAGGAATGGGTACAGCTTCTGGCCATCTGGAAAATCTATCTATCATCGTTAATAAATATTGAAAACCATCAGATGGAGGCAATGGTCCCACTATATCGATGTGAATGTGGGAAAAACGTTCATCTGGTGTAGAAAAAGTACCGAGAGGTGATTTGGTGTGCCTCTGTACTTTGATCGTTGACATTTGTCGCAGCCTCGAACCCATGTTTTTATTTGTTTTTTCATACATGGCCAGACATATCTTGAGCAAATGAGTTTCGTAGTGGCAGCTATTCCTGGATGAGATAGATTATGTAAATGTTCAAAAAATGAGTTTACGAAATGTAGTAGGGACGAACGGACGTGGAGTACCAGTTGAAGTGTCACATATTAGATTGTGATCTGAAATCTGGCATGGTTTTAGTTCTAAATGAAGAGATGATGTACTATCGTGAAGAAATTGTTGTAACTCCGAATCAATTGTCTGTGCTTCCGTGAAAGCCCTAAAATTTAACATATGAGATTGTGTAATAGAATCAATTTTGATTCTTGAAAGTGCATCGGCAACTATATTTTTGTTTCCTTGCACATGCCGAATATCAGTAGAATACTGTGCAATAAAATCAAGATGACGCATTTGCCGGGGTGAGCATTTATCTACTTTTGTTTAAAAGCATAAATTAGTGGTTTTTGATCAGTATAAATTTGAAATGTTCTACCCTCTAACATGTATCGGAATTTTCTGATTGTGGAATAAATTGAAAATAGCTCTCGGTCATAAGTGGACCATTTTTGTTGGGATTTATTTAATTTCATTGAAAAGAAAGCTATTGGCTCCCATTGGTTTTTAGAAAGTTGCATTAATGTGCCGCCAATAGCGACATCAGACGCATCTACCCAAATGCTCAACGAAGCTCCAGGTATCGGATGTCTTAAAAGTGCGGCTTCAGCTATAGCATTTTTAGCTAAACGAAAGGCTGCATCGACTGCGTCATTCCATTGTAGTTGTTCGGTTGGTTGGAGAACAGTAAAACGGGTTTTCTTTTTATTTTTATGCCCTTCTAAAAATTGTATTAAAGGAGCAAGTAAATGGGCAGCTTTAGGTATAAAACAACGGTAGAAATTGAAGAGACCTAAGAAGCAACGCAATTGAGTTAGAGTTGATGGTTTGGGAAACTCTGTAATGCATTTGACTTTGTCGGGGAGTGGTTGAATACCTTCTGCTGAAAACCAAGAAAATCGATTTTTGAAACACCGAATACGCATTTAGAAACATTTATACTTAGGCCATATTCGTGTAATCTCTAAATTAAAGCTTTTAAATGTTTATGATGTTCCTCCGGATCTCTGGAAGCGATTAAGATATTATCGACGAACGCATATACACCTTCTAAATTACGGGTGACTTCGTCGATGAATCTCTGAAAGGTAGCTGATGCGCCACATAATCCGAATTGCATGCGGGTGCTTTCAAAAAGCCCGAAAGGAGTGCAAATCGCGGTTTTATGGATATCATCCGGGTTCATTGGTATTTGGTGATATGCCTTAACGAGATCGACCTGACTAAAAATTTTTGATCCGTGCAAATTAGCCGTAAAGTCAGCGAAACAAGGAATTGTATATTTATCCTTGATTGTTTGTGCATTTAGCGCACGGTAATCCCCCACAGGTCGCCAATCGAAAGTGCCCTTTTTGGAAACCATGTGCAGCGGAGATGCGTAGTTGCTTGAAGATGGCCTTAAATGTCCCAGCTGCATCATCTGTTGAAACTCAGATTTTGCAATCGCAAGGCGATCTGGGGCAAGCCGTCTCGGTTTAGCTACTACAGGGGTCCGTTAGTTTTGATGAAATGGACAGTATTATGTTTGATTGGTTGAGTTGGATCAGGTAATCTCGTTATGTGGATGGGTAAGATTTCAAAAGGTCATGATAAAGTGTCTCATGACTCGAAATGGTTTTAACTGAATGAAGTGCAGCTTGTTTTATATGACCTGTTGTTTGAAGTTTGGTTTTCAAATCTCGTAAACATTTGTGGCGAAGATCTGGGACTAATTCAAAATAGTGGAGGAAATCGGCTCCAAGAATAAGTGTTTTAACACTTGCAAGTAAAAATGTCCAAATGAATTCTCGCCTAACATTAAGATCTAAAGAAAGTGTTTTCTGACCATATACATTGATAGTGCTGGAATTTGCTGCAAAAAGGGTAAGTTGGGGAGGATGTCGCTTATGATACTCAAGTGCTGGGAGCAAGGACACGTCGGAACCAGTGTCGACCAAAAAAGAAACATTTGATATTCGGTCTCTAATGAACAGGCGACGTGACTCCTGAGGCAAAGAATAAGTCGCCTCTACTCTTTGCTGGTATCGTTTCCCTGCCAAGAACAGGGTTTAACACATTTGTCCTCTTTACACCTTTTACCAAAACGGCGATGATACCAGCATATGGAAGAATCCCTAGATTTTGATCTATTATTGCGGTGATAATGTTTATTATACCTATACGGTGAGCGGCTACGAGAGAATGAAAGAGAATCTATTCGCTTATTTAATTTTTCAATTTCTCGAAACAACCTATCCCTCTGTTGTAGTAGCAGACGCTCCCGATATTGCATAAGTCTCAACCGGAGTTGGGGTAACCTCGAAAATTCGATCCGAAATCTCAGCAGCCTTGGCTAAAGTAAGATCCGAAACAGCAGCTAAAATGGACTGTACTCTAGATGGCAATCGCTGCAAAAACAGTTCCAACATTAATTTTTCTGGAACGTTAAAATTTTCTGCGCGTCGCGTCATATTTCTCAATAGTTCTGAAGGTCGGCGAGAACCTAACTCTTCTCCCGATAAAAGCTGTCGGATTTCTTGCGTTGAAGATTCACCCGAGCGGTTTATAAGTTCTGTTTTCAAATTTCCATAAGGATCAGTAGCATCAGGTTTAATGAGAATATCTCTAACTAATGATGCAATATCCGGTGGTATATGAGAAACTATATAATTATATTTAGTTATTGATTCAGTTATTGGTTTCGGTGTAGCGAGAGCGAATGTGCTTTCACACATGATAAACCATAAGGCGGGGTCCGATTTATTATAAGCAGGAATTTGCACAGCATTTACTTCGGTCATAATGCAAGGAGTGTTAAATAATATTACTATATATAGAAAATACACCAATATAAATGTAACATACACTTGCTTTAAAAAAAATATAATTGCTTCGAAATAAATACTAAAGACGTATTACATTTCGTAAGACATTTTTTTTGTCTATATACGAAATTAAATGTAATATAAGAATATTATGTGCACATTTGTTAAATATGATTTATGCTTATGTACATTTTTTTTGTTTGCGCACATTATTCATTTACTTTTTATTTAACATTAACAATATTCTCTATATAAATAACTAAATAAAATAACATCGCGCGCTGAGAAAAAAAAATAGTTCTCAAAAGTTAAAACATTTGGAAATCATAACAAACACAAATTGGAAGCACAGAAATTGATGGAAAAGAATAAAATGACACTTATCTGCCAGCTTCTAATGAAAAAAAGGAGATAATTATGAGTTCACTCATCTATTCGAGAATGATTACTCATAATAGTTGTGCAATACCGGCGAATTTCACTGCAAGCCACTTCTTGTAGAACGAAAAGTTTCGTTTTGACTTCATTCGAAACAGTTTTCTTTTTCTTTTGGTTTTAAATATACAGGATTATAAATGAAAATTGGTTGCGCTTTTTAAATCCAAAGTCCTTAGTCACCATTTATAGTATATTTTTGGTTATAAAATACTATTTAAATAACAGTTCACACGCATCGTTAGAATCGGAACTTTTTATTCACTAATGAGACCATTTCCTGCTCTTCATACATTCTTCTTGGCTCATTTTTTGGGTTGCCCCACGCAGGTGACAAACTATCATAATTAATCTATCGCCATTTGGCGGATTCACTACAGCATAAATATACATTGCATTTTTCACGACATGTTTTCGAACTGCTTTTGCAGTTTTAAAATCTGCATTTGTGAAGCCTTGAAATGTCATCAACACATCGAAAATGGCTGTATGTGTCAAGCCTTTTTATCCTGGAATGGTCAGGAAAAAAGTCAGGGCATGTATAGCAGGTGGTACATAACACTTCGATCGTATTACGAGTGGGATCACAACACTGTTATCTTCATCATCAGTTAAAATACTTTAGTTAGTAGAAGGAGAAACTGCTAACGCTTCAACTATCTGTAACTTAAATTTTCAGCAGTCCATTATGATTTTTAGAGGAATTTTAAATTTGGTATTGCATCTCTCTTGATTGAACAGAAACCAAGAATTTGTGATAGCTAAAAAATTTAAATGAAGGGGTACAAGAGACTTTTATGGGAAAGAATGATACAAAATTGTCTTTCCATTTCAAATATTTCAGTTTTTTTCTTCATCGCTTTCAACTGTGAACTTGATTTCTCTTTTCAGTTTACGTGATTCATATGTTTCGTTCGCAGCATTGTTATCATCCGAGCGATCACTAAGTTCTGATCTAAGTTCAATCTGATTTATTCATCAATTGCAAAATTTCTTCTTTTGTGAGAATTCTCTTTTAGACACCTATAATTGGTTTTGGTTAAAAGTTAGCACAATATTCTTTGAAAAATAAAATATATCAAAAATATTTTTTTTGAAAAAAAAATATTTATACCACATCTTACTAACTCCCACTGGAAAATACAGGTTTTCTTAGGGAGGGGCAAGGAAGGAGGGGTATGGATGCAGATATCTGTGTAAAAGATGGGAAAATGCCATACCCCTCAACAAATGCATGCAAGAGAAAACTAATTGCAAAAAAGAGCGAGAGAAAGAAAAAAGAGGCTCATCCATGGCAACCCCCAAGGAAATGTACTAAAAATATAACAATATATTTCGTTTTTTATTTAGTCTTCTATCAACATTACTGAAACAGAAAAGAAAACTCACATGGCAAGAACTTACCGTTATAGCTGCCGTGACAATTGCGCGGGTAACGAAACCCCAAATCCTACAAGCGACTAATAGAGTATTATTATTTTTCTTCTATTTTACAATTATGTAAACACTAGTACAAAAAAAGTAAGCAATTAGAAATATATGGATAATTACCTTTTTACGACAGATAAAAAGAAGACGTGTTTTTGTTGTATTTGAAAACAAAGCTAGAGAGAAGTAAAACATGGACTACAACCACCGTCTTTTGATTAAAAGTGATACTTTTCACTATCTTCAAACACGCTCAAACATCGGATTAGGATTTTCTTACATACGACTATTCCAGAAGCAAAAGCGTATAAGAATATATAATCCGCACAATCGTGCGGGTTGGGTCTTAAAGGGTTATCCGGAAGCACATTAACCCTTTATCTACCGAATGTACTTATGTATATATATATATATATACATAATATGTATATATATATATACATATATATATATACATAATATGTATATATATATATATATCACTCACTTTAAATTTAAATATAATAGCAATTTTTACGAAAACTTAGCAGGAATATTCTTTGAAATCCATTTTTCCAAGATATTTGTCAGCAAGGGTTCTATGATGAGTATTTTAGCCGAGAAGGCGAATAGTTTTATGCCAAAAGTTGCGTTTTTCAGCTGATAGTTTGATCGGATTGTGAAGATTGTGATTTTTTTTTCCGAAAAAGTAAATAATGTCAAAAAGTAAACCTCTTATTTTTTTATATGTTAATGAAGACAGAAAAAATTATTTGACTATCTATTTTGAGATAATAGCGTGTATAATTAATTTTACAGATGAATAACTTTGTGGTACACTGGGTGTTGTAGCAAGAACTTAGTTTTTGTTTTCCCGTCCGTGTAGTTAATTGTTGCTTTTTGTTGTGCTGAAGCGTCATCATTATAGTGCAATAGTGTTGTGCCTTTCTTAACATTTCTTTTTGCTTAACTTATTTATTTTGCTTTTTTATTGTTTTATTTTAACGTTTTCAAAATATTTTAAACTTTGAATCTAAGGGGAGGGGGGTTGCCACACAATTAGATGGAATATCCATTCTTATTTCAAAAATTAACAGCGTTTTAATTTCTAAATGTGTAACTGAGATTTAACAATAATTGGAGAGATTTTCAAGGTGTTACTATTATTATTATTATTAGAAAGTCTGGAAAAAAGCCGCTCAGTCTTGAAAAGGTTTTGGATTTATTACAGAACCTACTATCTGAAATCAGTGTTGTACTAACAGAACGATTTTCCAGATGAAGAGAGAAGACCCAGCATATAATCTGTTGGAATTTTCATTGGAATAATCTGCTGGAGTTTTAAGATGACGATTAAGAGACTGAGCAAGATTCAAGATGCAATAGTTCATGTTAAGAAAAAAAATACAGCATTTCCTACCCCTGGATGCAGTATTTTAAAAAAAATTTCATTTGAAACCTCACTCAAAATGCCCGACGTATAATTAATTTTTGTGTATTAATGAACAGTAAATATTTTTCTTTGAATAGCATCAAATTAAGTTTTTGTGTCAAAGCTGTTTTTATGTGTAAGGAAAACGTAAATGAATTTTAAAAAAAAAATAATCCTAAAAAATATGTATTTTGTTCTGTAAAACATTAGTGTTCTCTGGTTGTTTAGAATTTTTAAGAGTTAAAACTGCGTTATAAAAAGTCATTCGGTCTTTTCGTATTATGAGAATGTTTTAGACCTTAGTGGACTGACGGTACTTTAAAGTACCAATTTAATTAATTATCTCTAACGAATTAAATTTCCCAAAGTTGAGTATTTTATTTATGTATATCCTTTAGTCTTCAATGTTAGGATTCAAAAAAAAATATTGCATGAAAAAATTTGCGGTAAGTTATAACGCGGTAGATAAAGGGTTAAAACAACTTGCTTAAGAATATATTCTTGCCGGATAGAAAAGAAGTTTGAAAGGGTAGAGATTGGCTATGTCGTCAATCCATGACCCAGTTGGGGAAATTACAAAATGTGTCAACAATATTCCATTATAAAGTTCTAATTCCTACGTAATACAACTTATCACGATCCTTAGATCGCGGGTGTGAGAGGGTTTGAGTTAGAATAAGACATTTCTCACAAGCTAAACAATTTTATTTCATTTTTCCCTTATTAGCCTTTATAAGAATACTGAGAATGCACTCCAATAACTGAACCCGAGGAACAATAAAACTTTTTAATCTAACTATAATATAAATAAAAGCTTTAATTTATTCTCCTGAGCGCTCTTGCTTCAACACTTCCTTATAATCTTTCCTTCTTCGATCAACAATACTAAGTGTATCTAACGGTCGTTCACACAATGATTTTTTTTCTTATATTTAATTTTCAATCATCAACCACCTACTCCATGACTAGCACTTAAATAGAACTTTACATTTACACAAAATCAGGTCACCTCTACTGAAAGCGGTTTTCAACTATAATCACAGTTAAAAAGAGCATTTTACCCAAGATGATTAGTGGAATCCCGAATAGCACCCGTAACAAACTGAAAATATTTTAAATAATATAAATCATCTATTTAAATGTTATAATATTTGTAACTCTGAGTTGCATACCATGCTGAGAAAGAGAGAGAAAAAATTAAAAAATAATTTTGAAATTTTAAATAGCTTACACAAGCAACATAATTGGCTAAGCGATTGAACGATACCAAAATTCGTATAATCAGATTTATTTTTCAGAGAACACGGCATTGCCTCTGATGTCATTTAACACCCGCCTAAGATATATATCTCTCAAGCAATTCTGTCAAACATTTACTGTATGCAAAATTTTTCTGTTAGTAGAAAATGTTAGCAAATGCAGTAAAAGCCCAATCACAGCAAGTATTTTTTTTTATTTAAAAACAGTAAATCATAAATACTTTAAAGTAATATTTTGATAACATCGCCCGACACTATTTGTGAATGCTATGGTGGATTTATATTACACTGCTGCTCATGAAGTCCAGAAAAACACCGTGGAAATCTGAATAGGTATCCATGTGATGACTACCTAGAAGGACTCTTTATCTCTAGCGCAACAAACGCTATTTTTCTAGAACAAGATCTTCCCAATTTATTTCAGATTGCTCAACTCTCCATTCAGAGAGACATTCGGTTTAAGCAGGAGGGAGCCCCAGCACACTCTTGCAACACGGTTTGGTACTTCTTAAATTTCACATACCCCGCACGATGAATCGGATGCGGAAGACCCGGGGCTTGGATTACTCGCTCAAAAGACCTAAGCCCCTTGGACATATACTTCTGAAGGCCCACGAAATCTGTAATGTAAGAAACGCCTGGATGCTTGGCGGAAGATCTTGAAACAAAAAACATTATTACTGCCTAAAAATTAACACATCATTAATCTTCCAAAGGCCATTTATTCGCCAATATAATCTCTACAATATAGCACCACCCTGTATGGTTGTTATGACACTCGGCTTATAACCGAGTGCTCTAGGGTTCGAATCCCGAATAAGACTTGAATGTATCTTCTGGAAAAGAAGTCGGATTTTCGTCAGAAATGGATTCCTGTCTCGAATGAAAAGCAGCACACATTTTCTATTCTATGCTGGGATCATCGCTTGCAATAATGTCTGTATTTTTCTGTGATTATATTGTATGTTTCTGTTCATCTACTTCTCGTCTTTCGTATGTAACTGAGTACGAAACACACAACGACAAACAATCTATGCAAGAGCACTCAATGTTGCTAATGTGAGCGCTTGCCATGAACTTTTTTATAAAAAATAAAGCATATTGTGCAGTCTTTGACATTGTTCATTTGTCTTCCCAACACTGTTGTAAGTTCAGAACTTAATTCTAATTTTACTTTGTCTGTCACAGTTAAGGTATTCAACTACTTGTGACAACATTTTATTGAAAAAATGGAGATATTGGGATTTTTGTGATTTTAAAATTTATTTAGTATATTTTACAGAAAAAATTCTAAAATTGATAAAAGAATAACAATTTATTATTAAAATGGGAAAAATCTAGTGAAAATGTGCAAAAAATTACATAAACGGGGTCCGCTCTGTACAAAGATTTTATGAACAAA
Source organism: Trichonephila clavipes (assembly GCA_019973935.1). Lineage (NCBI taxonomy): Eukaryota > Metazoa > Arthropoda > Arachnida > Araneae > Nephilidae > Trichonephila > Trichonephila clavipes. Next base: position 337,215 of record BMAU01011558.1, read on the forward strand.
TTCTCAATTTTTCAATTTTGATGTGTTACTTTGTTATTCCTGTTTGAAGTGACCTTCAGGGTAAGATATATTTTCACTTTTACCAAAACTAGAGCACTTTATCTTAGTGATTATACTAAATTTCTTTAAAAAATTATTGACTATATTCACATAAAGGACTGCAAATTTTGAAATAAGATAGTGATTGATAAATCTGAAGATCAAAACACTTTTACTGTTATGCAGAACAAAAGCAAAAAATTTCAGTAAATTATTTTCAAAACGTTTTGAGCAATTTCTGTCCCCATTTAAGTTTTTCGAAAAAAACACATTTTTCGAGTACAACGTATTTTTAAAGTTTGAGACCTTGTGTAAAGTTATGGCTTCTGCTTTTATTAAAACGCTTGTGGTTTTTGTTCTAGAGGAGAGAAAATAAAAAGCTTGGTATTGTTATTAAACTAATAAGAGGGCCAATAAAATAAAAGCATAAAAAATTGTCAATTTTTGAAAAAAATCATAGTTTTAGGGTAGTCGGATACCTTAATGCTACCATATGTCCTATGGTAATTGTTGCTCATCTGGAGGAGTATACTCTTCCTGTCATGCTTGTAAAAACAATGTAGACACTCCTTGTATACCCGTTATAGTCTGTAAATATTTTGTTTATTTAGAAACAAAAATCGCATATCTTTTCCAATCTTGCTGAAGCATAAAAACCAATGCTTTCTAAATGGTTTCCTTGCTACCAAACGGATTATATTGTCTGAAGAGATATTTTTAAACTGACGTTGTGCTAAAAAATAACAATACTTAAAAAAATGTGCTATCACGGCACTTTTTGTGCTATCGTTATCTTCTTCAACCTGCCTTTCTGCTAAAATTGTTTTTCTTTAGCTAAGAAAGAATTTAATTTCCTTGGAGATAACCATCCGTTTCTTTTAAAAAAAAGTACGAACACAGAGCTTGTCATTACTTATGAATCAGAAGACGTATTGCTTTACAAAGTAGTCACAAGTAGCAACGTTTTTATTTGAAAGTAAATAACATTTTGTGACACCTAGGGAAGGAATATTTGGAAATATAGATCTTCTTTAATACTTTAAAAAAAGCTGAGTGAAAAAAAATATTTTTGGTTCTAGGATGCCATTAAGTGCACTTTTGCACGAGAGTCCAGCAGCCAGTATAAAGCTTTCGATGAAAGGATAAAGTTGTTTCAAGATCATGCCGGTTTATCATATTCAATTTTAAACCTAAGTCTTTAGGTTTTAAAGTTAATTTTAATCTTGCAAAATAGATTTCATGTGGTAAAAGACACTTTCAGTCGAAAAAAGACTTACTTCAATTAATTATTCAATTCAATTTGTAAGTCAAATCACTTGGCAGATGGACCGTCCAACTAATGTTAAGAAAGCCTTTTTTAATTGAATCCCATTTTTTATCTTCTGGGTTGCAGAATAACAGAAATATATTATCCAGTTCTAAAAATTAATCAAGCTCCGAAAAAAATAATGTTATGTTTTTTTACAGGATTTAAAAGTCATAATAATAATATATTTATATTAATGGGTTGCTTAAGGGAGAAAGAGGTCGAATCTTTGGTCCCTCAAAGCTGGGCTCAGTTTTACATTTTAGTGAAAAATAATGTAAAAAATATGTAAAATGAAGGTTTTATTTTTTGTCGTGGTTTTCATTTTATATTCAGATATGTTCATAGCGACGTGACATCTTTTTATGCCTTTTTAAAACCCTTTTATAAGTTTCCCTTGTATGTAACGGAATCTTTTAACTCAATTTTCACCAACTGTAAAATATCAGATTAATTCCAAATTCTGCTCACATGTCCAGGACCGATAACAATACAAGAATTAAATAATTTTGTTCCATTCTCATGATCAGGATCATCAGGACTAATGATTTCCCACACATTTACTGATCCCATCCCGCATCTCTGGCGACCAATTCCAGATCCATTTCCATATTTGGCGACTAAAATGTTAAGTTACAATTTAGTTCCATTAACTTTAAAAGGGTGTTTTTTAGTTGTTTAAAATTATAATTTGTTACTCAAGACGATTGGCTTTCACCAGTTTTGGTATTCTTACTTTTTTAGTTCGGGGACCCGATATTGTTTGCATCATGTTTAACCTTTGTGGAATGTTTCAGCTACCTTTCCTGGACGATAAGTGTAAATATTGTCTAATTGAATGATAAAAAATGTCATACCCTTCATATATGGCATCGTTGCTGAGGTGAACTTTACAAGAATAAACCCAGAATGTGTCTATCTGAATTGCGGATCTCGTTATTATTAAGTGTATCGCTTATAGATTGGAAAATGAATAGATTATTATTTTAATATCAATAATAACTAGAGTCGAATTAAAATAAAACATTTTACAAGTTTAATTTATTTTGCTACTGATTATTTAAAAAATGAATAAACTCGATAAGGATTAAGTTTATTCTTTATTGAATAAATATTTCTCATAATACTAACTAATTGCTTATCATTCAACACTTTAAGTCAATAGAAGTATTTGCTTAGAACATGAAAAAAGTGCATAAACAGTTCCATTAAAAATATGGCATTATTACTGCATAAGTTTCTTTTTGATAGTTATTTGAAAGTTTCACAAAATCCTTTGTTTCTAAACTTTTTGAAATAAATAATCACAGAAATACATTGCTGGCCACAAAAAATGTAACACACAGAAGAAAGCATGCAAACTATGTGAAATTTGCATCATGTGTTGGCGCCGATGAAACATGCAAACCATTAGTATTTTAGAGCCGAAGCACATCATGGGCGACTGTAGCGCCAAGTTATGGCGCTATATGAGAGGAAGAGTGTTTGGCGATTAGAAATATAGCAATTTTTTTCTTTTGCGAACGCTATTTATCTATGCCTCGTAAAAGACATCGAGTGTCTTTTGACCATGTTTTTGTATTCGACCGCGGAAGAATAGTAGGCTATATCGATTACTAATTATCCTTCAGAGAAATCAATCAACGTGTTGGACGAAATGAAGCAACTGTGATTCGGATCTGTCATCGCTGAATGCCGGGGGAGACGACGGACAACGGGGCCGATTGCATCTACCTCGTTGCACTATTGTCCGTGATGTTAGGTGCGCATGGCACTGATAGATTGCACAGTCACATCACGAATCACAGCACAACAAGTGTATTCTGTTACACATGATTAGGTGTCCGCCCGTGCCATTCGACACCGTTTGCAGCACAGTGGAATGTCCGCAAATCGTCTCCATTGTTTCGTTTAACCTTAATTGGAAACCACAGGCGCTTACACCATCAATGGTTTTGTGAACGGTGGACATGGACAACGGAAAAGAATGATATTGCGTTTAGTGACAAATCCCGTTTCTACCTGTAACATCACGATGGTCAAATTCGAGCATCGAGATACCATGGTGAAAGCCTACTAAACTGTTGCACTACGCATCGGCACACCAGTCCTTTCCCCACGGTATCATAGTTAAGGGTAGTATTGGATTTCACTGTCACACCCCGTTAGTACGCATTGTCGGTACAATGAACAGCCAGCGCTACATCTCTGAGGTGTCGGAGCCCGTGGTCCTCCCATACATTGAGCGCTGGCCATTATTCATATTCCAACAGGATAATGCGTGACCACACGTGGCGCGCAATGTTTGAGAGCTTCTTTACTCATCACATTGAATTGTTTCCTTGGCCTGCTTGTTCTTCCGTTCTATTGCCAATCAAAAACGTGCGGTCCATGCTTGCACAATGACTGTTCCGGGATACACCACCCTCTGCTACACTAGATCATATTTTGCAATATGTGGAAGCTGCAGGGACTGCTGTACCCCAAGGATACATCCAAAGCCTCTTTGATTCTATTCCGAGGCGTGTGGCAGTGGTTGTAGCCAACTATGGCGGCTCCACTAACCATTTTGTCATCTTCAACACGTCACAAAAGACTGCAATTTAAAGTCTTTTATCTTTTTACAGCATGTTATAGACCAAATAAATTTCGATGTGATATATCTGGTCCCTTGTGGTGTTGCATTTTGTGAACACAGTGTGTTTATATTTCCTTTTGAACACATAAGAAATACGACTTTTTTACATACGTTGCATTAAATTAGTTACTACACATGTTATGAAAAAAATTAGTATTTTGTTTTAAATTTAAAAAATAGTTAGATTGGATATGAAGAAATGTTGTAATTAAGAAGTGGTTATCTCTATAATCCAGCACGCTTTTTGAAAGTAAAAAATATAAACCGGACGAGATATTTAACCTACATAAATTTGTTTTAGTTATGGATTTTTCTTTATTGTTAAAGTAGTCGGTGGAGTGGGCATGATAAGAGAGTGTAATCTTTCTCACCTTGAATAATATACGAGTACAATCTCTTCACAGCACAGCATATGCTGAATAAATATAATCTACAACTCCTGGTTGACTGATAAGAAGAAGGTTAAGTAATTCTCTTCCGGTTACTCACGTTTCCGCATTAGAACGTGGAGAACTTCACAATTTTTTATTTTTGAAGTGTTTTAAGACACTTAATGATTTTTTAAGTCAGAAATATTTGTACTGTGTCATATTTAACCAAACTGAAGGATTTTATGTTCTAAAAATCCAAAGTGACATTTAACAATTAAATTTCATTTTACCATGTATGGTTCCTTTAATTGGAATGCATTTTATTCTAGAAAATTATCAAAGTTTACTCCGTTACTCCACATGAATTAGAAACATTGAGAGTATGCCTGAATTTAGAAAAAATTCCCCAAAACTGTGCGATTTTATTTAAAATAATTTTTTGAAAAAATATTGTGAACCCCCAGAGGAATATTGTTGATACCCACTGCTGATGTTAGTTTGAAATCAGTTTGAAAAAGTATTATGACTGTTAACACATCAAATACAGAAATTCAAAATAAAAAAAAAACTTATGTTTTATCTTTAGTGAAATTTAAGTAAAAATTAAATTACAGCTCAAGCACAGCGTTATTGAATCGCTGAGTTCGATCCTAATATTTTTTTTGAGTATCCTTGGCGATAGAAATTATTTGGTGCCAAAAGGGTGAACAGTTCAACAAGTCATAACCATATTTTGGTAATCATATTGTCTGTACACTGCAGCAGTGCTTCTCAAACTCTCCATGTTCGCGACCCAATATTCAATCATAATTTGCCTCGCCCCCCTCCATACAATAACGATGTATTAAATTCAATAATATGATATTTTGACGTTAAGCCTATAATACGACTTTAACCCCTTAAGTCCCCCGGCGTGTATAAACGTTTCACTCAGCCAGTGTATTAATTGCCCCAGACGTATTTATATGTCCTTTCGAAATACTATCTTTTTCTGTGAACTGCTAACCATAAAATTATTCTGAAGGCTTTGGAAAACAATAAAATAGCCTCGACTGTGTTTGGAAAGGATTTACTTATTTCAGAAGATGTATTTATTTATTCATTTTTACCATCACCCACCCTCAATACGCTTACCTACGAGCTAAACGGTGGCATCGGAGAACAAATCGCGTAGTTTTTAATCGTTTTTAAGAGATTAATTATAAACCGTATAAGTTATCAAGATAAGTATTAATATTGGCGTATAACTTTATACATGACAAATCTATAGAGTCACCGGTACTTATTAAACTTGTCTTTAACTTAGTACCCCGTTCAATTAATTACAAAATAGATTGAACAGTGCTGATACATTTATAAGTGTATTATAGTATAAACGAGTATTTTATTTTTTATTACGTCAGAATGCATTTGTTTGTTTACATTCAGTAAGTTAATAATTATTTTAAATAAACTTTTTTGTTTCCGACTTTTCAATAGGCTCGTGCCCCACAGTTTGAGAAACACTGTACGAGAGAGATAAAAGTAGAGAAGGATAACCATCGGGAAATCAAAATAACCGCAGCCGTATTAAAGACTTTCTCCTCCGCCTGAGAAGAAGACAAACCAACGAATACATCATGAACACGCCCACCATCAAAAACCGGTCCAATAGAATCCAAAGGCTTATGAACTCCTGTTTATTATTAAAACATAGGATTAAAAAAGATTCACAGAATCCAGGTGCCCGATGACATGTTCTGTTCAAGAGAAGGATAGCTCTCCCTTTGACAAGGATGGAATGACAACTGGACCGATAAACATATACGTTTAAGGGACTGCTTCTAATTTTGTAGCATCTTAACGTTATTTTTTTTCCTAGTCATGTTGCTCCAGAACGCATTCTCAGGCCATATTGTTTATACTAAATATGCATCAAGCCAGAGTATGCAATTGAGTAATACGGACTATATACGCTGCAAACAATCAGATCTTTTTTTTCTGCTAACACCCCGAGCTTTTACATCTTAGCTTTACAAAATTCACATCGGTTCTTGAGGTTGCTTTATTGATTGATTGAATAGTGTTGCTGAGACATGTCGAAATACATCTTTACACGGGAGTTAATTCATATCGACAGTTTAATTTAAATATTTGTCAGGTACGATAATTCATTGGAAGCTAACTCTATAGCTTTTTAAAATAAAAAAAATAAAGAAACTGAACTTGTCTCAACGATACACACATTGATGGAGCACGTTTTAAATCCTTCTCAATAATTCTTAAAATGCACTCAAGAGCATTAAATGGTACCCAAACTATTAATGGAACGTATAGACCCCAAATAGAAGAACGCACTTGAGATCTTATCAACGCGCTCAGAGCAACAGATATTTTTGGCACTCTTAACTTCTATATTTCAAGTATTCCTTCTCTTGAAATAAGACAAAACTAAAAAAGAAAGAAAGAAATTAAGTATAGTTTTCTGATAATAACACTGTAACTCTCTCTCTCTCTCTTTCCTTTTTCTTTCTGTCCATATTAAAGGATTGAGGCTAAGAAGCTTCCTCTTTGCCGAATTAGAGGGTTGAGTTGTTTTTCGTCCTGCTTAAGAAAAAAGAATTGATTAATGCACTGTGCAATAGATAGTCCGCGTTAGAGTTGTAGAATTGGAGACGACATGCTTCAGATGATAAATGTATCACATCAGGATTAAAAAGTAGTTTCTTGTACTTGTTCCTTTTCGAAAGCTTAGATTATGCATAAAATAGCTTCAAGTTGCATTTAATTATCTCATACTTTGTATAACTAAAATGTTTACATTTTTTTCATCTTTTTCAACAAAACAATAAATATGTATTGAATGTTTTAAAACGATAATGACCATTTTACGTAAAGTAACAAATGCACATTATTTTTAACATACAAGGGGTTTTAAAAAAAGGTTACAAGTCAAATACAGAAATATTTATTAAAAATAGATAGAAAATACAGGCATTAAGAGGCATACATGCCTATAATATTTCAACATAATCACCAAGTCTATTTAGGCATTTATCAGAACACAGAACCAACTGTTTAACCCGTCTTGGTAGAAATCCGGTGCAAGTCCACTGAGTCACGTCTCAGCGGATGTTTTCACATCACTGTCTTGGAATATCTCAGCACATCAGAAAAGATATGCTGCACACTACCATAGCTTAGTTTTAGCTCAAAGCATAGCTTAGTTTTAGCTTTTCAATCGGAGCTACCCGTCAATTATTTTGAATCATTTCTTCAATTAGTGCCGTGAAGAACTTGGCTCGCCGTTTCCTGCCATGTTGCCGTATTTGGCATCCTGTCTACCTGACTGAAAACAGTGACACCATTTCGCTACATGTCTGCTCATTGCTTCTTCACTATAAACTTCCACAATTTGACTGTGAATGTTAGATGTGTACACATTCTTTGCCCATAAGGATTGAATCACGTGCTCACACTTCCAAACGAGAACCATTTCCTAATCGTCTTGCCACTTCAATTGTCTTAAACTGTCTGGGAACCTTCACTACCTACCCATAAAACAACTGTATGACAAGTAACGCTATTTGGCTCCACTCTAGGGAAACAAAAGTTCTCCGCAAAATGGGGTGGTGGAACTAATCCCCATCTGGTCTAGTGAAACTATACCAGACCCATGAGTCCATAAATCTGTACAAAGTCTAAGAACAGCAGGGGGGATGCAACAGCCTCCTCACAGGAAAACTCCAGACATTGCAGAATGTACTGAGAAGAAAACTGACTGATGTTACATTTGGGGCAAATTGGGAATCTTCTTTTGCCGCCGTCAAAATTCATGCACCTCAGGTGACCAGTCTAAAATCGTGAGAATGCCGTTTGATATGATCTGGAACCCCCGCAAAATGTAGATTTGAAGTTCAGAGATTTGTAACATTTTTTTTTTCTGATCATCCCTTGTACCTTTGTTACCTATCATTATTTCACACTTCCTGTAATCATTGAATTTATTCAAATATTTTCATTGGTTAAAAATTCGGTTGTAATGTGCTACCATTTATTGTAAAAACATTAAATTAAAACTTCATGTTTTGTTACAAAAAAACATTTTTAATGTTCCGTATTGCAATTAAAACAAATGTGCGCATAGGTCAGTATTTAATATTTTATTATTCTTATGTTTATAGATTAGGAACACATCTTTATGTTTTCAAATCGTATACAAAGAACCTAATATACATGCAGTATATTGCAATAATTCATTGCTGTCCATTACATTTGCAGCACCAGGATGGAATGATCTTACGAACATCAGAATTACATGAGAGGAAGAACAGGTTGAGATATTTGACTATTATTCCAGCGCATTTGGAAGGCGCTGAAAAAAAACGGTAATACGGACGGTAATACGGAACGTCGTGCTGCCTTAATGGATCGTGCAGCCACGTCACGAGCCCCGAGTTAAAAATTGTGGTCTCTCGTAAGGCAACAAATGTCTGCCCCAACAGTTCGATGACGTTTGCAACAGTACGGACTCTCAGCTCGGAGATCATGGCTGCGGCTACTCTTGACGCTGCATCACAGACAGGATCGTCTTCAATAGTGTAATCAACAATGAACCTGGGCGTACGAATGTCGATACGTCATTTTTTCAGATGAATCCAGGTTCTGTTTACAGCATCAAGGTGACCGCTTCCGTGTTTTGCACAGCACCGTGGTTAACGCACATTGGCAGCGTGCATTCGTCATCCTCATACTGACTCATCACCTGGCGTGATGGTATGGATCACCTTTTTTCGAATTGACGGTGCTGTAAACAATGCAGATTACAATTCTAGTGTGTTTACGACCCGTAGTTCTACACTTTATTCAAGCCCTGCGAAACCCTACATTTCAACAGGATAATGCACGACCGTATGTTACCTGTATTGAACGGACGTTCCTTGATACAGAAACTGTTCGGATGTTTCCCTTGCCATCACGTTCACCCGATCTTCCCCAGATGAAAATGTCTGGTCCGTGGTTGTAGAACGACTGACTCGTCACCATACGACAGTCACTACAGTAGATAAGCTGTGGCATCGTGTTAAAGCTGCATGGGCATCTGTACTTATACATGCGCTTCAACCTCTGTTTGAATATGTACAGGGGCGTATAAGTGCTTTGATTATTGCCAGAGGTGGTTGTTCTGAGTGCTGATTTCTCAAGACCTATGCACCCAAATTTCTTGAACAATTAATCACTTGTTATTTCTAATGTTATTTGTCCAAGCAATATCATTTTGTTATCTGCATTTCTTCTTGATGCAGCTATTTTAAAGGCCAGTAGAGTAAATCCCCAAACTGCTTGAAAATTCTTCATTTTGTAAGCATGCCATAATGTTTATGTACAATAAATATATTTCTCGTATCTGCTTTTATTCTTTGTGTTTCAGTTTGGTGTCCAGCAGGACGTTGACAAAACGTAAAAACGCAGAATAAATATCTACTCTGCTTAAGATCTAGGAATGACATGATTACTAATGGAATCATTTATTTTAAAGATTTATTTTGAAATCATATCATGAGATGCATTGAGAGTCAAGCATGAAAATTTCGATGCGAACCTATATCTATGAAAGGTCATAACATGAACACATCACAAACACTTCTAAAACACTTGTTAATAAGTTATGGTGTGAAGTCTGATGTAATTGTCAACACGATGAATTTTGCTCCGAATGCACAATTCAGGAGCTGAGGGAAGTAATTTTCTTCATTCATCTCCAGTTTAATAATGCATGCGTAATTTCATTCACTTAACAGCGTAACATAATATTGTATCTTTTTACTATAAAAAATAATTATTCTTAATAATAAATGCGTGAAATAAAAAGAAATCTAGCATAGAGAGATTGTTAAGAAAACAGTTGTGGAAATCCAACTTAATATCTTGAAAAATAAGAGAAAGTATTATAAGTAATTCCCATTGTACTCGATTAATTAAAATTAATCAAGATTTTTTTATATAAAGAAAGTGTAATTATATTCTATATATATATAATATTCATCGTTTACCTGAAGATTGAAAAAGTTGGGTGTGTAGCATTTTATTTCTCTCATTTCTCCATCTAGTCCATAAATCATTTTTATGGTTTGGAGCCAAATGTCCATTTTCAATCCCAATTGAATTCTAGAGAATTTTTCTAGTGTAAAGGTTCTTCTTTCAGCTGAAGCTGGTATGATTATTAGTTTTCGCTAAAGTCAATTGAAGCCTACGGTAGCAAGTTTTTTTTTAAATGTCTATTCTCTGAGATTCGCATGACTTTTGGAAAACAAGCTCATACATAAACATTTCCTCTTTTCCTTTCTGTGTGGCTCTTTTAGATATTTATCCAATGTCTTGGCAAGGAATTTTCTTTCATGTCACAAAGAATTGTATTTGCGGAAGTCTGAACTCTTAAGAAAATTAATAAACATTTCGAGAACTACCAAAGAGTGAAAATGTACTTTTAAATGAAATTAACTATATGTATTTAGTTATACGAAATTGCTTGTATTTAATTATATGTATTTTTAATTAAATAACTGTTATATGAGATGGATTAAATCTTGAAATTATTCTTTTTTCGTGAAATAAAAGTTAGTTCAAGAATGTATTAAATTCTATATAGTTAAAGGAAACTATACATCTAATATGTAATATGAATTGTTATAGCATTCGATATTGACTCTTTGCAAAATTTATAGTAGAAGGAAACAAAATAAGTTTGACATTTGAAAAAGTAGCATTTTTGGGTGCTTTCATCCTCGTAATAACAGTTTATTTTGAAAAATTTCATCGAATTACGAAGACTACTATATTTATTTTTTGACAACAATATATGTATATATATATATATATAAATGTAATAATTCTCTCTAGCATCCTTTTAATTAAATCTTTTAATAATATTGAAGTCATCTTTTAATTTTTTGGTTCGAAACTAACACCCTGATCTTAATAATCGTAATCGGTTAATATTATTACATCATAAATCCCTTTCCCACCCATTGTAACCAATCAGAGCTATTATTACAATAATGTCACGTGGTCTTCAACGTCAGGTATAAAAATAGATGTCTCTGGAAATCTCGCTCTCTCTTCGCTCGTTTCTCTGTAGTCATGTACTTAGCTGCTTTGTGTTGTAGTTTCTTTGTCTGTGTTTGTGCTGTGATATTTGATTCTTGTATGTGTAATGCCGTCCCCACTGAATCTTTATGTGTTTCTGGGAATGAATAAAAAGGAATAAAAAAACGATTTACATGAGTGCCTCTTCAATAATACCATACTCGACCACGTAACACAGAAAATCACATCGCCGGTTACGCCCTTCCTTTCGTTCGCCACCGTTTAAATCAACCACTATCCAGAAATATTATAAAAATTATATCATATATATATATATATATATATATATATATATATATATATATATATATATATATATATATACATACTAGCTGGATGGCCCGACGTTGCACGGGCTTCTTCAAATGTATAGCTTTATGCCTTGGAAGATTCCCCTTCCCTTTCAGTGTCAGCATTTCTATGATTTCTATATCTATGTCATTAAAATACTCTTTTTCGATGCTTCTTCCATATCTTTGTCTTGTAGGATGGGTCTGTTTTCTCGCCACTTTGCTCGGCATTGCAAGGGCTTTTTCCTTGTGTACAATTTTATCTCCATGGAAATTTTCCCTTTTTCTCTGGACATCAGTATTTCTGTATGTGTGTGTTACTGAGCGATGTGAGGGAATTCTATACGTCATTTAAATCCCCTTTTCTGAATTTTCTCTTTCACTTCTTCTCTTTGTCAGACAGATTTCTTTTCTCTTCGTTCAGCCAAGCGTTGTATGGGGTTTTTTCAAGTATAAAACCCCCTTTTTTCTTCGAGGGATAAGATCTTTTTTTTTTCAAATTTCTAATTTAGATTAAAAATTTATAAAGCTAATCCAGTTTTATTCTCAAGAAAACAGACAATGCACGAATTTATTATTAAATAAATAATTTAGTAATAAATAATAAAACGCAACATAACTTTAATTCTTAAAAAATATATGTATTAATTTATATCAATTTTCGTTAAATAATGAATCAAAAAAATGTCTACCGTTAGCTATGAAGCGACTGCTTTTATTTGTATGTTTGATTCTTCGATTAAATATATGTAACTGTGAAAAAAGAACTATGGGGGAGAAGCCTAAACATTTGCTTACGTTCCTTGTATAAAAAATATTTCATTAAATAGTACTATTTCCTTTTAAAACAGGGCAACATTTTCCTATATTTTAAGGTTTTACAGTAAATTATTTCTCTAAAAGAAAACTATCAGTTGCGATGTATTATTAAAAGCTAAGATCGTATTAATTATTTTATACATGAAACAATGAATGCTTTCTTAAAATTCAAACTAATAAAGTGGATTTGGAAAATTACTGGAAAATTCATTATTTACAATCATTATAAAAGAGAAAACATTCAAAAAGAAATAAAGATCTTTCTGTCAGATACAGTTGTTATCTGCTTACGTACTCTCCCGTGTTGTTTTTCCGCACATGCACTAAAAGCGCTCAAACTCGTGTGTTCTGCGGTAGCTTTCCCATAATTAACTATTACTGGCATTTGGCGACTTTTCCAATTTTTTTCGTTGTATTTTTACGGCTGCCAAAGACGGAAAAAATACATCTTTAAAAATATTTTATGTATGATGGAAGCAGAATTTTTTTCAATTCCTACTATTAGCTCACACTCTCTATATATTTATTTATTTATTTATATTGGCGGAGTTTTCAGCCGTTAATAAAATACATTTTAAAGCACTGAATTGAGCTGAAGTTTTATAGACATGAAAATTTTGGATGACAATACAATAATTTAAATATAATTAATAAAAATTAATTGCTTAAAACTAATTATTCAAAAAATTATAAACACAGCCACATTGGCATCATTTTTGGGGACTTAGCGACCCATTTGGCGACTTGTGTCAAAACTTGAATATGTTTTTTTCCCTCACGTTTTAAAGCATTCAGTTGAACTGAAATTTTATATACACGGTTGTTTTGGATGACAATACGATACTTTAAAGATAATTAATAAAAATGAATTACCATTTAATGTTGTGATTCGGTCTAATGTATGTACAATTTTATATTAATTGTAATTATTTAATAAAAAGTAGATAAAATAAAACTTTTCTTTGTTGATCTATGTAGGAATTGACTTAATTTTTTTTACATTACTTGTTTTAATTAAAACATTCCAAATTTTTTGAAGTTTTTCAATATTTTGTTTTAAATAATTTTCAATATTTTAATCTCCAATAATTAGTTAATTGGCAGCGTTTGAAAAGTTTAAATAAATGTACCATTCTCCTTGAAAAAAAGTTTTATCTTTTTTTAGGAATTTATAAATTAGAAAAAATTTAAAACATTGTAGAAATTGAAATTTTAAAAATATATTTCAAGTTAATCACATGTTAAAAGCATCTATTTTTTAAACAAAGTTAATTAACCCTCCAACTGAACAGAACGGATTTTTCCGCCCTACTAGAGAGGCTTCGAAAATGGACTGCACGGATTTTTCTGCCTTCAAGTAACGTTTTCAAAAGCGGATTAGCCGCACTTTTCTGAAATCCTTTCCCCCTTTTAAGGTTTAACATCTTGAAAGATAATGAGGGACGGAGGAAGCAACACAGCAGGAGTTTTATGGCTCGCAGGGAACCCCGTGTTTTGACCCTCCCCCCAATCGTAAAAAATCGGGGAGAAATTTCTTTACAACCCAAGAAGTGTTTGTTAGCTTGTATTTTAAAAGTTTCCAAAAGTCCCAACGCATAAGTAAAATATGTTACAATTCCATTTTGGTTTCATATTAATTTCAAACTGTAACAAGTTGGGGCGTTTTTCAGGGCAATCTGCTATTTTATATAGTTAGACAAATTATCTTTTTTTAAGTATATTCTTTCGCTTCATTTTTCTTATTCAAAGCTTTCAGTTTTTGAAACATGATTATTTTATTATAAGATACCGAAAAAATTAATAAAACATCAAACTCTTTAAAATTTGGAACCTTTTCAATTTTCCAACCAATAAAAATGAATAAATTTAAACTTCATCAAATCATTTGAAACATTTTCTTACACTTTGATAAAAATAATAACGAAAAAAAAATAATTAACATTTATTTGTTTTTTTTTTTTTACATTTCAAAGCCTAAGTGTTCAGGTAAGTTTAAGTACAGTGCCTGGTTATATATTGTTAAAATACACCGAATTATATTTGAATTTTAAGTGCTTGAACTTCAGTTTACATCAAAGACAACATGAATGAAGATTTTCACACATTTCTTTTATAGCTGGAATGTTTGAATAAATGGTAATCAAAAATATACGGAAACATTTACAGTAGACATTTATATGCATATAAATAAACATAAAAATCAATTTTAAATTCGAGCTATTGAAAAACATTCGAATTATATATTGTTCAAAAATATCTATTTATACAAAATACCTCAACATTTATCTTTTTTAAAGGCTAACTGAATAAGTAATTAAAATCTGGATATGTTTTGAAATCTCGACCTTATAAAGCTAGAAATTTTATGTTAGAAATTCCATTTGAAATTTAGAAAAAAAAAAGCATCGCGCAGTTAAAAATTATTTACCATAAGTTTTAGCAATTGTTTGAGTAAAATAAAAATTTCAAATTTTATTATATAGCTTCTTTGGTATCTTTTAATATATTTCGGCCGCGCTAGCCGAGTGGTATAGGTATCGGAACGTGGCTTGCTTTGTCACGAGTTCGAGCCCAGTACCACTAAAGACCCGCCGTGTAGGGCAGCGATGCACGTTAAATCTGTCGAGAGCTGAAACGTCCTCCCGTTGGTGTGGTGGGGTAGTTAGGAGAGGGGGTGCCAGCTCAGGTGTCGTCCGCGTCACTTGACCATGGTTCAAAATTACGTGGTCCGTCACCAAAAGCCCTCGTGTAGCTGAACAGTGCGACGTTAATATTCAATCATTCATTTAATATATTTCGAAGATTTCATACAATTCGGTTGAAAACCGCATGCTAAGAGCAAAAAATATACTAAAAAAATTGATGAATATACAATTACAATAAATTCTTACATAGAGAAGCAAAACTGAGAAGCTAAAGCGTAGGAATAAAAAATTTTGAGTATATCTGAAGTAGTTTTCGAAATATTTATTTTAAAGTTTAGAAAATTTGTGTGCGTTATGTTATACTTGATATCAATTAAATGGTTAAAATAATGTGTGTGTGTTAATATTAGTCATGTAATCGTTTGATGACACACATTCATATACTAATAAAAATTATCATGGTCATTGATGCGAATGTCAAGAATTTTATGTAATTTTAAATTCAGACATTAAGATATTGATGTAGAAAATATAAAACGACCATCTAAAATACATGAAAAATGCAGTCTGCTATAAAATGATCTTGACAAACAAAATCCGGCATTTTCACTTACTATGGCAGAGCCGGCTTAGTCAGGGGCGA
This sequence comes from Trichonephila clavipes, assembly GCA_019973935.1. NCBI lineage: Eukaryota > Metazoa > Arthropoda > Arachnida > Araneae > Nephilidae > Trichonephila > Trichonephila clavipes. The sequence continues at coordinate 353,091 of BMAU01011558.1, forward strand.
TCCGGAAAAACAGAGAGAGAACCGCGGTTTTGATGGATGCCGCTCTAGCTTTTAAAGCTCCCAGGAAAAATTATATATATATATATATAAATTACAAATGCAAAAATAAATCTTGTAATTTTCCATACATTTTTATAACAACGAATTGTGGAATTGGCTTCCAATACATTGTTGTGTTTGACAATATCTAAGGTAACCAACCCTACTTTAGATAGATTTGTACTACTTTTTCGTAACCGTATTCCTTTTAAAATTAATTCGTGCAGCCAAAATACACCTTTTGCACTCTTAAAAATTTATGTAAACTATATTGGTTAATTTTAATTTATGCAACTTGTGAAATGTTCATAATTAACCATTTCCGTCTAAACAGTTTACATGAAAAAAGTTTGTACTCCCTCATTCATTAAGGAATTATATAGGATTCCAACATTAAGTTTTATTTTTCACCGAATAGGGGCGAGTGGTAGTGCATCGAGCTTCCACACCACAGGTCTTGGGTTCTATTAACGGGCTGGGCAAGGTCGACTCTGCCTTTCATCCCCGCCGCATTTGGTCGATAAATGTGTACCAAACTTGCTTGGGGTCTTAAACACTGAAGGTCTCTCTTCAGACAGACCACCAAATCGGGACATCTGTTTATGCACCTCAGCGCCCCTTGGTCACGTAAATTGAGATGTGCATAATAGTTCCTCGCCCTCATGGTTTGTTGTGCCACTGAGTTTGAGTTTTAAGATTGAGGATTGCCTCACTTTGGGGATACCCCTTAGATAAACATGTATTTCCACTCATTTGCAATTAAACATTTTTCTTTCAATTACGTTTATTTCAGAAGGAAGTTTGATTTTTCAAATGTATTTGCTTAATAACATGTATATATATATTTGTGTATTATATTAAAATTTTAATCCATCCAAAATTACATGTTTTTTGCTCCTCTAAAAGTTTTTAGGGTTTTAGAACTGATCTTACAAACCATATACGTTTTATAGTAGTATATTTAAAAATGATAAAGACATTTTTATAACTGTGTGAGCTTTTATGCCTCGTTTATATATATATAAAAAAATTGCTTTCAGCTACAATTTTTAAAATATACTGAAATAAGTGGAGGAATAGGATATTTACATATTATGAATATTTTTGACTGCAGTAAGATATATTTATATTTCAGTTTCTTTACAATTTGAATAGAAGTTGTAAGCCATTTTGCGAATAGTTTGATATTGAGTATAAACCCATAGGCTGTTTAATATTGTAAAGTGTTTTACTTTGATACCAGCACACATTAAAATAAGGCTCATTTGCAGTTATATGATCAGCTTCAGTGATATTTAAATTTTCAAAAATAGTCTACACGTACGAAAATATTCTTTCACAACCGCACACCCCACATCTCATACTATATCTTCCCTACAGCAGGAAATATTTGTGTATACTGAAAAATTTAATACAGGATACATTTCCAAGTGTTAAATTTGTTTTTAAAATTTGGTATGAATACATTGTGGAACTGTCGATTAACTTCACTGAACAAAATTGTTTTAAGTGTACTGTTTTGAAAGACAAGATTAATTAGGGAGAACTTTTCTCACAATAGAATTTGTAATTACTGAATTGTGTGAAAATGTAGTTATCGATGTGTGACATTTTTCCTTGTAATAAAAGAAACAGAAACATAAGAATTTTAACTTGAGTAGAAAATGGTTAGAAGTACTGTCATGCGCATTTGAAGAAGTATATCCCCCATTAAAATTAAAAATTATTTACTGAATGTGTGTTATGTCCATCACAAATGCCGATGTAGAAAAGGAATTTTTATTTAATACAAGAAGTTCGAAATGGAGAACACTAGGAAGGAAAATTTAAATTTTTTTCCTAAAAATATTCAGTTAACATAAAAATATCTTTTATATGATTTTAATTAAAATAAATTAAAAGTATTGAAATCCTTTTTTATGCTATTTTAAATTAAAAGTATAACTGAATAGAGAAAGATCGGTTTTATTTCATAAATATAATCATTGTATGTAATATTTATTGTGTTATTGTTTAAAAATGAGATAGGGCCTTTGCTCTTTTTACCTCATTACTTTTTTAAAAAATAGGAAATTGAGCGCGTTTTCTTACTTTCATCTTCAAAAATGAATACAGGATGCTTTTTTCTGGTTCAAATCGCAATACCAAAAATATATATATATATATATATTTTAATTTTTAAAAAATGACAGAAAAATAAATTTTCTTTGAAGAAAATATAATTATTTTTCAATTTCTAACATACTATTTATTTCATTTTTTCCTCTTTTTTTTTTACCTTTCATTTCGTTTTTAATTTTACTGTGACTGAACATATAAGAGAAAGAAACCCCGTATCTTTTTCAAAGAGGATTGATCAAGAGAGGATATCTACGCTTTCAAAGAAGATTGCCCAAGGCAACTTAACAGCTAGCTGTAAACGATTGATCTCTTGGTTCTTACTTTTGAAAGCGACCGAACTGGGTCGTAAAATTTTCCCCGTTCGACCTCCCAAGTTCTAAAAGGGGGAAAGGAAAAAAGTCTGTTGCATTTTTGAAGGGAATCGCAAAATAAGAGTTAAACGCTTTCGGAATAACTTTTCAGGAGGAAGGTGTCCAGTTAGAGGGTTAATATCGTCAACAGAGCAACGTCATGAAATTCCATTTTGGCTGAAAAATGAAAAATGATAAAAGGACCACTATGGACAATCTAGAACGGAAGTTACACAGTTTTAAACAAGTTATTATTCATGCCTCCTAGCAGTCCATCCCTAGAGGCAAGTTTAAACATCTGAAGTCTTATTTTCAACACAGGGATCCTGGGCTGAGAACTCTTATTCTTAAGAGGAATGCTTTACACAGAAAATTCACCCTGACTGGGGATCGAGAGGATAAAGTTGAGCTTAACAAACTCATTGCTAGCATTAAACAGTTATACATTAAACTTAAGAGGGAAGCCTGGACTGGTATGTGCAGTAACATTGATGCCAAAACTCCAAACACAAAATTATGGAAACATTTTCAATCATTCAGTTATAATCAGCCACAAAATATGCCATGCAACACTGTTCTGACTTCGGATGGCAAGGCCGCTCCAGATGATAAAACTGCAGCTAATGTATTGGGAGAGTTCTATAAAGGTGTGGGTAATTTGGAGTTTAACCAAAATGATGTTATTTTAAAAAACAGGTCTAAAAGAATGATCCATAATTGTCGTTCTTCTAGCTCTGGTAACCACATTTTTATTAACAAGTTTACCTTGAGGGAACTTAACTTTGCTGTCAGGGCTATGGATCTTCATAAATCTCCAGGCCCTGATGGCATTCATGGATTCATGATTGGCCATCTGGGACATCATGGCATGCAGAAACTTCTGGATATACTCAACTTTTCTTGGAAAATTAGTCGTCTTCCACGCGATTGGAAGAGAGCAATTATTATTCCTATTCTAAAACCAGGAAAGGACACTAGTACCTCTGTGAGCTATAGATCCATTACGTTGACCTGTTTTGTTTGTAAACTCATGGAGAGGCTTGTTCTTGCCAGACCGAATGGTGGCCGCGGTAGCCGAGTGGTATAGGCATCGGATCGTGGCTGGCTTTGTCACGAGTTCGAGCCCAGTACCACTAAAGACCCGCCGTGTAGGGCAGCGATGCACGCTAAATCTGTCGAGAGCTGAAACGTCCTCCCGTTGGTATGGTGTGGTAGTTAGGAGAGGGTGGTGCCAGCTCAGGTGTCGTCCACGTCACTTGACCATGGTTCAAAATTACGTGGTCCGTCGCCAAAAGCCCTCGTGTAGCTGAACAGTGTGACGTTAATCTTCACTCACTCACTCACGCCAGACCGAATGTTCACTTAAACAACAATGGCTTGCTTCCAAGTGAGCAGTATGGTTACAGAAAAGGCCATGGAGCGGTTGATCAGATCTTGTATTTTTGCCAGAGAATTCGGGACGCGCAGAATAAGAAACCCACCAGCCACACAGTTGCGGCCCTATTGGATATGTCCAGGGCATTTGACAGAGTTTGGCCCCAACTTTTGATCACCAAACTCCACGATTATTTTAGTATAAGAGGCAGAGCCCTTCCATGGATATCGGACTTCCTCTGGGATAGATCCATTCGAGTAAAATACAATAACTGCTTGTCTGATCCTTTCGCCATCAGGCAGGGTGTACACCAGGGTTCGGTGTTGAGTCCCGTCTTGTTTTCTCTCTACATTACCGGTATTGAGAAAGTGTTAGCTAAACACTGTGAAGTCGGAATTTTGGCTGATGATATCATTGCCTGGTCTTCTGGTTCCTACGTCGGCGAAAATGAGCTTAAACTCAACCGTGCCATGGAGAAAGCCCTATCCTTCACGGAGATGCATAAGCTAATATTTAATGCTTCTAAATCTCTGACCACCTTTTTCTTACCCAATATATATCTTTTCAACTATCAACCTAGGATCTCCATGAATGGAATCCAGTTGTGTTACGTTAAAAATGCTAAGTATCTCGGATACACTTTAGATCAAGAGATTACAAACAATAAACATATTGAAGGCCAAGTGATTAAGGCAAGAAAGAGACTTAATGTCCTCAAATTTATATCTGCTCGGGGAGCGGAGGCCAGCACTCTCCGTACTACATTTATCTCCATCATCAGACCAGTGTTGGAGTTTGGCATCCCAATCTACTCCTGTGCTTCGGACACCAATCTAAATAAACTTGAAAGAGTGCAGCTTTGTGCTGCCAGAATAATTACTGGACTTCGATACAGCAGTCAAATCGACATTGTGCTCTTCAAGAGCAACTTGACTTCCCTCTCAAAAAGAAGACTATATAGCCTTACAAAGGTATTTTAACAAGTTATAGAGCTACAATGAACAACACAGGACTTCTTCTACCTACATGCATGGATTAACAATAGACGATTGATGAAACATAGCCCCTTTTCCTACGCAAGGACATTGAACTTACTTTCCTCTGATGTGGAATCTCACTCTCTGAGCTTCACAGGAGCTGGTTTGGAATTCGATGGAATTTATTTTCATGATCAGCTTTTGACTAGTGTGACTAAGAGCTCTGAGATATCGGCCCTAGTTAACCAACTGGATCTGGAGGCTATCAATGGAATCCCACAATCTTCCTTGAAAATGTATATAGACGGAAGCAGGTGTGAGAAAGGCATTTCGGGAAGGGGAGTGTACATTCCTACTCCCTCTGGGGCCTTAGAATTTAAAATTAAAAACCCGAATTACTGTTCAGTTTTTAGATCAGAACTTATAGCCATCAGGAGGGGCCTGCTCAGTTGGAGGATCGTTTCCAGGAAATATGAATTTTGACTGACAGTCGAGCCTCGATTCAGCATCTCGCTAATTGGGGTGACATTAGTGATTAGACTAGCCTGGATATACTGAGTCTTCTTCACAACCTTTCTTCAGGGCATAGTATACATTTTCAGTGGATGCATGTTGGCATAGAGGGTAACGAAAGAGCTGACTTTTTGGCTAGGATTGCTGCTGGGGAGGGTGTGAGTCCAAGAGGGAATCTCACATTTTCTGAGATTTCCACAATTTCTAAATTGGAGCTCAACCGACAAATTAAAACTCCACCCAGTCATGCATGGTACTTTGCTATATGTCCGGGCGAGTCCTTTAGACTCAGTAGTAGACCTCTCCAGTCTACTTAATCTAGATTTTTGAGCGGACACACAAGAGCTCTCAGGTTCTCTAAGGGACAAAAGACTTTTCTGGAATGCCAGGGGTGTTCTTCCGGAGAGGCCTCACCTAATCATATTTTACTTTGTTTGGGTTTTAAAAAGGACGAGGTCCTTTGCGACCCAATGCTGGTTTTAGATTTTTTTACAGAGTTTCGGATTCATGGGGATTGTCTAGCCCTGCTAGGCAGTACCGAGATTAGTAAAAAAAAACAATTACAGTGTTACAACAATGCAGAAAAATCAAAGTTGGTGCCCGAAACTGCTCATTAAAACTGGTTTTAATTGTTATCTTTTTAACCAATTTTTATATCGGACCGAATTGTGAATCTAAACCATTCTCGGATCCACTTGAGCCCCCACAAAAAAGTCATCAAAATCGCTCCAGCCGTTTAGGAGGAGTCAGTAACATACACAAGCACAGAAGAATTACATATATAAAGATTATTTGAAAATATATTATTAAAAAACGCTAAAAAGCAGGATTCCTCTGCATTTTTGTTACAATAAAGACCCGGTTTGGTTAGTTTGGCTGAAAATCGATTTTCGACGCCAACTTGCGTCATTTTTATAACAATAACGTTGTTACAACAATGCAGGTGAATATTGAGCTGAATATTTTTAATGTTTTTAATTAATATCTTTTTAATTAATTGTGATATTGGACCGAATTTCAAATCTAAACCATTCTCGAATCCATTTGAACCCATACAAAAAATTTCATCAAAATCGGTCCAGCCGCTTAGGAGTAGTTTAGTCACATACACACGCACAGAAGATTTTTATGTATAAAAACTAGAGGAACCGACAGACATTGTCCTGTGTACGCACATCTTAAATTCAAAAATTCCAAATTTTTATGAATACGCTTTAACACTCTGGACCATTTTGAGTAAAATTTGAGTAAAATTGAGTTAAATTTCAAACACTAGTTACATCTGAATGTAATAATTTAATTAACATACGATTTATTTCAACAAAATAAGAACACGAAGTGACAAAATATTTTCCTGAAATGATCACAGCATCAACTGTTGGGACCAACTTAAATTATAATAAAAGATTTTTGAATATTCGATACTGCGATCGTAGTGCAGTCTGCCGGATCCAATGTAAAACATTCCAAGATCAACAATTTATAAATAAAAAATTAATTAAGTAAACATTTCTAAACTTAATTATAAATCTAAACCATTCTCGAGTCCACTGGAACAGACAAAAACTTTCATCAAAATAGGTCCTGCCGTTTAGGAGGAGTTCAGTTGCATACACACGCACAAAAGAATTGCATATATAAAGTTTATTTGAAAATATATTAATTAAAAACGCTAAAAAGCGTGAATCGTCGGAATTTTCGTAACGATAAAAACCGGGATTGGCAACTTTGGCTGAAAATTAATTTTCGACGCCAACTTACGTCTTTTTCAATTTCTACTATTAGCTCACGATCTCTATACATATTTTATTTGTTTGTTTGTTTACTTATGTATTTATCTTAATGAAATTTTCAGTCGCTAGTAAAATACGTTTTAAAGCGCTCAATTGAGCTGAAATGTAAAGTACATAATTATTTTAGATGACAATATATTAATTTAATTATAATTAATAAAAATTAATTGATTAAAATTAATTTTTTAAAAAATTACAAATACAGCCACGTTAGCGACTTAGCGACCCTTTTGGCGACTTATGTCAAAATGTGAAAAGGTTTATTTCTCACGTGTTAAAGCATTCAGTTGAAAGGAAATTTTATATATACGATTGTTTGGGATGACAATACAATACTTTAATGATAATGAACAAAAATTAATTATCACTTAATGTTGTGATTCTGTCATATGTTATATTGATTGCAACTATTTAATAAAAAGTAGCTAAAATAAATTTTTCTTGGTTGATCTAAGTAGGAATTGATTTTAATTTTTTTTATATTACTTGTTTATAACAATAGCGTTGTTAAAACAATGCAGGTGAATGTTGAGTTGTATTTTTTGAATGTTTTTAATTAATATCTTTTTAACTAATTGCGATATTGGACCGAATTGTGAATCTAAACCATTCTCGAATTTACTTGAACCCACACAAAAAATTTCATCGAAATCGGTACATCCGTTTAGGAGGTGTTTAGTGACAAACACACGCACAGAAGATTTTTATATATAAAGATATATATATATATATATATATATATATATATATATATATATATATATATATATATATATATATATATATATATATATATATATATCAAAATAAAAAACTGAGGCACATCTACTATCTTCTATAAAGAATTTTTCTTTCTATGTGCTTAGAGCAAACCAAGTAAGTATAAAAGCATCATTTCCCGGGCACACGGAGCATCAAATCGATTCTAAACATCTTCCTAGACTTCTATTCTAAACTTCTTTCAAGAAATGTTTTTTTTTTCTTGTTTGATTGATTCCCAAATCCTTTGGGTTTCTTCTTAAGAGTATTTGTCTATGTTTCAAATGCAAAGTTTTTCAATCCATCGTCTGACCTTGGGATAAAGAATATAACAATATTCCAAAAACCTCCTCCAAAGAAGTAATAGGCTGCTATGCAAGAATAAAGTTCGTGCTTTTAAAAGAGGGAATAAAATTTAAAATTTCGTAACGGAAATCAATGGAACTTAAAAGTAAAAAAGTTAAAAATATATATTATATCATTCCCTTTTGTTTATAAATTGGAACTTGTTAGCAAATACTATTGGAGGCTTTTAAAATAAATGATATGATTTGTTATTTCTATTTGTGTACCTAAATAAGTTTTAAACTGAAATTACTCGCATTTCTCTACCTCAAATGTAGACAAAATATTAAAACCATGTGTTAACCAAAAGTCTATCTTCATATATTTATGAATTTCTTTTGATTTTTACTTGCATCCTTTTCTGAAGTAATTCTGGCAACACGTCTTTTAATGATGGATTTCCTGATTTCCCATGATGTTTAAGTGACTAGAAAGACACATGAGCTGTCAACCACATCTCCTGACTTCTCACCAACCAATGGAAGGCTTTTGAACTCGACAATTTTAACGTGCATCCGCCTCTCTGCGACTCAATGGAACCAGTTGTATTCGGATTCGAACCTACGACTTGACAATCCTGTCCAGTATATCACGATCATAACCTCTCGGGTCACATCTACGTATGACAAATATGGTTTTAATTAATAACTCCTTAACTGCCACCGCGGTATATATCCGTCTCGTTCAACCGGTGGTTTAGTGCCCAGGACATATATATACGTCTTTCCAAAACACAATAATTTTCTTCACTCTGCGATTAGTAAAACTATCCAGAAGGCTTTGCAATGTAATAAAATGACTTTGAGAGTTTTAAGAAGAATTTACTTTTTTTCAGAGAAACATTTCATAATGTGTGCCTTTTCTTCCCCAAAAATAAGTCATACGCAAGCCTCTGTAAAAGACGGTCGCACTAGGGAGTAAATTGCTTGATTTTTCATCGGCAGTGAAAGGGTTAAATCTGCATTGAGCAAGAAGTGAGTTCTTAAGGTTTTGAATTAAATGCATTTATAGATGAACTTGTTTACATTACTCGAAATATTTTGTTTGACTGTTTTTAATGTAACCTTTCGAGTCTAAACTGCTACTACATGTGATGGAGCTCGTAATTTCGAGCCATGGTCAATTGAAGAGAACAACACATGAGCTGCCATCCCAATCACCATGCCAACACGTTGACCTTGAGCTTCAGTATATTTATCGTCAGTCAGTCCCTCTACGATACGGATCCTTAGTGGGACGAAAATCAAACATTTTAAATTTCAGTCATAAGATGTATAAAGACTTTTTTTTATACAAAAGTTTACAAATAGACAAGTAACTTTATGGAAAACTGGAGTCTGTAAATTTATTTTCTAAAAACTCTCCTCAACCTGATAACAAAAACTTCGTTCGAAATCTGAAAAACTTTTTTTGTCGAATATTAAATATCAATGAGCAATGAGCAAACAAAAAAATAATAAATTTATGAGAATGTTTTTACTTAAAATAGAACTATAATGTATGCAACAACCATTCTGAAGATATAACTCAATATTACATTATTCACTATATTTAATCATACTAAATGGAAAAAGAATCTTTTTCAATTACACTAGTTATTCAATGCATGAAGTCCCTTACGAATAATTCGATTGAAAGTTTGATATACTAATAAGAGAAATCATTAAGCACGTTGTATCTAAGTAGTTTTACATTCGCCCTTCTTATATTTGATATCTTTTCAAATATTTTTTCAGACAGCATTGGAAATGTATATCAATATTCCTATAATGATATCATTAACCTTTAATGTATATTCTATTTACATTGACATTGTCCATTAAAGACTATCGTTCCACGAGCTGCTATTTCAACAGATAATCTTCTTCCACTTGAGTGTGTGTTGCTATTTAAGGATCCACAAATGGCTCCATCGTATTATTGAACACTGCTTGAAAATATGTTAAGCTTATCAGTTGTTTTGACAGTTTTTTTATACATAATTGCTACCGTCTAACAAAGGAAGGCTTGACACTGTAACCTGTTTATTAAAAATCTTGTTACATTTTATTCAGTTAAGTATTAATAGATTCAAGTACAATTTATTTTTTCTGTGAATTGATATAAGTTTGATATTTTCTTTTTTAAAGAAAATAATTGCTTTTGGTTAAGAGGGATAAATTTGATAAGGTCAAATGTTTAATGTAGTTTTAGTTCAAGTTTATTCGATTATGAATAGAAATAAGTACATTCTATTTCTTAAGATATATACATGCTATTCGGCATACAAACATTAAATTGGACACACATGTATATTTTGTTAAATAGAGGTCATCTAAGAAAGAGTTTGCAAAAAGTGAGTCCCAAATGGCTTGCAGGGTAGGTAGAGGGAAAATTTTTCGTTTTTGATCTATTAGACAAATAGATTTTAAATTCAGCACGCATGTTTCTTTTATTGAGTTGAGATCAATTAAGAACGGGTTTCGTGGAGATCGCATCTCAAGGAAAAAGGTCACACAATTGATGGAAGTTTGAGTAAAACGTCCATGTTCTTTAACAAAAAGAGCTACAACTCTTAAATTTGGTCAGCATGTTTCTCTAGTTGAATAGAGATTCTCTAATAACGTGTTGTTGAGAAATTGTATTCGGTGGAGGATTATGGGTAATGTAAGAGAAAAATATACTTCCTTCTCAGAAATCAAACTCCTATTCTTTTGAAATGAGAGACGAGGTTTATAATAATGCTTTTCAATACATTCAAATGTCTAATGTTAGGGCTTAGATATAAATAACTTAAGAAACATATACAGCCATACAGCATCTTGAAATACCCTGGGAAGCAGGTGAATAGCAGCTATTATAAATATATAGCATCATTTAAGGTATCCAACTACATTCAGAACCATGATTTTGCAAAAGCTTACGAACGAATATGTTTCTAATATTTAGTGTCACTTAAATTAGAATAATCAAAAGATTTGTTTAAAAAATATTATTACAATGAAAAGTTATTTGTATGCAATAGTTTGTCAAAAACTAGCTTAGAATTGCTTATTCTCAAAACATTCTCCCTTTACGAAAAATACTTCTATAATAATAATATTTCTCTTATAAGTAGCTGAGATTTCTCCAAAAAGCCTGAACTACCATTTTTTAAAAATTCACATTATTTTCTGAGTTACTACCAATTAAAATAAATATCAGTGTATTTTTTCCGTTAAAATTTCTCAAATTGTATTAAAATATGGATAAATCCACTAATGAGATATATGTTTCAAAAAGACTAATTTGGGCTCTGTACAGATGTCTGAGCTATATATAGGCAAAATATTATTATTACGGTAGCATTTCTCTTAAAAGAAGAATATTTTAAAACTGCGCAATTCTAAGTTCATCTCTTTGGCAAAATATTTTTTATTCTGATAATATTCTTAAAACTGTCTTCGGTAAAAGTACGAGAGCTCTAACTAAACTCGAAGCACATTTTCAGTTAGAAAAATGACCCAATTTCCATGGAAAATTGCAATATTATAACTCAGACCTCTGTTTTAACAATATAGTGTTTTTAAAAATTTCAAAATATTCCATGAATACCTTCTTTTTTGTTTAAATACGTGAAGGCGAAACCCATTTTACATTACGGTGTAGGATAGAAAATGCGGAACACATTTTATACCAGAAAAAAGGAATCAACTGGGTTAAAAATGGGGAGAATGATAAAAAATGCTGCTCTCTGAAGGATAGTGAAGCCAGAATATCATATTAATTTTTCATTTCTTTTATACCTGAAAAAATGTTCCATAATCGGTCCTATTCTTTAACATTAACCGAAAACAGCCTTAAAACTATTTCGTTCATGTTTTGTAATCTGTGACACAAAATATTAAAAAAAATAATTAGTTGTATACTTTTGCAAAATCACGATTACAAACGTAGTCGGATACCTTAAATTTACTGATTGCCTTACTGTCGTTGCCCTTTTGAGAAACGTGAGAGCCATTAGCAACAGACCTCGTAATATTGAACCATAAAAAAGTATGACATAGTGAGCTCTCAAATTTACTTCATTTCTTGATAGAGAGAGGGATCACGCAGCTTTCGGCCAAAAGGTATTTTAAGTATAAATCAATTTTATAAAAGTAAATTTATTGATAAATTATCTTCTCCGCAGCTTTTTCCTGGAGAAAAGTTCAAAAACGGAAAATTTTTCTTTGATCTTCAGAGGATCGTCTCTTGGGTGCGGCTGTCCCCACAACCCCTTTCTCCAGTTTCACTCATGATCAGTCACTTGATCCACTGCTCTTCAGACTCCGACACTCCTCTTCTTTAAGAGTTCACCGCAGTTTCTTTCACTTGATTATTTCTGGTGCGACTGCCCCACAACCCATTTCGCGTCTGTTCAAAGAACTGTTCCCAAAGCTACTCGTCACCTTTCGTACCGACTCTTTATCCCCCCTAGGGGGCTTTTTTCTCACCCCAATAATCTATTTTTTTGTGAGCGTAGCGGATCTGCACTTGGCCCCCACTCCATAGGCTTCTGACCTCGTACACCATATGGAGGGTCTATCAGTTGACCTGTCACTTAGAAACTAAGAATACTCTCTTGGGTATTTCTGTCTCCCATCAGGCTGACAATTTTCCCTTCCAATGATTCGTGGTAACAAGTAATATCATTGTTCAAAAGGAGTGTTCCTTCTATAAATAGTTGTGACAAGAGAGCCATCTGGGTGTCAGACAAAGAAGAGGTGTGGTATCTTCAAAGCTGTTTTTAGAATCGACTCAACATCTGTTTAGCCTCGAGACACGAGGGAAGAATATACGGTCTCTTTTTGAAGAATACAGTGTCGCAATCGGGCATTCTGCTCACTTCCATGCATCAAACTTGACAAGCATAGGCATGAAGTGTTCGTCTATTGAAGCGATGTTTACAAAAGAGACGAGGACATTCTGACCGTGACCGACACACTAACTAGCCTCATCTAGAAGTATAAATATTACTGAATTTCATATTAATCATCTATCATTCCGTGAGATATTATTTTGATCACTTTGCTCTGTACATTACACTTTATTTTATTCATTTTCCTATATTTTTTTAGTAATTTGTAGATAAGTTACAATCTGCTTAAATATTAGCACTAGTTATCTTCTTTCATAGATTATATAATCAATGAAATGATATTTATGAAAAATGTTGCATTACCTGGCTTTAATAATTTATGATTTCTTTTATAAATTAATATAAAAATATTTAATAATTTTATCAGATTCTTCAGAATAATATTTCCACTGGTAGTTATTGGGGACATAGTGTTTACAATTTAATTGTATCCATAACTTCTAATCATCATCTCTATTATAAGTATTAACAAAAAACAACATGTTTTACTTCCTTCTTTGAATGTAATCTATGAAGTGATACGAAGAAAATGTAAGATTTTCTAAAATTCGTAATTATTAATTTTATTAATAATTAAATATAAGAATATTTAATGATTATATCAGAACTTGTTTCATTAATATTGTTAATGGTACGATTTAGGCAAAAATTTTAATTTAAGGATTTTCAAAATTTTTTTGGTTGCTTTCCAGATTTTGCAATCAAATTTTCATAAAAAGATATCCATTCAATTTTTTAAGAAAAAAACTTAAAATTTGTGATCTTAAAATGGTACTCCCCCTACAAAAAATTACGTACACGCATGGAATTTTATTTACAAGTGCACCAAACTATGTATAACCAAAATTGGTATGGATTTTGCAATAACATGATTGGTATTAGTACAATACTTCTTTTTTTTCAATGCTTATTGAAAATTCTTTAAAAAATGTAAAACTTCTAATTTCAATTCTTTTTTATGAAATAAGTACTGTTTTGATTCAAAAATGCATATTAACTTTTGTTAGATGTACTATTAGCAAAAGGTTAAATAAAATTCAAAGGATTAGGTACAATAGAAAAAAAAACTTTACAATTTTAAATGAAGACAAACTATTTATTTTATCATTCTGAGATAGGTACGTTTTAAATTTTGATTTGAAATAGGGATGTGAATAAAAACGAACGTGAAACCTATAGAAATTCTGCATTTTTGAAGTTTAGAGCTTTCCAATTTTGTGAGGTTATAGAAAAGTATATAAAGAATAATTTAGGCTAAAAAAAATTAGATTTGATTTTTTGACCGATTTTTGTCAATAGAATCCCTTATGCAGTATTACTCTTTAATTTTGAGGATGACGATCTTGAAACTAATTATTTGCTATAGTTGAATTGAATTGAGCTGAATGTGAATTTTAATGGCGCAAGGGATTATTTGCTATAGAACAGAGCTCTTGAAACTGTTCTATGGATCTCTGGGGTTCCACAAACCATACCCAGGAAGTTCCTTGAGTTACAATAAAAATTCGAAAAGAAATTATAATTATGTGTGCAAAATGGATTCATGTTGTTTATAAAGTTTGTATAACCACAAGTATGTAATGCTCAGTCCAGTCATTAAAATTGTAAATTTTATTAACACATATAACTTTACTTAGGAATACTTTTTAAACTTGCATTATAAAAATAAAGGAATATTAAAACATGCTTTTATTTTTATACTACCTACTATATTGTGATTATTCTATTATTTACAATATCATGTTTCACATAACAATTTTATACTCGTGAATGCAATGTTTTGTGAAACTAAATAGTTTTCTGATGAAGATTGTACCTTTTTCAACTAGTTGGGAATAAACACCTGTTATGAAGGAGATGGCACAACTTATCGACAAATTAACAGATTCGACATTAAAATCTAAATTTTTGTTTATTCATGCAGAATACAAAGGAAATCTCCAGCAGCTATAAGCATTTAATGCTCTTTAAACAAGGAATTTAAGTTAAAAATATTTCTCTCAACCCGTGTGGCTACAAGAATAAAATATATATACAAATTAAACGTAAAATATGAAATTTGGTTGCATATAGCTCAATAGACATGAACTTTGACAGTTAGTTAAAAAATGCAAGCATACATCCCAGTTACTAAATATAATGCATTTGTCACACTTGAATCTTAAATTAACATTATTAATGAGTAACTTATATTAAAATCCCGTTATTTTTTTAATTATCTTTTCATTAACTAACTTAAATGTGTTGATCTACTTAAAATAATATTTTAAGATATGTTTTTCTGTTTGTGTATGTGCGGAAGGGGGCAAGGGGGTTCCATGAAGCACCTTATAGTTCTAGGGATTCCGTGAGTCAAAAGGTTTGTAGACCCCTGCTATAAAATATAAAAGGAAATCCTTCTGTGCTTAAAATGCTAATTGTTTTATTATGTTCCCTAATATTAGCTTTGTTTGAAACTAATTTATAGTTATTTATGTTTGTTCAATTAGAACTAAACTACTTTATAACTCTTGTCATTTAATAATTAAGAATAAAGCATTTACTTCAGGTATTGCGTGTATAAATAATTCCGTCTTCAGATAGTCTTTTCTTGCTTACATTCTTCTTCAGAATTCTCGTTATGTGGTCAAGGATTTTAAATCACGAAATAGAGTTCTAAATTTCAAGCTTCCAAATTAGTACTTTGCATTCTGCATAAAATAATAAGACGTATTTCAAAATCAAGGTTTTTAAAAATAATTATTTATTTAATATTCTTCTTAAATTTATTTAATAACCTTAAAGCCAGAAACTTGTGCTATGTGAACTTCCAAAACTCATAATCACAAGGTAGAGGAAATTAAAACTGTTTTATATCCGGATAAACAATGCACACAGAAATTCAATCTTTTACTTAATGATACAAATCAAGAATATAATCATATGCGAGTAAAGGAAATCACATTTACCTATTAAATATTAAGTTTGTAACGAAATAGTTAGATTAATAATTACTTTTAACTTTTTTTAAAAATCAAAAAGATAATATTAAATAAATATACCTCATAATTTCAAAAAGGAAAAAAAAAAGGATACTACACTGCTAAAACAACTGGAGGAGCTCATGCATTTAATGAAATTCCGTATTTATATTTCTCCTGACAACTAATGTAAAACAAAAATATATAGTCCAAAGTACTGCAGAAAACAGAAGAAGAAAACTTCATATACAAACCAATGACATGAAACCCTACGATTTCGTAGAAGCTGTTGTTTTTCATTATTTCAGTGGAGAAATTCAATGTTTTCGCTGTTGTTTTGAGAACAGGTGTCAGGAAAATATCACGACAAAGTGACATATCGGAATCTATGGTTTGGCATATTATTAGGAGACACTGGAATATGGGCAAACACAAAGACTGCAGTGGACGCAGTTGAAGTGGCAAGAAATGATATTGCAAGACTGGAATCAATTGCAAGAAATAGGATATGTTCCACTTCTGCCAGGACAAGGTCGTCCACCTGTTACAAATAGAAAATAATGACCGATATATCCGGTTAACAGCTCGTTGAGATACAACAGCAGATGCTATTCAGATTCAAAGGCAGTTTCTTTTGCCAACAAAACGAAGGGTCTGAAGCCAAACACACACAATACAAAATAGGTTTCGTGCGGTTTGTTTGTATCCACGTAGAGCAAGAGTGTGCATTAAGTCGATCGTGATCGATAGGTGGACCCCCAAAACAATTTGGAGTGACCGCCTGAATATAAACAATTAGTTAGTATATATCGAGATATTCAAGATTGGCTGACAGTAAGCAGACTATGTCCTCTGTTAATTATAACTACGAAAACTAACTTTGGATGAACATGTTTTATTTTTAATGTATTTTGAATTGTTTGATAATAAATGCTTCATGTGGGTATTATTATATTTGTGCCTGTTATTATTATCTTACGTTTTGCTTTAAATGCTATCTTATACGTGTAAGTTTTTTATTGTAGTTATGTTGGTAAGTACTTTCTTCGTATTTATTACTAAGTGATAATAAAAACTTTGTTAACCTCTTTCTTAACTCAACACGCCTACACCTCTCAGCGGATTGCACAACTTTCAACAAATGAGAAGTTCCCCGTACCCTGGGAAAGTCTTCCCACCCCTGATGTAAACCAATGGTGTGTATTCGTCGACAGCAAGACACTGTGTGGCTGACAAAAAGTGGGCTGTTGAACATCAAGATCGGATGCAAGGAGACTGGAGTAAAGTGCTACTTACAGACGAGTCTCGATTCAGTTTAGAGTGGGACACCAGACGTGTTTTGGAACGGCGAGAAAAGGACACACGAAATAACCTTATATTCGTTCAGGCAAAATCACTTTTCAGATTGGATGGTTTTATGGTATAGGCCGGAATCAGTGTAAACCAGTGTTCCGCAACCCCCGGTCCGTGAATCAAATACTACCGGTCCACACAAAAAACCTTAAATTATTTCTCTTTTATTTACTGTGGTATATTCTTTTTAGGTTTGGGCTACTTTTAATCAAAATCACTTAATATTCCTTGTTAAATCACTTTATATTCATTCTTTGGTATAGCTATGTTTTATTCAGAAGTCACGATTAAATACAATTAAATTAAAATTATTAAATCAAAACAGTCTAAAATATAAACAATCAATGTCCTCTCCCTCAGCGGGCTGCGGTAAAATTAACAAACGTTGACCGGTCCGTGGCGATAAAAAGGTTGCGGAGTACTGGTGTAAGCGGTCGTATTCACCAGCATTTCATTCAGAATGACAATTTAACGACTTAAAGTAGTGCAAACGAGATCCTGAGACCCCGTGCCATGCCTTACCCTGTAGTCATTGGTGGTTTCTTTCTTTAAATACAGGATAATGTAAGACCTCTGTGACGTCTTCGATTGGGGTGAACCCCACCCTTCGATTCACGCTAAGTTTTGTGGCTTCGACCAGATGTTAAATGACAATTGCACGTGACCATGGGGCCATTGTTTATTGTTTGACCTCGGGGCAGCGGCGACACCCAGACTGGCAGCCATAATGGACAAAGGAGCGCCGGCACCCATTGACAATAGGAGAAGCCTGTATGAAAAGAATCCTGTCACCTCGGCCATTGTCGAGAGAATGGGATTATAGAACACAGGTACTGTGATGGACAAGTGTGTCCAGATGTTGGACAAGAAATTATGGCACCCTTGGTCTAGACGGACCGGTTGTGTATTTGTGTGTTAGGCACGAATAGAACTAGTGAGGCCGAGAGAGACTTTTGTGACCTGCCAATGAGAAGGGACGAGGTTGTGGAACCACCCCTGGTGTTTAAAAAGGGTTTTTTTAGGAGACGAGAGGAGAGCCCTGGATGGGGAAAACTTGAGGATGAGGTTTGAACGGTAGAGGACCGAGATCGTAGTGGAAAGGAAGAAGAGACGATGAACGCGCCGGTGGCGTTGGAGAATTTGAGTGATATAGACTGACTGCACCAGTTTGGCGTATGAACTGTAATTTATATGGCTTCAATAACAATTTGTTGAGCAAATGAACAGACGTTTTATTTCCAAATTAGGCTGTGACAAATTATTGTTTGTTAGCTACTCACGACGTTACACCTCATGCAGCTTTTGTGAAGAACTTTCTTAAAGATGAAACAATGCAGCGTATAGAGAGGCCAGAATATTCTGCTTACCTTTATTCGATTGGACATGTTTAGGATACACTCAGGTGACGCATTGCTTCTAGACCAAAGCATCCAGTTACTTGGAGAACAGAAGGATCGAATTTCGTTACGACTGGAATAGTATTCCCCAAAGTCCCATTGATTACCCTATCGCATCCATACAAAACCGGAGTACAGGTGTCTGAGTAGTTTGAGGGGGACCACACACCATATTAATCGTTGGGTATCATTTCCAAACAATCGACTTTTTTGTCATTTAGATATAATCAAATTGTTGCCCTGAAACATCCGCTTATACTCTTTATAATATTTCCCATTTTATGCACATGAATGGCTGTCGTGGAACAATTTCTTCACTTTTTTGCTTTCTCCCTCAATTTTTTAAGTAGTGTATGTATGGACTTTTTTAATATTAGGGATCCAAGGATTTTAGTTACCTTTGCAATTGCAATATAAAATAATAATTTTAAAAGTAATTTCTGTGCGTGTTATTAGTCATTACCTTTCCGCTTTACTGAGTATTTTATGATGCTGCTTGATTATATACTGTTTTTAGGTTATGGGTATAAAAGTTCTAGCCTTAAGCTTTAGATTGTTAAAAAGATTTGTGAAGACCTCGCTTATTTATATATAAAAGAATAGGATTTTAATTTTTAAAATTGAAGTATACGCCTCCATAAACCACCTTCTTAGCTTATCTCTACTCATAAAAAAACATGTGTAAGAAGCTTCAAGTTTGTTGGTCTATTAGTGCAAAATGGAATTTTCTTTATCTCTACGCTCCTTAACTTCCTTTCTTAAAATTCTTATCTAAGTGGATCTCAAAGAATCTTTAATTTGCAGGTCTAATGTTTTTTCAAAAATACGAATTCTTTTTTCAAAATTTTTTTTATGTATACATCCTTTTAATCCTCATAATCTTTTCGGAGCCAACTTCTAAAAAAAGCAGTATTTAGTGGATATTTTTTCAACAAAAGTAACATGCATACCAAATTTCAATCCTATAGCTTTAATAGTTCATGAGATCTCGTGATGAGTGCAGAGTCCCTTTTTTACTATTTATGTTTGTTAATAAATCCTGTTAAGAAGTAAAGTTTTAAAATGCATTATGTCTATATTACAATTAAAGACTATTTAGTTAAAGAATACTCCAATAAAAAACTTAAATTCCTCTCATACTATCGGGAATTAATATAAGTATTCTAGTGAGAAATTAGATATATTGCTTTTAATTCTGTATACTGCGGAATAATACAATCTAGATAGTGTCCTTTGTAAATTTTTGCACTCTCTCCAAAATATATTCTATCTGAAAAAAAGATAATGATAATATAGTTTATATTTAAAGAAGTCATCTCTAAATTTATTTCATCATTAATAGCTACTCTTCTCTACAGAAGTCTGGAAGATATAAATGTAAATATTCCATTGTATTACGCTAGCTAAGCAAATGGTACTCTTCCAATGTATTTATCTGCTAAATGGGTCATGCAGTTATTTATCTCCCAAGACTCCACGTAAGTGCTCCCCATAGAAAAGGCTTAAGGATGATACAAGGTAATCGCTTCAACTCTATCTTCGGAGCTCCAAACAATGTTTCGTCTTGGCTGACCAATGTTTGCGAAGTTTTGTACCGCCAATGCAGTATCGCTGTTTTCAAATGGTTCTATTTAGACTATAGGGGCATTCAAGCAGAAGTGAGAGGACATGCTTAACTGCAATTAATGTTATACTTAGGGGACCTGCACTCACCAACGAGCATTCATAACGCTCCGCGGTCATCCTCGCAAATTTGAGGTACAACCACATGAAGTGAATTAATATCTGATCGATTGACTTCTTGCGATTCTCTTCACCCCTTAACGCAGCGTTTCTCAAACTGTAAGATGCGCCCCCTAGGGGGTGACAACCCTGCGTGGGGCATATCGGAAAGTCAAAAATAAAATATGATTTAAAAAATATATTAATTTACTGAAAGGAAAGAAATTAAAATATATTCCGACACAATATGAAATAAAATATACTTTATAATACACTTATATATGTATCAGTACTGCATAATGCATCTTATAATTGATTTATGAATACCAACTAAGAAAAGCCACCCATCCGGTAAAGTGGCTAGTGACACTGATTGCTGGAGCGTTGGACGTGGATTTAAATCCTAGAGAAGACATGGATGTTTATAAAAGGGTAATTCCTTCGCGGCATGGGGGTGCACTAAATAATTGACGAACCTCATGTCCTCTCGTGAGTTTGGTGGAAGGGTTAGAGAGGTGGGAGGTTCCTTCCCCCCACTCAGGGTGTTCTCCTTCAAAATAGGAGTGGAATAGAGCCAAATCGCACAGTCATTTGTATGGTGCTCAAAGCTAAGGCAAACGACAGGCGCAAATGTAGCCCTTTGCATAGATGAACTTCGCGGACCTTGATCTGATGTTAATGTTGATTAGGTGGCATAAGTAACAACAAATTTGTGAAGGTCTCCTAGGACCTCACTTTGAGAACGAGAATAAATAGGAGTCATGTAAGAACCAGTAGCCATTTTTATAAACAACTTTCTTTATTTGGTTATCTTATCCAAATAGAATCAAAGACTTATTAACAAATTTATATAAATAGTATTATGAGGTTTTAAAGATAATATCCTTTAAATTAACTTAATTAATGATCTCATTAATTAAACATTAAATAACGATCACACAGAGATTACCACGATAAGAGATCCCAGAATTATATTTAATAATGTTCTTATTGAACATTTAACTTTAATCTCACTCCTAAAACTTTAATGAGACTTTAAATACAAATCAATAGTTACCACTCGGAATCTCAATTCTTGAGATTAAATATCTCTCTAACAAGAAATCTTCAATTTAAATCCATGATAACTTTCTGCTTCAATCTCTATCTCCTACCGCTCTAACTTTACTATTTCGTTTGACTTAAATACTTAATCTAATCTGCATAACAAGGAATCCTGTCCGCTTTTTGGAGTTGATTGGAAATAGGTAGGGAATTAAATTTCCCTAAAAAGGTCGACTCAGAAGGTTAGTGATAAAGTTCCGTATAGATTCGTCACAAATTAAGAAAAAGATCAATAATTAATAGTGACTTCCATGGGCTTGTCATGTACCAAATTTAATACATATCTTAATAATTTTTCAATTCCTACTATTAGCTCACACTCTCTATATATTTCTTTATTTATCTTGGTGGAATTTTCAATCGGTAAAAATACACATTTTAAAGCACTCAATTGAGCTGAAATTTTATATACATGATTATTTTTTATGACAATAAAGTAATTCAATTTTAATTAATAAAAATTAATGGATTAAAACTAATTATTCAAAGAATTACAAATACAGCCACGTTGGCATCAGACTTGAAAAGTTTTTTTCTCACGTTTTAAAGCGCTCGTGAAATTTTCTATACACTATTGTTTTGGGTAAAAATACGATAATTTAATTAAAATAAATAAACTGGAACTAATTATTTAAATAATTATAGATACAGCTACGTTGGTTTCATTTTTAGCGACTTGGGTCAAAACTTTAAAAGATTTTTTTTCTCGCGTTTTAAAGCATTCATTTGATCTGAAATTTTACATACACGATTGTTTTGGAGGACAATACGATACTTTATTGATAATAAATAAAAATTAATTACCATTTAATATTGTGATTATGTCATATGTATTTACATATTTATTTTAATTATAACTATTTCATAAAAAGTAGTTATAAAATAAAAAAATTTCTTTGTTGATCTACGTAGGAATTAACTTAATTTTTTTATACTACTTGTTATATATATATATATATGAATCAAACGTAAAGTTATATTGTATCTTTAGGGTCAGAGCACATTTTACTGTATTTAGTACATTGTTATTGTGGGGGAGGGGTATGATGAAAATTATGATTAAATATTGGGTTGCAAATATTCAAAGTTGGAGGAGCACTGCCGTAACGAACTCAATCGAGTTATTTCGATCACATCACGCCAAACAGTTCACAAACGAGATAATTCTCGTAGAGTCATATTTTAATCTGTCGTATTTTTCCCAATCGAATATAAACAATAGCTGTCTGCACTCGTGAGACGGACTGCGATCTGTCATCATCATTTCGTATATTTATGTAAAATTCATTGTAAATTTATTAAAGTATTCTTTCCTTTGGAACGCATGTGTTTTGTATAAAAAAACTGAGGTCAAAAACATTTAGATTTCAGAAGCAAATTAGTAGAATTGCGACGGAGCTTTATTGCGTCTTCTATTAAAACCTCTTGGGAAACCTTTGGGGGCAGAATGGCAATTCTTTCCAACCAACCCAAGAAGAGAACACGATTATGCAGATTAGGAACGTGTATATATTGGAGCTTTAGAGTTCACGTGGAGTTCTAAGAAGTTCTATTAGGAGGTCTAATAGTGCTAGCGAAGTTCTAAGAATGAGAGTTCTAAGTGAGTTCGAAGCCAGAAGATCGTCCATTTGCCGGAGCAAGTTGAATCAATGATTACATTGATGATAAAAGGACTGGTAGCTGTTCGCCGTGGATTAGCGATAAGATAATTTAGATTAAACTTTAATACTAGAGCCGATTCCAGTAAAGTCAGGGAATCATCTATAAACATAGATTACGTGGTTTATTGCGCTATTTGTTAGAATTATAGTTTATGTCTCATGACTCTTGATCATAAGCCTCCTAGACGTGTGTTGCTTTGTTGAATATAAATGGAGATAACAATAAACTAATTTTAGAATGGAATCTCTGAGTGGTCAATCTTTTATCCCCTCAAACTTATGTCGCGTGGATGATGAAGAAATATTACCCACAAAAGATCTATCACAGAATGACTTAGACTAAATTATCTTAGCAAATAAAATATAAAAAAAAATCGCTTAGATCAAAATCGCCTGGCAGTCTACGACAAATGGCTAACCACAAACTGGTTAAACTCCTTTCTCTTTTACATATATTATTTCATATATATTATAAGAACTGCCCTAAGTCAGCAAGTTTATAATACGTGTTGCAGCATCCACATCTTTTTTAAATTTTAATATATCTGTTTTTAAAGTTTCATTTATCTTTAGTATTCCATTGATTTCTGTCTTTCTAGTAGAGTATTATTATTAATTACACACATACACATATGTATAGCATAATGAAATACACTCACTTCCAAAAGTTAAGCACGAAGATGTAAAATGCAAAGACATCCTCAAATACTGCTTTGATTGACACAAATTTTAGCAGTAAAGTAGCATATATATTTATACATCAAACAAAATCAATATTTATATACAGAAATGAAAACAATATTAAATTTTTGTAAGTTCTCAGATAATGTCATACTGGAGACTTAAACAGAATTATGTATAAAGTGAAAATAAACAGCATAAAATGAAAAAAGGACATTAATAGGGTATGGGATCCCCCTCATATGTATGCAAAGTTTACGCCTTCTGATCATGCTTTCAATTAGGGGGTCAACCACCGTAGGATTAAGCAATCGCCATTCTTCTTGTAGAGCAGTTTCCAGCTCAATAAAAGTGGCTGGAGGTGGGAAACGTGAAGATACAACACGGCCGAGAGCATCCCAAAAATATTCAATGAGATTAAGATCGGGCGAATATGCTGGCCACGCCATCCCTTCACTCTCCAGATAGTCATCCACGATGTCAGCTCTATGTGGACGTGCGGTATCGTCCATTAAAACAAAAGTAGGACCAACTGCTGCAGCGTATAATCTCACAATGGGTTCTAGGACTTTATTTCAATACCGGACAGCCGTCACAGAACCCGTTTAAAGATGTGCAGGTCGGTGCGGTAACTTAGTGAAATCCCTGCTCAAACCATATTGCTTCCACCTCGGAATGCGTGTTGTTCGGGGATGTTTTGGGGCTGATTGTGTGTTCCTTGTTTATAGCATATCCTTATACGCTTGTCATCTGGCTCCAGAGCAAATCTTGACTCATAAGTAAACATGACATTGCCCCAGTCAGACACAGTCCAATTGCCATTTCTCGACATCACTTTAATCGTGCCCCTCTTGATTGAACGGATAGAGGAACACAGACTCGAGGTACCCGGGCATACAGTCTATTCATATGTAATCTTTGGCGTACAGTAAGTGCAGATATCGCATTACCAATGGACGCTGTAACCCTAAATGTCACACGTGTGGAGGTCACTCTGCGATTCCGCTTGGCTACAATAGCAATATATCGATCATCCACGGAGGGGGTAACCCTTGGGCGACCACCTACGGGCCTTCAGGCGACTGTCTGTGTAGTTTGAAATTGTTTCCATAAACGTGAAATTACAGAATGATGAACGCCGAAGAAAAGAGCAACATCTGTGATCGACTGTCCTGTTTCAATGGGCCCCACAGCTCGCCATCGCTCAGAATCTTCCATTCGTTTTCTGGAAGTCATAGAAACACGTATGTCTTGAAAACAAATTGTACGAAAGTTTTAAACACCTTCTATCAGCATTTACAATCAAGCGGATTCATTCAGGAATATTCAACAGAACTTCATAATTGCGAACTCAGTTTGGTTCAATTTGTTCTCTTTCCCCAGCACTGAGGGGTGAATTCCTCAGCAAAGGGTGCCTACATTCCCTCGCCTGGAAGGGGCATTACACCCATAAATATTGGGGTGTGTCATCGATTTTCCCGCGCTTCCCAAAGTCAACGAACTTTGGGCGGTAACGTTGCGCTGGTTCCGGACCAATCAGAGGTAATTAAGTGGACAAGGCAATTAGTCCACTCTAGGATTTTGCAGTAAAAAGGCATCGAACAAAAAGGGGATGCACCCCGATTTAGAGACACTCGGACACGGAGAGACAGAGACAAACTAATCAGATCCAGGCCTTGAACTAGACTCCGAGAGACTCCGGGCGGCAACCATGTCCCCTTCTCCATCCCACCTCCTATCTCTCTCAAAGCTAAGTTAAATTTCAATCTTGTTATGCAGTATATGTACAGTTACTTAAATTTAAATATGTTATTCAATAAAATTAATTGTCAAATCTTTAGGAATCAAACTTTTAATTTAGAGTACTGTAATTTTTCTATAGAATATATTAGTGTTTAATTTTAACTTAAGTCATGATGCGATGTTAACTTAAGAACCTGGAAAGTTAAGAAATTAGTATTTTGGTTAAGAAAAAGAAAGTAATTAAATAAGTTATCATCAGCGTCGCATTACATCATCTTCAATTCTGATTGGCTTCCGGAAATTATCATTTTCCTCTCCGTGCTTAACTTTTGGAAGCGAATGTATAATAAAATAATAAGAGACAAAATTTAACTTCCTACAAGGCTAAAAAAGAAAGAAATTGTATTTTAAGAAACATATCAAGAAGATAAATGGTGCTAAAGAATATTGAAATAAAATTGGATAAGAAGAAACAAAACAGGAAAGAAAGATGTACAGCTAGTAAAATTGAGTGTACAAAAAGAGTCTTTGGGCTAAAATGGAGACCTATTATGATTTCCAAGGCAGTCGATATATATTCACTATGTTTATATTTATTTTAGTATACAAAACCACCTATATATATATATGTGTGTATATGTATATATATATATAAATAGTAAGTATTCGTAAAACACCATGAAGAACCTTGGGAAATAGGCGGAGAAACGGCTGGTATATGTAATTTATTACTTTAGCTGATGTAGAATTATGTTTTTCAGGAGTGTATATATTTATTACTCTTCCTCATCAAAATCATCATTTCCTCTGAAAATGTTTCAATCGGATCTAATACGAAATGCAAGTTCTATCTGTAAAAGTAATTTTGATGTTATTTTACATCTTTTCCTGGAAAAAGGTACACCTTTATGAAAGAATGCTCACTTATTTCCATTTGTTTCACAAGACATGCTACAGGCGATGGTGCTATTTCGGGAAACTGAGCGAAAGATCTGGCTTAGGCCGATCATTTCAAAAACCGTTTCGGGGTGCTCTATCTCTACTTCGGGAGGGTAACGACTTTCGTAATGCAGATAGCTCACGCAGGCTTCTGCTTTGATGGGGAAATTTTTCGCACCAGATGGTTTTGAGAAGCAGTTGAAGTTCGAACTGAGAATAAGTTAAGCGTGTATTTTCAGTTAACGAGGAGCTCAAGGCAACAATTCTTGTTTTTGCATGTTATTTCGATTTCAAAATCCGTTGGGGGATGTTAAGTTTATGTGAGTCAAATAGTATTTGTTAAAATTTGGTAAAAGAGATCATGAACTTTTTTTATATGATTCGTTACAAAAATTCATAGCCTTTTTACATTCCATTTGGGCCCAAGAAAACAAGAGTAGAAGAAAATTTTATAATAAAAATTTCATCTTGCTTCTTTAAGGCTGTCTTCGGCTAATGTTAAAAAATAGGAGCCAAATTTGGAATATTTTTTCAGATAAAAAAGTACTCAAATATTAATTCACAATATTCTGGCTTCAGTATCCTGTAGAGAATCACTTATTTTATCGTACTACTTGGTTTTTATCCGAGTTGATATATTTTTTTTTCTTTTATAAAATGTGTTTCGCCGTTTTTCTCCTATATTGTAATGCTAATAGAGCTGTCCATTTACATGTTGAAAGGAAACACGGATAATTTATGAAATATTTTGAAACTTTAAAAAACTATATTATAAACAAATGCATGAGTTAAAATGTCACAAATTTTTATAAAAAGAGAGGCATTTTTCTGTCTGAAATTTGCTCCACGTTAAGTTTCGACCGTCTTACATAAGGCAAAAAAAGCCCTAACCGAGAATGTTCTTTTATTTCAATGTTCATTTTGAAAGCATATTAAAATATTTTTTTCATCAATTAACCAAACCCAAGACTAAATATGAAATGATATTCCTATTTTTTTTGGTAACAGTTCTCCTCCATTTTTTCAGTGGCCGCGGTAACCTAGGAGTCAAGGTCAAGGACTCGTAGCTGGCATGGCATGAGTTGGAGCCTAGTGCCGCTAAACACCCGTCGTGTAGAGGAGGCCGATGTTCTTTAAATGTGTCCTCCCATTAGTATAATGTATTAATTGTTTTCATAAACCAGGGAATAAACTATTTAAATGTTGATACAATAGTAGCTATTCCTTTTTGTTTAATTTGATATGTAGTAAGGATAATAATGCTTGAATTTTTCAAAAACGTTGTAATTCAAAATTATAAAAATATGACATTTAAATTTTCTTAGTCACATGAGAGTCAACAGATTTGGATAGAAAAAAAAAGAACGAAAGAAATATATATATTTGTATAAGAAATTGATTTATTATTAGTTAAAAAAATTGATTATTAGTTGACATTAATTGATTTTTATATATTATTAATTAATCTAAATTATTTCTTAAAAAAATCTTTTAACCAAAATTTTTCAAAAGAAAAGTCAATTATGCATATTACTCACGACTGAGATATTTTCTTTTTTCTATTCATAATATTAGTTCTTTCTCTTCCTATATATATATTGTTCAAATTTTTAATTGTTAATAAAATATTTTTTATTCATCCACTGAAGTTCAAATACGTTTTTTAAACTTATAATAAATGATACTTGATGTTAATATAGTTTTTTAAGTATTAATTCAATAATTAAATTTTATTTTTTAATTTTAAATTTTCTCTGCGTTATTTCTAGAACTAGCTGCGTTAGAACTAGCACCAACAGATGGTGCCAGTAAGTTTTTCTAACGAATTTTTTCTAGACTTCAAATTTATATTTTTTTAACATGTAGTGGATGACACTAGACGTTGATACAGATTTTCGAATATTAATTCATTAATTAAATTTAATTAACCGAAATAAATTTTTCCTTTTTGACCTAAGTAGGAATTGACATAAAAGCGGTTTATATTGTTTGTTTCTAAGTAGTAATGGCAAATGTCTAAAATAAAACTGGATGGTCTCTAATACAGAAGAGACGCAATATTACTTCTCATAATTTTGATATTCTATGTCTTGGTATTGTAACTCTAAACACTTGCTGTTTAATAACACGATTTTACTAAGATATATATACGACAAACAGCTGGTCTTTTAGCGACGGACAAAGGAGATAGTTTAATGCTTCTGTCTTTTCAGACTGTTTCTCGAGTGACAATTTAAGATATTATACTTTATGCGCCATCTTATCAAAATCTCTGAAGTTTGAGAAAACTAAACATTGTAGTACTTCCTAAGGAGCTACAGTGCATTTTGAGCTATTTCAAATAAAACGTATAAAATATAAACGAAAATCTTTAAAAGATCTTTTAAGATGAATTGCTTGGATAATTTAAAGCAATGGCTTTCTTCTGTATCCACTATTTTAAGATCTTCACATTTTTAACGAATGTAATGTTTTCTATTCATGCACTATCACAAATTAGAAAGCCAAAAAAGCATTTTCGCGGAATTTATTTGATAAAATAGGGTACATACAGGTAACTGCATATATTATTATTCTATGCATTTCATATACTTATTTTAAGCATAATCCCCTTACTAGTGGAAACATTTGCCCCATGGCAGCACTAAATTTGAAATATATATGAGGTAGAATTTTTCCATATGAGTGTGTAACCACTGTCTTGAGTTCACTGTTGCACGTCAGACGTATTCCTTCTAGGAACTAATCAAGCTGACCCGAAAGAAATCACCCGGGTTGAAGTCCGGACTTTATAGGCGCGTGGTCAAGTGATTGAGTGAAGATTAGCGTTGCACTGTTCAGCTACACGATGGCTTTTGGAGACAGATCACGTAATTTTGTACCATGGTCAAGTGACGTAGACAACACCTGAGCTGGCACCTCCATCCTAACTACAACACCATACTAATAGGGGCGCGTGGTCAAGATTTTCCCAGTGAAATGACCAATACTTGCCGATGGTTCGAATGCCCCACGTGGACTTTCATTGTCGTAAAGCAGTGTTCTTTAATTGTTGCCAACTCATGGAACCCCTAGAATATGAAGATGCCATTCCATGCATATAGTTCAAAGAATATATCTCAAAATAATATCCAAAGTAGATCAACATGTTATAGGCACTTTATGTAAAGGCAATTAAAAAGTATTGGATTTATTATTAAAAAATTATTATCTAACTTTTAATATAATTTACTCATTAATAATATTAATTTGTGATTCATGTCTCACCTACCCATGTATTAAAATAAGTAATTGGGAAATATGCTAGTATTTTTTACACTAATTGTCGAAGCCTGTCTATTGAGATTAAGTGCAATCACATAATATTTTCTGAGTTTAATTTGTTTTTATGCTTTTTATTTTTGTAGCCACTCACGTTGAGAAATATGTTTCAATTAAGGTATCTGACACGTCCGGAACCGTGATTTTATAAAAGCGCATAAATGGATAATTGTCATGATATATAGTGTTAATCAGATAAGAATACATGCATAAAATTTATTAAAGAACATTTTGAGAAAAAAAAATTATTTAAATTTAATATTTTGGCAAAAAAAAGTAACTAAGAAAAATCTTTATTCCAAATGTTCTCCTTTCGGGAAAAATTGTTCTATTACAATAATATTTTGCCTGTATATAGCTCAGACCCTCTACAGAGGCTCAACTATGAATTTTGAAAAATTCACATTATTTTCAGAGTTACAACCTTGTAAAATAATTATTCGTGTTTTTGTGTCTTAAAATTGCTCCCCTCTGTTGTCGTCAAATATGAATAATCCATTTCTAAGTTATATATTTCAAAAATTATAGTTGAGCCTCTGAACAGATGTCTGAGCTATATACAGGCAAAATATTATGCTATTAGAATAATTTTTCACAAAAGGAGAACATTTGGAAAAAAGATTAGTCTAAGTTAATTTTTTTGCCAAAATATTGTATTTAAATATTTTTTTGTTAAAATGTCTTTAAAACAATTGTATGCAAATATTCTAATCCAAGTAACATTAAATATCATAAAAATTATCCATTTATGTGCTTTTGAAAATCACGGTTCCGAACGTAGTCGAATACCTTAAGCACAATAGTCTGAATTGCATTAAAATGTTTATAGCTATGTGAGAAATCAATGTATTTTGCATGAATTTCCAACCTAAAATTTAGACGCTGTTCTTGCTTAAATTTTGATTTTAGCATCAAAAATGTTGATATGTTGTTCCCTTTCCTTCATTATATGTGTAGTTTTCCATAAATATACATTTTCCACTAGAAAATTATTTAGTTCTTGCAAGAATTGTGTTAACTAACGAGTATGGAATTATGTCGTGGAACTCGAGATAGTAAACAATAGAATATTCACAATCTCTTAGGAAGTATAGATGTAAAGATAAAACGTTTTAATAGTTTTTATATTATAATAAAAGTTTAAAAAGTGTTCCAAAATAAAGTTTATTATATATAAATAAAATTTCTAGTTTTAATCAATAGGGGGGTGAGTTTTAGATACCTGCAACTATACAAACTTCATAGAGTACGTAAATCCATTTTGCTTACACATTTATTTCTATTCTATTTTAATTTGTTCTGACTCGTGGAATTCCAGGATTCCGTGGAAAAAAGTTTGAAGATCACTGCCGTAAAATATAACCAATTTGTCTACCTTAAATGTGTTTTAGTGCTATGGCCTGTTGGCAGTCCACATATGGAACATTGTTGAACAATAACTATTTATATTGATGTCTGTAATTCGTGTATAAAATCCAACAGAAGCTATCCATTCTACCATAGAGCATGATGTACTAAACAGTAATATATATAAGGAGTACATTACTATTAGATATATGTAGGATATATTTTCCCCATTATTTATATAAAACGAAAATTTCTCAAAAATTATTTCAGAATTATTTTACTTAAGGTATCCGACTACGTTCAGAATTGCGATTTTAAAAAATCGTATAAATGGATAATTTTCATGATATTTAGTGTCACTCAAATTGGAATACATGCATAAAATTGTTTTAAGAAGATTTTGACAAAAAAAATTTATTTAAATGTAATTTTCCAAATGATCTCCTTTTGTGAAAAATGGTTCTATTACAGTAATATTTTGCCTGTATATAGCTCAGACCTCTCAACAGAGGCTCAACTAGGATTTTTGAAAAATTCGCATTATTTTCAGAGTTACTACCAATTGAAATAATTATTGCCGTTTTTTCTTGAAATTGCTCCCCTCTGTTGTCGTAAAATATAAATAAACCCACTTCTGAGTTATATACAGCTATATACAGGTAAAGTATTATTATAATAGAACCATTTTTCACAAAAGGAGATCATTTGGAAAAAATATTATTCTAAGTTAATTTTTTGCCAAAATATTATATTTAAATAAATTTTTTGTCAAAATGTCCTTAAAACAATTTTATGCATATATTCTAATCTAAGTGACTCTAAATAGTATGAAAATTATCCATTTATGCCCTTTGCAAAATTACGGTTCCGAACGTAGTCGGATACCTTAAATGCTTTCAGGTATGAAATAAGTATACATTTCCCGTATAAATTTTTACACGTTTTGCAATAAGCTGTTTTCTCTAAAGAAAAAGTTATTTTACTATATAATACTCTCACAATATTTATCACATTCTTTTCCAAATATTTATGCTTCCAAGAGCTTCAAACTAATAACTGGAGTATGTATAAATAATTATTTGCTTTGATTAAACAGTTTTATTTTACAGTTATTACAGTATTTATTTTATTTAACATTTATGTTAAATTCCACACGAATCTTCTACACCTCTTTGAAGAATACAGGACTTTAAGAAGATATATATATATATATTTTCCTGAAATAAAATATTCCACAAAATAAATAATCCTTGGCGTGCAATTCGAAATCCGATGGAGCAAAAACACCCCAATTCGAAATTCGATCCAAAACTTATTTCCATCTGTTTTTTTCCTAGAGCTAAACGTGTAAGGATATGGCTAGGCAAAAATCAAGAAATGCGATTTAGAATTCGAAATCTTCGATTTATTTGTTGATTTCGGAATAGAGTTTCAATATTCCTAGAATTAGAGGTTCTTGGAGCGAATGCAAGGAGTTGAGAGGTTTAAAAGAGCCCAGCCCTTCCACGCATCAATTCATCCAATTTCAATTTTCGATTACTGTGTAAGTTGCTTGATGGATTAGGAATTCGTTGATTAGCTTGCAAAGTTACTTTTTATTGCGACAATTAAAAGAAATTTAGAGCAAAAATAAATATATAAATAAAGTAATTGCCAGTCTTCATTTTTTCTTCGTTATGACTTATTAAATTATATATAATATACGTTTAAATATTTTAAATATAATACAATTTAATAATTTTTCCTGGGTGAAATTCACTGAAATTTATAAATCAAGAACTAGAAGAATTGAATCTAGAAATTAATTTAAGGTGTGAAGTAAGTAGTGTTTGCAGCCCCGGGATCCCGAAACCCCTGAATTATATAACTGATCCCGGGATTTCATTTTTGTCTAAATTATACCTTAATTTTTTTTCCCTCAGAAACATTTTCTGAGAATTTAATTCTAAGAATATATATATATATATATATATATATTCTTGGTTCCTAAGGCCAGGAATTTGTCTTTATACTATGTGCCTCCTTCCTACTTTTAGTTATCTTAGGTATATAACTATATGTCTATTTTTATATTTTTGTTTATGTATTTGTGTATATGTATATATATGTATAAATTTATTTATATGTGTATGTATATGTATATGATTATATATTGAAAAAAATATTTTAAATTGGATTATATATATATATATATATATATATATATATATATATATATATATATATATATATATATATATATATATATATATATGACATTTTTCGCGTCAGAATCAGACTTAATTTTTAAGAAGGTCTGTATTCGATGAAATCTGTACAAGCTTAGACGCTGAGCGGAGAGAGAAATAAGAACGCTACGCGGGATGTTTTAAGTGGATTCACTTAAAACACAGATGCGGTAAGTATCTCGGCTTTTATGATTGTACTTCAAAGTTAGTGCTGACATATGGGGACTATTGAATCTAACGATCTGGAATTAGACATGTTTATTGGCTAGGCCATATGTTCAGAAGAATGGGTGATTAGTTTGATACTTGAAGATGTGGACTGAGAAAGATGAGTTAAGTGCTAAATAGGGAATTTAATTTTTAAACTAATTTAATTATTCTCACATTTGCCTCCCCTCCCCCAATTTTAAAAAGAAGTCATGGCGTGGGTTTTTTTTCTCTCTTTACAAACTTAATCAATTTTCAAAAAACACAAAACTATACATAACAGCATTTAGAAAGAGATATTACACATAGTAGAAATATTTAAACAATAGGAATACTAAAATCAAAATGCAATACAATAAAGGAAACTATAACAACAAACACAGTAATGACCCTTACAAAATATTAATTGATAAAAATGAATTTTCGTACATATAACTGAAGATTAGCTTGTTCAAATCTATTCGACATCCAGAATAAAAGCTCACGTTTCCTCCTATTCCTTCATAATAATAGATTCGTATTATAGCTAGCAGATAATGTTTTCAAAAAAAAAATTTATATTGGAAAATAATATCATATCAAACAAAAAGATAGTAAATATAAAAATGCATGATATACAAATGTTAAAATAATAATTTTGTATAAAAATCTACTCTGGCGCCATCGTAGTAATATCTTATATTGTTACACAAATTTTGCATGTATGAAATACATTTTTTAAAAAGATAAAAAAATATACACTAATAAAATGAAATTATTAATAATATGAAAACGGTGTACAACAATTTATATGCACTATTCAACACAATAAACAATATTTTATTTCATATGCGTTATAAAATATAAGAATATAAAAATTATAAGAATGTAGGGGAATAAAAAAAAGAATATAAGAGTTATAAGTAATATAAAAGAATATAATATAAGAGCTCTTTTTCTATTATTTTTGAGTCGGAAAAGTGGACTCATACCAATAATCAACTTTAGTTTTTATGAAAATTTTCACAATAATCACAGTAAATTAACAATATCGCATACAATTATTTTGAATCTCTCCGTAACTTTCTAAATATTCGTTTCATAGACAAAATTCTTTCTCTTACATCACACATTCACAAAAATATAAACTGTATCACATTACTTAATTTTGAACACATCTCTCTGAGAAATCTGCGTGATCAACTCACAGATGTTCAAGGATGCTGATAAGAAACGTAAGAGGTGTACATATCAAACTAAATACGTGTGTCCACTTAGTGTTTTGAGACATTTACAAAATTATAATGATTGTATTCTCCCTTATCCACTGTAAAATATCCAAAAATAAGCTTCACGTTATTAAATTAATTTTAATTTTAAATAACGAAAATTTCGAGAAATAGTGAATCTTGATATTTGGCCGGTATAACAAAACATACAAGTTCAAAATGAAAAAAAATTTTAATGACATGCAATAAGATTACTGCTGAATAAAATAAGTAACAAAACAATAAAATTCAGTGGAGAAAAAAGAATACAACGTGACTTTGCTTTTGTTTCTTATAAAAATCAATATCACTAGTATTAGTACATTAGTCATTTTTCTAAAAACTTAATTTATATCTTTCAACTTTAAAACACCAATTTATATCAAAACTGCTAGCTCCTTCGACATCTTAAGATAAAATTATGAGAAGTATATTAAAATTTCTCAAAATTTTGTATGACAAAACCTATACACTTTGTTTTCTGAATTAAAATATAAAGAAAATATCCCATTTAACACAAATATATTATAAAAATTAAATATCTTACCATATCATATATTATTCTATTTCGCCAAGTTCTGTTCAGCAAAACTCAGTCACTTCAACGTTACTAAAATTGGAAGTATATAATTTAACTGACCTACACTTCGCAGCGGCAGAAATCCCTGGTGAACGACAAACCAGACGTTGTCGTCACTTTATTTCACCAGTAATATCTTATCTATTTATTTTCCCTCAATGTTGGCACCTGACTATTATTCGATGGTGGTCAAATTCACAGTATTACCGTGCAGACTTTCCGGCGAAGTAGATTTTTTCCTTTTCTTTATTTCTCTGTCGGCACGAGTTACGTCTTTAATCACGGGGATATAGGGGATCCCCGTAGTGGCGGAACTTAGAATTTTCGGGCCCCCCTGCAAAATCAGATTTTCAGCCGTAGCCGTATCTGACGCAATGGGCATCGCTCAGGCTTTGGGGCCCCTAGAGTCTTGCCCCCGCGGTGCAGGGATGGCGGAGGAGTACGTTACGCCACTGGATCTACGCTTCTCCTTTTTTTTCGTCTTTAGAACTTTTCTTACACTTACGGCAAACTGGCTGGGCTCTTCAGCAAAGACAGAATATCGTTCGGCAGTAAAACGATTTCTTCTCGGTGTCATTTCTCCTTTTTCCGTACCATAGTTTAATTTCGGAAACCCGACGTCTGCAGCATAGAGGCATACGGCGCAGTCGAAGTTCCATTAAATTCTCCATTGCATTTATTACTGCAGTTGGCGCTCATTTTTATTTTAAAGTTATTTTTCTACTAAGAATAGTTTTAAGTTAAGATTTGAAATTTACTCGCAGATAAAAATCATTCCGGCTTTAATTCTGACATGTTTCGAGTCAGAATCAGGCTTAATTTTTAAGAAGAGGGTCTTTATTCGTTGAGTTCTGTACAAGCTCTGACGCTGAGCGGAGAGAGAGAAAAGAACGCCACGGGGTTCACTTGAAGCTCAGATGCTGTAAGTATCGCGGCTTTTATGATTATACTTAAAAGTTAATGCTGACATATAGGGAATATTAAATCTAATGATCTGGAATTAGACATGTTTATTAGCTAGGCCATATGTTCGGAAGAAATAAATAGGTGATTAGTTTGATACATGAAGATGTAAACTGAGAAAGATGAGTTAAGTGCTAGATAGGGAATTTAATTTTGAATCTAATTTAATTATCCTCATATATATATATATATATATATATATATATATATATATATATATATATATATATATATATATATATATATATTAAAATGTACGGAGCATTATTTTATCTGTGCAAGTGCTAAAAGTAATAGATATATAGTTTTCATTTCTCGTTTAAGAGAACGTTGGACAGATCGAAGTGGTTTACTGCTATACTTACACCGTATTACAAGCAACGTTTTAGCAATAGATTTTGTCACTGTTCCTTCTTCAATTAAATACCTGTAAATTAACGGAGGCCTGCTTACAAGATTTAACGCCCACTGTTTTACCAACCGCTCATGCAACTGGATCATATACTTCAAGTAAGGTAACATTGAAATGGATTCACATTCTCATTCAATAGCTGAATCAATTGGTACTCAAACTCCATTAAGTGTAGCAGATGGACTAGATAGTTATCAAATAGGTATATTCACCAATGCAGCCTATTAGTATTGAGACTGTCATCAAAAATTAAGAAGGAAATGTCTCTTTTTTGAAAATGCAGATAGACGAGGGACTAGCTTAGAAGGACATATTCCTATTTAATGATGATAAAACTTATTACTGTAGAGTTTGAACGAGCATTTTCTACAGCAGGAAAATTTGTAACAAAAACAAGTAATATAAAAAAAATTAAGTCAATTCCTACATATATAGAGAGAGATCAAGAAAGAAAAAATTTATTTTAGCTACTTTTTATTAAATAGTTACAATTAATATAAGAATGTATATACATATGACAGAGTAATAAAATTAAGTGATAATTAATTTTTATTAATTATCATTAAAGTATCGTATAGTCATCCAAAATAGTCATGTATATAAAATTTCATTTCAACTGAATGCTTTCCAACACGAGAAAAAACCCTTTCCAAGTTTTGACACAAGTCGCCAAAAATTATGCCAACATGGGTGTTTTTGTAATTCTTTGAATAATTAGTTTTAATCAATTAATTTTTATTAATTAAAATTAAATTACTGTATTGTCATCCAAAATAATCATGTATATAAAATTTCAGCTTTAAAATGTATTTTATTAGCAATTGAAAATTCCAGGAAGATAAATATATATTGAGAGAATGTGAGCTAATAGTAGGAATTGAATAAGAAGCCTTTTGAATGATGAGACACTGGACGAGATTTTTTTTAAAACCTTATTTACAGAAACATAAGAAATGAAATATTTTTTCAATCTCATTATGTACTATTTTCCTCTGTTCTTTTATGTCGATTTAAGCTTTGTTTTGATTTGTTTCAATAAAAATAATATTATAAGCCAATTTTTAAATATAATTTCAGTTTTATTATGCAACTTCAATAATGCTAATGTGTAAGTATTTTTAATAAATATTCCTATCCTTATATCCTGGGACACCAGGTTGAAAATATGGCAAAGGATTGCAAACGCTAGAAGTAAGTGAATTTCCCTGATCAATGTGTACATTAATATTTTTTTACTGATATTCTCAAAAAATAAGGTTCCAAAGATTTTTAATTACTCTTCAAATAAATCAAGGTAGCCTAAAAATAATGGTGTGTTCGAATCATGGTGCCTATACACATCATTGTTTTATGTATGAATTTGCTCCCCTTTTTTCTATTAAAATATAACATAGATTAATTCATATTTTACACTTAATAAGTTGATATATAAATGTGTAAGTTACAAGCAACTTTAAAAATCATGCCAAATCTCATATTATGCTCAAATATAGTTGAAGTTTTAATTTTGAGTAAACCCCTATCATCAATATATATATAAATATTTGAATAATTCAGTAAAGACTTAAATAAGTATTTAATTAAAATCTTTGTATTTAATCAAAATGAATGAATCTTGGTAATGTTAAGAAAGGGTTTCTATTACTTTCGCAGCATAATTGAACTTTAAAACGAGTTTGCATTTCAGTCTTGTAGTCTTAAGTATTCTCCTTTACGGGTAGAAAGTAATAAATACTTTAAAAGTTTCTGAAACTTTTCTAAGTAAGCTCTTTTAGAACTTTTGAAGGCAATATTTATCCACATAGGGGTAATATATTTAGTAATGTGTCAGTTATATATTATATTGTAAATATAAAAGGAAAAGCTGTACTAAAATGTTTAGTTTATTTTTTTAGGTTATTAATGTTCTTTGCGCTAACGTTTTTTATTGGTATTTAAAACACATTTATATTAGGTATATGTAAAAAGTCTGAAAAATTGAAAAAATGAACGATACAAATAATATTAAAGTTCTATTGTCTTTTATACTTTTGTAAAATATGTAGTAATCATGTAAATCAAGTGAAAATGGACTTATTTTGATTTAAGTTCTTTTGTAAGGCAAAGTGGGGCTACGAACCACGTAGTTTTCAGAATTTGTCAAACGATGAGAACAAATTTCAAGCTGACATCCCTTCTCCAAACTACCGGCTCAGACCAACGTGAAGACTATAAATCTCGACAAATTTAATACAATCAGTCTGCTAACACCAAGGGTTTTCAGTGGCCACAGGACTTAAACTCAGAATTTAACAATGATGACTATGAGTTCATGAGCCGCCCATCAGGTATAGCGGTTAGTGACCCTTACTGCGGTGCCTTAGAGTATGGGTTCGAATCCTGGACACTGCATGGATGTCTGTACATGTATAGTGCCTTCACGGCATGGGGGTATTCTAAATATCCTTCAAGTCACACGTCCTCTCGTGAGGTTGGTGACAAGGGAAAAGACGAGGGAGGGCCCTGACCATCCCTAGGGTGTTTTCTCTCTAAATTGGGGTGGTCGCGCGGAAGTGTTATTATTTAAGTAAAAGCATATATTTATACGTGTAAAAACTTTACCATTTAATGTGAGAAAAATCACACTCTCTTGACGATGAAATTTAATGGTCAATAATACGGGGGTATTTATAATTCTCTCCAATGTATTAAAGAGTTTAAGTAAAAACATTAAAATTAATATAGCAAAAAGCTCATTTGAAAGAATTCAGAAACAATTCGTTTTATTTACACTTTACAAATATTCCACTTGCGAAACCTTGGTTACACAGCATATATCAATGTAATCGTCCAGTTCATATTATTTCTGCTCGCCATGGTACTATCAACGTTAATGATAGCACGTGTTATCGTTCCATGCAGTTTTGCTACATCAAGCGCCAAAGAGGGTATGAAAACTTTTTTATGTAAAAGACCATAAAAGATAATACGTACTTTCAATAAAATTGATAGCATCATATTTAGTAGAACCAGCAAGAACTTGTATCCAGGACTTAGACAAGTATCCAAGGATCCAAGGCATTACATAGCACACCGGTAAAGTATGTAAATAACGCTTTAATTGCTTAAGTATTTTTTCAAATATGTTCCTTTCTACTGTACTCTTCTTAGTTTTCTAATTATAGTGTTTCAAATCTTCGGAGAAAAAATTACAAATAACCATATATATATATATATATGTCATGGTTTTAGAGACAGAATCAGATTAAAAGTTAGAAAAAGGGATGGTCTTTATTCAACCAATTCTACATCTGTTCTCATACCGAGAGAGGAGGAAAAAGCACGCCATGGTTGTGGTTTCAAGTGGATAACACTTGAAAAACATATGGTAAGTATCGCTGCTTTGAAGAAGGTGCTTGCAAGTTAATGCTGACATATGTTGACTATTAAATCTAACGATCTGGAATTAGACATGTTTATTGGCTAGGCCATATGTTCGGAAGAAGTAAATGGGTGATTAGTTTGATACTTGACGATGGGGACTGAGACAGATGAGTTAAGTGTTAGATAGGGAATTTAATTTTTAATCTAATTTAATTATCCTTACATTTGCCCCCCAATTTTAAAAGGGGGTCATGGCGTGGTTTTTTTCTCTCTTTACAAACTTAATCAATTTTCAATAAACACAAAACACAATACATAACATTATTTAGAAAGACATATTACACACCGTAGAAATATTTAAGCAATAGGAATACTAAAATCAAAATGCAATATAATAAACGAAACTATAACAACAAACACATTAATGACAATTAATTGATAAAAATGAATTTCCATACATATAATTGAAGATTAGCTTGTTCAAATCTATTCGACATCTAGAATAAGACCTCGCGTTTCCTCCTATTCCTTCATAATAATAGATTCGTATTATAGCTGGTAGATATTTTCAAAAAAAAATTATGTTGGAAAATAATATATCAAACAATAAGATAGTAAATATAAAAATACATGAAATCATACAAATGTTAAAATAATAATTTTGTATAAAAATCTACTCTGGCGCCATCGTAGTAATACCCTATATTGTTACACACATTTTGCATATATGAAATACATTTTTTAAAAAGATAAAAAAAAATATAGACACTAATAACATAAAATTATTAATAATATGAAAACGGTGTATAACACACAACTTATATGCACTATTCAACACAATAAACAATATTTTATTTCACATGCGTTATAAAATATAAAAATTATAAGAATATAGGAATAAAAGAATACAAGAATATAAGAGCACTTTTTTATTATTTTTGAGTCGGAAAAGTGGACTCACTTCAATAATAACTTTTAGTATGTATGAAAATTTTCTCAATATTCTCTGTAACTTAACAATATCGCATACAATGTTTTGAATCTTTCCGTAACCTTCTAAAAATACGTTTCATAGAGAAAAATTCATGAGTTTCTCTTGCATCACACATTCACTAATAAAACTGTATCACCTTACATAATTTTGAACACATCTCTCTGAGAAATCTGCGTCATCAACTTACAGATGTTCAGGAATGCTGACAAGAAACAATGAGAGGTGTACATATCAAACTAAACAAATTTGTCCTCTTAATGTTTCGGGACATATACAAAATTATAATGATTGTATTCTCCCTTATCCACTGTATAATATCCAAAATTAGACTTCAAGTTATTAAGTTAATTTTAATTTTAGATATAAGGAAAATTTCGAGAAATAGTGAATCCTGATATATGGCCGGTATATCAAAACACACAATTTCAAAATAAAAAAAAATTAAATGACATGCAATAAGATTACTGCTGAATAAAATAATTAAAAAAAACAATTGAATTCAATGGAGAAAAAAGAGTACAACTTGACTTTACATTTGTTTCTCATAAAAATCAATATCTCTAGTATTAGTTCTCTCATTAGTCATTTTTCTAAAAACTTAATTTATATTTTTCACTTTAAAACACTAATTTCTATCATAACTCTTAACTCATTCGACATCTTAAGATAAAATTATGAGAAGTATATTAAAATTTCTCAAAATTTTGTATGACTAAACCTATATACTTTGTTTTCTCAATTAAAATATAAAGAAAATATCTCATTTATAACACAACTATATTATAAAAATTAAATACCATATCATTTTATATATTATTCTTTTTCGCAAAGTTCTGTTCAGCAAAACTAAGTTATTTCAATGTTACTAAAATTGGAAGTATACAATTTAACTGACCTCCACTTTGCAGCGTCAGAAACACTTGGTGAACGGTCATCCAGATGCTGTTGTCACTTTATTTCACAAGTAAAATTTTATTTACTTATTTTTCTTTCAATGTTGGTACTTCACTATTATGGTGGTCAAATTCACAATATTACCGTGCAGACTTTCCGGCGAAGAAGATTTTTTCCTTTTCTTTATTTCTCTGGTGAAAGGGAGTGATGTCTTTCATTACGGAGTTTAGGGGATTCAGGCTTCCCCCTTTTATTTTTATTTTTCTCTATTAGAATGTTTCTTCCATTCACGGTAAACTGGATGGCCTCTTCAGCAAAGACAGAATATCGTTCGGCGGTAAACACTGCATTATTCTCGGTGTTAAGAGCGATGATCTTCCGGGGATCACAAGCGCGTTCTTTTTTTCTTTTTCCGTACCATTTTTTTTATTCCGGAAATCCGACGTCTTCAGCATATTGGCATATGGTGCATTCGGTGTTCCGTCAAATTCTCCATATCATTTATTACGTTCGTTGGCGTTAGTTTTTATTAAATTACTTTATAAAAAAGATTAGTTTTTTTACATTAAGATCGCAGACAAAGATCCTACCGGCTTTAATTCTGTCATTATTTTAGAGACAGAATCAGATTAAAAGTTAGAAAAAGGGACGGTCTTTATTCAACCAATTCTACATCTGTTCTCATACCGAGAGAGGAGGAAAAAGCACGCCATGGTGGTGGTTTCAAGTGGATAACACTTGAAAAACATATGGTAAGTATCTCTGCTTTGAAGAAGGTGCTTGCAAGTTAATGCTGACATATGTTGACTATTAAATCTAACGATCTGGAATTAGACATGTTTATTGGCTAGGCCATATGTTCGGAAGAAGTAAATGGGTGATTAGTTTGATACTTGACGATGGGGACTGAGACAGATGAGTTATGTGTTAGATAGGGAATTTAATTTTTAATCTAATTTAAATATCCTTACATATATACAGATATATATATGTATATATATATGTATATGTATATGTATATATATATATATGTATATATATATATATATATATATATATGTATATATATGTATATATATGTATGTATATATATATGTATATATATGTATATATATGTATATATATGTATATATATATGTATATATATGTATATATATGTATATATATGTATATATATGTATATATATATGTATATATATGTATATATATATATATATACATATATATGTATATATGTGTGTGTGTATGTGTATTAAAAATTACTTCTTTTAAAAAAATTCTCGTTCTGTCTTTAAATTTAAAAACAATTAATAATATTAGAAGTAAACAGTCGGGTTTTTTGTGAATAAAAAAATGGATTTATTAATTTTACTTTTTTTTCTTATTTCTGCTTAAATATTTATATAAATAAAGTATAATCTAAAGAATATATCTATACAAAAATAAATTAAAAATAGATTTTGCATCAATATAAACAATTCTTTTAACTATTTTGATTTTTTAAATTTCGTTTTTTATAGAAATTTCAAGTAAAATATTACGAATAAAATATTATTTTACAATATATATTGATATATGCGCATAAAAATAAAGCACCTCAAAGAAATGGTCCAAACGGAACGAAAATAGAAGAATTAGATTGTATTGGTGTGAAAACAAAACGCTAATACTATCAGAGGATTTCAATGTTTTATCTTGAAATACAGTTACAAAAACAAATAATAGTAAAAACGTATTTACCCATATTTGGGCCATATGCAAGCTGTGTAACATGGATGAACATTGACTGGTACATTTTGTAGGTATCCCACTACGGAATTATTTTGTATAACTTTCCATTTCTAGAGTTAGATCTATATGATCTAGGAATGTTAGGAAGTGTTTACTTATCAGAACTCAAACGCTCTCTAATAGTGAGATATGTGGTCATTATACAGCCCAGGGAACCATTACAAAAGTATGAAAACCAGTAGTAAGACATATCGAGTGCAAATGGGTATTACCCTGTTAAAATAGAAATTCAAAGATCTGCAAAAAGAATATCATGACAGAATATAGAATAGTGTCGATCAACCACTGCGCTGTGAGGGTGCCACGGATAAGAATCAAAATCAAGCGTTCAAACAAAAAGTCAACCTCTACCATAAAGTTTGTGTGCTGGGTGTGTGGCGGAAGATATTCGTGTGAATAACCTACCGTTTTCCGAATTATTCCCAGATACATTTTCGTCGATTTTTAAGGCTTTAAACCCTTTACATTACCCCCCGCATTATGATTTACTGCAGTTTTTTTCATGCAATATTTCTTTTTGGATCACTACACTGAAAATTGAGGGATATACATAAGCAAAATACTCAACTTTGGGAAATTTAATC
The DNA here is from genome assembly GCA_019973935.1 of Trichonephila clavipes. Lineage (NCBI taxonomy): Eukaryota > Metazoa > Arthropoda > Arachnida > Araneae > Nephilidae > Trichonephila > Trichonephila clavipes. The sequence continues at coordinate 397,733 of BMAU01011558.1, forward strand.
CGTTAAGCTAATTAATTAATTAAAGATAATCAACTGTAAAATTAATTATATACACTGTTCATTTAAAATAAATAGTCAAATCGTTTTCTAAGGTCTCTATTAACGCAAAAACAAAATAAGTCACTTAAATTTTGACATTAACTATATTTTCGGGACAAAAATTATAATCTTCCTAATCCACTGAAAACGCAGTTTCTGCTATAAAACTATTCGCCTTTCCCGCTAAAATACTCATCATAGAACCCATGCTGTCATATATCTTGGAAGAGTGGATTTCAAAGAATATTCCTACTAAGTATCATCAGAATATTCGTAACAATGGTTATTCTTCGTAATTTTAAAATGAATGGTACTTATAAGTACCGTCGGTAGATAAAGGATTAATTAGAAATAACCGCTTCCTCTTTGACGCTCTGTATGGTGTCGTCATGTTCCCTCATTCCTGCTAAAATCATTGTATATAGACTATGGATGGCGATTCTTTCGGAAAAAGATAGATTTTTAATTCGATTCGAATCGTAACCTGATGAATCGATTCACAAGAAAATCGACGTCTTAAAGAACGATTTCAAAAGATGGATTTTTTTTTTCAAATCTGCATTTACAATATAAATATAAATCCAATTTATGAAGAAAAAAAATAAGATAGATACCATAATAAACTATCTCTTATCAGTAAAATCGGGGAACTTTTTAGTTCACGGGATTCGACAATTACAATTAATTTTATTGCCCTATCAAATTATCAGGTATAAAAGATATTTGTTTTCTAACTGTATTGTTTACTTTAAAAAGTTTAGAAAATAGATGATATAGCTTATATAGTTCCCATTGCTTAATATCTAACCTTTTTAAAAATAACAGTCTGTCAAGTCTACAGGGATACAAGCGGTTCCGCTCATTACTTGCGATGTGGCCAGCAATCGAAAATAGGCGCTCACAAGGAACAGATGATCTCAAGATACTCGTATACATTATGGCTATTGAGTGAACGTAATGAGGGAGTTTTTCTGTCATTTCAGTAAAGTATTGGATCATACTTCTGGTGCACAACTGCTTGCGATAAAAAGTGTTTAAATTCTTCGTTTAAGCAATGGCATTCCAGTGCATTCAACTAATTATAAATAATTTTATGGTTTTTACCAAAACAGAAAAAATCGAATGCCGGTTTTCTAGGATGAAATATCGATTCGCAGAATCGATCCAGTGCTACATATCGATTTAAAAATCGATTTTTGGGGGGCCTGAGAAATCGATTCTTCGATTAATCCATCTCAGATCACCATCCTTAAGAAACACTCTTCGACAAAAAAAATCGGCGCATCTAGGAAATGTTTTATTAAAATAAAATTTTGCTTGCAAAAACATTTGGACCCAACATGCAAATAATTAAAATTTGGCGTTCAATGAATGAAACGCGGGAGCTTCAGCATATCGGAACTGCGCATTCAACAGGTATACATTCGGAGCGATTTTCAATCTGAATGTCAAAATTTTTGTTGCATTTTGACTGCGATACTTTACGTCGGCTGTAACAATGTCTCTCCTTGAGGCATTCAAGTTCTGCATGATGTCTTGAGACATTTCGTTCATATTTGCTGCAACCTTGCTTCTAGTTCGTTCAAACTCATGAGATGCCCAACTCGCCACCCCAAATGATCCCAGATATGCTCGATTGGAGACAAATCTGGGGATCGGACAGGCAAAGGAAGTGTAGTATCAGTGCGGAGACAATCTTGTGACACTCTTTGCGTGCGAGGCCGAGCATTGTCTTGTTGAAAAATGGCTTCAAGGAGCCGTTGAATGAGTGACAACGCATGCGGTTGCAAGATGTAATGGACATACCGCTGAGCTGCCCTGGTTTCATGGATCCATATTACGGATGACAGTATATTGTCAGTAATGGCACCCCATACCGTCACACCAGCTGTGGGAGTGGTGTGTCGCTGTAAAGCAAAGGCAGGATTGAGGCGTTCACCACGGGGTCACCACACATGAACACGAATGCCATCACTGCTGAGATTGAATCTGGATTCGTCGCTAAAGACGACCTGCTTCCATTCCGCTAGAGTCCAGTTTCCTCGTGCGCAGCACCACTCCAAACAGATGGGTGGCGTCTAGGGCAGCACACGTAATGGGCACCGCGATTCCAAATGTCCTTCAGCCAGGCGCCTTCGTATGGCTCGAGAAGACAGAGGGGACCCTAGTGAAAGTGCTACCTGTGACTGGGAGGCAGCTGATGAAGCAGTCTGCTGTACGCGTGCATTTCTTACGATATGGCGGTCTTCTCGACGACTGGTCTGTCGAGGGTGTCCTGGGTCTGGTCTTCGTGTAAATGACATCCCTCTGATCCACTGGTTCCAACAACTCTTCACAACACAATCAGTGCGGCCTATTTGACGAGCTACTCGCCTACCTGACCACCCAGCTTCCATCTTGTTGATTATTCTCCCCTTATCAATCTGCGACAGCTGCTCATATTGTCTTCTAAAACGGCGCAATGGCATTTATACCTCAGTTCTTGCTTTGTAAACGGTTCAGCATACTCAAACATGCTTTGGTTACCTGTTTTATACTCCACGGCGAACGACGTTAAACGTTCTCTACCGGCTATACGTATCGCGCAATCACGCTGCATTTCTAATGATTTGCATATCTCCCGGACATGTACCTTCATGCCAAATGTCGTTACGATCCCGCAATTATTTCTTCGGGCGCTTTTTTTTATCCATGAGTGTATATTGTCATCAAGAAAATTATGAGACATTTTCAATAATCGATGAACCCATGGCCCAGCTAAGCAAAACTTATTTCATTTTTTAAATTATTTAAGAGGAAGTATCAAGTTCCTATGAAATTGACTGAGTAATTAAATGAACACAGTGATGAACATTCGAAAAGTTTTCTCATTACTGGGGATGGCTTTTTCGTAAAATTGCTTTGTATACTTAAAGTTATTCAAAATTCTAACTTTTTGTAAGTTATAAACAAAGGCTTCTGAATTATGGCAATGTTTAGGAAATAGATGGTGCTGATTCACCAGCGGTATTATTGTGTAAGATAGTAGAAAAAGAGCATAAAATTTAAAGTATAGAGTAGAATTTCTGAGGTTGTATAAAGTCGGTCAATTTATTACAGTATTTGCAAAATAAAGTTGTTATTTTTTGAGAAAATGCACTGAAGTTAATTTAGATAACAATATCAATAACAGTGGCTTAATGGTATATTTCAGTAAAGTAATTCTGGTAAGCTTTGATGACAAATATTTGGATTAAAAAATTTATGTTAGTTAACTAAAATGCAACTCTTTTGAAATTATTACATCTACAGAAAATGTAAGGAGTTAAGATTAGAGCAGTGCTTCTCAAACTTTCTATATTTTCGTCCCAATTTTCAATCACAACTTTCATCACGCCCCTCTCCCATCTTCCATACAATAACAATGCATTGAATTCAATAACATTACACTTTGGCGCTCAAGCCACACTACGTATTTAAACTTTTTAGTGCCACCGGCGTAATAAACGTCTCACTCAGTTAAGTAATCTGACATACATATATACGTCTTTCCGAAATATGATCTTTTATGTGTACTCTGTTTTACCTACAATTATTTCGAAGTATTTGGAATGCAATAAAATGACCGTGAATCGGCGCGCGCGAATGCAATAAAATGATCCGAAGGAATTACTTATCTCAGATCATTTGCGTGTTTGTATCCCTTTTCTTCCCCTGCCCCCAGTATACCGCATACGCACGATTACGTGGAAAACGGTGGTATTGAGGAGAGAATCGTGTAACTTTTAATCTGCAGATAAGGTATTAAATACAAAGATAAATGTTAAAATTTTGTATATAATTATATTTATAACAAGTCCATGGAGTCACTGGTAATTATTAAACGTTCCTAATTTAAAATTGTTAAATTGACTATCAAATATATTGTGCAGTACTGTTACATTAGTACGTGTATTGCATCAATGTAAATGCGTATTTTGTTTATAACTCCCTCAGATTGAATTTCGTTTGTTTACACATTAAGTAAATCAATAATACTTTTGAATCATCTTTTGTTTTCGACTTTTCAATATGCTCGCGCCCCTCTCGTAGGATTATCATGCACACTAGGGGGCGTGCTTCACAGTTTGAAAAATGCTGGATTAGAAAGAGAGCGAGTAGTTTTTGGTCTGAATACATAAATTAATTTAATTAATTGCTATCGATGTTGTATGCCATGAAGATGCTGATTTCTTTCACAGAGGCTTTAATTTTAAAATAGAGATTTTAAAATATATTTAGATGTAGTCTTGAGTATGCTTATAATTGAAAAGATAATGAATTTAATCAGAGCCCCAGTCTCACGAAATCGTTAATTCTGGAAAAACTGTTTATTTGTTGTCAATAACCTAGCCAGTACCCTCCTGACTGACTAGGTTATGACAGTTTTCACAAGATTTAAAATGTATTGGTCACATATATCCTTCTTTTATGGGAGTGGCAAACGTTTTTCATTTATTACTATTAGTTTACACTCTCTATATATTTATTTATTCATTTATCTTCATGTAATTTTCAATCTTTAATAAAATACATTTTAAAGCGCTCAATTGAGCTGAAATTTTATGTACATGCCTATTTTGGATGACAATAAAGTAATTCAATTTTAATTAATAAAAATTAATTGATTAAAACTAATTATTTAAAGAACTACAAATTCAGCCAGGTTGGCATCATTTCTGGCAAATTGTGTCAAAACTTGTAAAAGGTTTTTTCCTTACGTTTTAAAGCATCCATTTGAACTGAAATTTTATACACACGACTATTTTGGATGACAATATGATACTTCAATGATAATGAATAAAAATGAATTACCTCTTAATGTTGTGATTCTGTCCTATGTATATGCATGTTTATATCAATTGTAACTATTTAATAAAAAGTAGCAAAAATAAAAAATTTTCTTTGTTGATCTAAGCTGCCCTCTTTTATGGGAGTGGCAAACGTTATTTACAATCTTTAGGTAATTGGGGTTTCTAAGTTCACCACATGGCCACTTTTGTTCCCAAAATATTTTCTATAAGCAGGCAACATTTTGTTGCTGTGCATAAGATTAGGGGGTTTTGATTTATGTGATGTATCACTCATTATGGTTTATAAACGAAATTGAAATTTCGGAAAAATAAATTGATTAAGCAAGAGGTCCTGATTAAATACCGGATATTAATCATAACAGCGAAAGTAAATTTAAGAAAAGCGATGAGCATGAAACGCTTGAGTTGTAGGGAAATTTTTCAAATGCTACCTGAAGAATCCCATCAACAAATATTTGAAACCAGAAGTGTGAACAAGACACACACCGTTCTGTCAAAAAGACACAAGCAAAAAAAAAAACTTTAACATGCTATGTGTTGATTATTTAAGGACAATAAAACTACACTACAATAATTTGAACAAAATATGGCAGTTTTGCCCGCAAATATCATGACTTTTAATGTTAGAGAAAAGTACCTGGGACTTGTGTCTTTTATTAAAGCCCCGTACATTTGAAACACTTTAGTTCAGTTTGATTCCATTTTTTTCTCAAATTATCGAAGAAAAATTGAAAAGTTCTTAAGAGTACATAAATATATTTTCTCTTAGTTAAATTATTCACTGGAACTGCCATTTTTATCGAGTGCAAAAAAAATAATTATAAAAAAGGGAATGGGGTAATCCGTCACCCCGCGTGACCATTAAATCAGAGGTAACGGTTTCCTAATTTTCAGGGATACCTGCCTGACTTATACTTTTCTTTTCGGTTAGAAAAGCAATTTTTCTAGAAGGTATTCTGACTTTAAAAATATCATATTTGAAAATAAAGTTGCTTTCTTGCAATTTCTCTTAAAAGTAACTGCTTTATCGTTTCTCCGGGGGAAGAATGATGCACTTTGAGGCATATCATCTGTTTCACAGTCTGTTTGAACCTTTTAAATGACGGTCCATTTTCCCATGAATAAGTGCTTTCTCTTCAACTTTTTTCCGTTTCAATCACCCCTTATCGGCTAACAGTAAAGGGAGAACTAACCGAGTGTTTCCTCTCGAATAAATATTTGAAGAATAGTCTTTGTGACAATCGCAAAGAGATAAATTCCTTTTCCTAGAACTATTTTGCAAATTTGAGAAATTTCTATTTTTGTGACTCTATCGCTTTGTATTTTGCATACAAAAAATACTTTTTAGATCTATTAAGGAACTGAACCCTATTTCATTTCCATTTAATTCGTTATTTCTAGAGCGCAAAATAAAACTTTTTTCCCTTCTTTTGCAGTCTCTCTTCCTCATAGATATATTTTTCTCCTTTTTATTTCTTTTCTTATGGAATGAAAAAAAGATATATTTTTATGCAGTCATGTATCAGGAGTTTTGCAATTTAAAAATAAATTTTCAGAAGAACCTTGATAATTGTAATGCAGGAAAATGCTGAAATATGAGTTTTCTACTTTAATGACAGAAAAAGGATACAGTACAAAATAAATAATTTTTAAGCTATTTTTTGTACATACATATGTGTATATACAGTGTGATTCAAACATTATTGCTCAAACTTCGTAGAGATGTTAGGAATACGTCAGGATTTCATACTGATTTCACATAGAAAATTATGTCCACAAACGCTATCTGCATGAACAAAATTGATGTATAAAGTAAATACAAGGGTGCAGTGCAATTAAATGGTAATGAATGAAAATTTATTCCAAAAAGGTAAAGTACAGGTTCACAGTAGGGGCTCAATATTCCGACCGTTTCCAAGAACACAGGATTCACAGCACCTTTGCGTTCACCATCAAACATTTTCAAAAACGCCTGGCATATCACGTACAATGCCTGCGGGGGCCACTATTCATGCAACAAGGTCTATTTCATAATCGACAGGAATCTTGTACACTGGTCTTTCATAGCCCCCACCCCCCAGGATAAGAAACTGAAGAAAGATGAATCATGTGAGCTGGTTGGGACTTAGCAATCATTCAACCTCTGCCAATTTACCAAGCTTCCAATGTTCTGTTCAGGTAAACACACACAGCAATTTTTCTATTTGATGGACTCTTGTTACATTGACACCACATATCTCGGCGGATATATGCAGGAACAGCACTCGGAAAAGTCGGTAACCCTCTTTCGAGAAGTATTAGATACTTCCAGTCATCCAATCAGGATCTTTGCAACTAAGGGCACAAAAAAGTCATCAATGATACCAGCCCACATATTTACGTCAAAACGATGTTGTCCCCGTACCCGCGGGTGGTCGTAACAACACACATGTTGTGACGGGGATTTATCGCGTCTTTTTACTAATCCTCTTGGGGGAATCTTTGGAGCCAGACTGTTTCAATCCAATCTCCACAAGAAGAAACCACGATATGCAGATTAGTTAATACATATATATAGGAACTTTAGCTTATAGTCGGATAGAAGGAGGATAGTAATAGAATGGATGAATAAAAGAGAGTAGATGAATAGTAGAAAAATAGAATAGAATAAGAGACAGAAAGCCGAAATGCCGATCGCCGTGAGATATTGGTGAGGTATTAATTATAGAACAGACTTTATTGTGTGAAGGAATCTATATAAAGCGGGTAAGGATTCTTAGGATAGCTTTTCATGAAGATAGTGATTATGACTCCAGGCGCTATTTACTTAGAATTGATAATTACGTAGTACCACTCCTGATCATATCCCTCTAGTAAGACTTGTGTTGCGTTGATCAATATATATTTAGGTAATAATAAATTGGATTTATTATGGTGAATTTGGGTGATCAATCATTTATTCCTACAAATCTAGGTCGCGTGGATGAGATGATAACCCCTGTCCGTGGGGTACCACAATGTGAATTGTGTTCATGGAACACACCTTCCCGACTGAATGATGATTCATCACGACAAAAGCTGAAAACTGGGGTTCACGGTACTTTTCTGCATGAACCATTGTGCGCATTCAACACGCTTCGAATAATCGTATAAGGCTGCCGTAACTACTCATTTTGCAGATGGTTAGGATGTACATTCTGCTAGAGCAGTATCTGCCACACAGCTGAATGATAGATCTCAAGCTGCTAAGCAATAGCTAATGTGCTTGTATTTGGATTATCTTCAATGGACTAATATTTTTTTTTTAGTAATGAAGTATGTATTGGTGTTTCTACTTTTGCTGACCTATTACATTCCCGAGCAGCTGGTATTACTTTTTAGTGCGGCACCATTTAGGTGATACCAATTACCGCCAGTAATTTTGACGCCCAGTTTCTTTCCCATAGGGAGGCACCTACGCTCTGCTGATGCGAAATTTGTCCTTTGGAATTTAATTTTGCCGAGAGAGGCCATGCCAAGCCAAATGGGAACTCAAGGGTCTTTTTCATGCCGTATAATCATACAACATGGCCGCTGTTGATTTTCTGTATCAGGAAATTCCCCCGATACCCCGGGCCGGGGTCGTGCCAGCCGGGATGTCTTGCCGCCCTAAGGGGACACACCCCACAGTTTGAGAAACGCTGACTTATTCAAAAAGCATTTATATATTATAAGGCCCAGTGTCAAGTGGTACCGTATCGCACTTCCACACTACAAATCCGGAATCTATTTCCGGTCTGGGCAAGGTCGACTCAGCTTTTCATCCTTACTACAGTGAGTCGATAAATGAGTGCCTAGCTGGCTTGGGGACTTAAACACTTGGAGTCTCTCTTCAGACTGACCGCCTGATCGGAACATCTGCTAGTGCACCTCAGTGCCCAATGGTCTTCTATACTGGGATGGACACAGTAGGCCCTGGCCTTCATGGGCTGCTGCGTCACTGAGTTTGAGTTTTATTTAAGCATTATAATTTATTTTAAAATTGATTTTTCACATTTTTATGCTATCTAATACTGTGGTGTTTTTTTTTCAGGAAATACTTGTCTAACCTGCCTTTTTATATCTTAAAATTTAAACTCTCTGTGACCATAATTGACATTTGAAGCTTTAAAATGTATTGGTTGCTTTATTTTTACAATGATAACTATAGAAAAATTATTTTCTTCTAAATAAAAAAAATACATCTATATATATGATCTAATCGATTGAACATCTTAAATGGAAAAAAATCGATGAAAGATTTTTTTTTTTTTTGCAAAAGAATGTTTCCCCGAACTTAAAGTCATCATAAAAAAATGTTTTTTTGAATACCTTCTTCACGCTTCTAAATGAAAAGGAAAGAAACAATTGGAATTCTTTTGTCTAATGAAGATGGAATCGTCTCCCTTCGAAAGATCACTGAGCGAATGTTTGCCATCCTAATGTCTCGTAATTCGTCGAAGATAAAAATCGTTCTTATTGGATGAATGATCAATAGTCGGTTTCCATGGAAACCTCCGGATAGTGATGGACCACTAACCATTCTAAGACCTTACGGAAAAAAGTTTGATTTTTCTTCCTTTTTACCAGGAATAACAATTTGAAACGAGCTTAGAGGCTTCGAAAAGTCGTTTGGAAGAAAACGCCACCTGGTAAAATTGCACAATCTCTTTGTCACTTTTTTTCTACTGGATATATTTTTTGCAGATTGCAAAAATAGAAAATTTTAAGAACAGCTCTTAAAAAACATAAAAATATACCATATAAAATAAGTTAAAAGTTACAAAAACTCCTCACGCACCATAAAGTACAGGTGGCTTAATTAAGTTTGTTTCGAAAGTGTATACAGTGAAATACATTTGACGCGAAAGTGTTTAAGACGAGATATCGATTAACGTGAAATAATACATCGGTCCAGAGAAAGTAATATATATATATATATATATATATATATATATATATATATATATATATATATATATATATATATATTTGTGCATTTTTTCTCTTTCAACATGGAATAAGAATTGGAATGGAATTCCCTATTGTATCATCGGAAGAATTCATTGCAGAGAATGCTGATAATGTGTGTGTAGACCCAATTATAGCGAATAAAGATACTTTAGAGTTTATTAAAAGCTCAAAAAGTATCATTAATGCAGATTCCAACATTGAAAAAGAAATAAATAATGCAATTCCTGTTCCCACGTCATCCGAAATGAAGAACACCATGAAAAGTATACTCTGTTATTTAGACGCACATTCCAATGGTGAAATGAACAACAAAAGGGAAGATATCAAACAGTATGCTAAAAATGTGATGCTGTGGAAAACAATGCAAAGAAAATGTCAGATTATTTTCCACAAACTCTATAAATGTTTTGCTTTTCAAAAAATTTGAAAGTGTTGTACTAAATTTCTTTAAATTTTTGTAAATGTTTCTTTTTCATTGGTTTTTATTAAACACATGCATGTACTCGTATCATGTAAAAATTAAATAAACCTTAATAAATTTAATTTCGTTAATATATATATATATATATATATATATATATATATATATGTGTGTGTGTGTGTGTGTATATATATATATATAATAAAATTAATTCAGTCCCCTCAGTTTCAAGTTAAGCAATTTTCACTGGAGTATAAATTTTCATTAGCATAAACATTTACTAATAAAATATTTCTACTTTGTTTCATATACGTTCTCTCTTTTATATTTTAATAAATGCAAATCGTAAAATAATTAAAGAATTCAACTATAAATAAGATTTGAGTTAAATAAAATTGAATGAGAATGTAGAATTTAACAATTATGTAAAAAAACATCAAATACACTAGAAACGCTGAAACACTAGAAAACTTTATCAGATGAACTATAAACATAATAGTTTAACAAACACTAAAATAATTATCCGTAATTATAATAGTTAATCGATCTGTACAATTTATTCATACAAAAACACATTTTTTATTCAGTTCAATGACTATAGTATAAAGAGCGCTAATTTTCTTTTTTTTGTTTTGTTACATTATTTTACATCGTAATTATAAATGTCTGTAAAACCCTTAAGTTGTAATTCTAGTTATTTTCTTCGGATTACTGTTTAAAAATAAATAAAAAAAAACAAAAAATCATAAATTCTCGTTTGTTTTTAAACAGCAATTCCATTTTCGCTTCTTAAGAATGTTACTTTAAACAAAAGTAGATAGTTAAAAGTAAAATTATTTTTATTCATTGCTAAGAATATGCAAAATTTAATGAATTAATGAACGATCCAATTATCATTTGCATTTAAGAGAAGTTAAAGCAATTACTTTATTTTATTCTTCTTTCCGATTGATAATTAATTGATTAATTGATATATTTTTTAAAATTTATTAATGTATTGAAGTACAGTAGCAAGCACATTTTATTTTTCTTCATATATGATAATTTTTTTCTTAATGAATAAATTGAACAATACAGTTTTAAAGTCATATCATATTAAAAAAATAAAGGATGATACGATATTTTCATTTGCCTTACAAGTTTTAAGTTAATCTCATTTCCTATATTTTTTGTGGTATTTTGTAGTAATCAAAAATATATTCGTTGAGAAATTTAACTTACTTTTAACAAAGATAATTTGTTAATTTAATGACAGAGTTGTTCTCCGTGTTCTTTCAATTATATTGGTGACGAAAATAAAAAGGCAAAAGAAGTATGAAAACAGAGATACAAAATAAAAATAACATTAATCATTACGTAAAAAAACGAAGTGGGGGATTTAAAAGTCTTACAATAAATGTTATTATTTTTTTAATCTTGTCACTCACGTGAAAATATTTATGTTTATTTGATATTTTATTACATTCCTCAAAAACTATGAAAATGGCTCCTTTTAAGGCAATCGCTTCCAAAAAAAGTGAATAAAAGTTGTTCTCAGAAGTTCTAACTAAATATACTATATTTTTAATTTCCAAAACCTTAATAAATATTTTGCTTTTTAAAAAACTTGAAAATTTTGTATTAACTTTCATTCAGATATTGTGAATGATTTAGTTTTTCTAATGTGTTAACTAAATATATGTATATATCTATGCAAATAAAATGTACGCTAATAAACTTAGTTTTTTTATTGAATAAATGTTTTACTTTTTTTTAATTATCCATTAACAAGGAATTATCTTAGCACGAAAACATATTTAGGTGCCCTCAGTTTCGTGTTAAGCGATTGATCTTCACAGTATTTCCACAATAACATTAATTTCAAAATATATTTTCATTTATTCTATTTCATATTTTCATTATAAATCTGTATGAACTTTTTGATTTAAAATAAAAAATAACGTGGTTTTGTTAAGTTCATTGCTTCTCGGTAACTACATCATTCTTAAAGATTTAAACTTGTTCTTGAAAATTATGTGAAATGCTTGAACAAATTATGGGAATTTTTTAAATATTAGAATAACAGATTATGATACATTGAAAAGGAATTTATGTTTCAGTAATTAATCAAAAATTTTGCATAATTCTCCTTGAAACTGTAAAAGTATATACATTATATGTAGAATTTTATCTAAAGTTTAATCTCGAATTAAATTTTACTATCATAGCTTTCGAATTTTTGTAATGGGAGTAAATTTTTCTTTCATAATCATATCAGAATTTTAGTACTTCTCATTAAATATTTTAATTCATACTATATCTGTCTGTTTCGCAAATTTTACTACAGATGATTACAAAGCAGCGTTTCTCAAACTGTGGGGCGGGCCCCTTTGAGGGGCGTGATAACTCTACAAGAGGGGCACTAGCATATTGAAAAATCGAAAAAACTAAAGATTATTCATAACATTATTAATTTACTGGAAGTAAGCAAACAAAATATTTTCTGACATAATAAAATGTAAAATACACATTTACACTGGTATAATACACTTATAAAAGTATCTTTACCGTACAATGTATTTTATTATTAATGTACAATACTAAGTTAAGAGAACAAGTTTGATAATTACCAGTAACGTCATGGGCTTGTATTAACACTTATCTTGATGATTTGTGCGGTTTATAATTAATCCCTTAACTGCCGATTAAAAGTTACGCGGTTCGGTCCTCAATGCCACGATTTTCCCCGAAGACGTGAGTATTTTGATGTTTTTTTGGGAGGAAGAAAAAAGGAATAAATAAGCAAAATCCTCTGAAATAAAGTAAATCCTTTTCAAAGACTGTCAAGGTCCTTTTATTCTATTCCAAAGCCTTGGGAATAATTTTATGGATAGCAGTGAACACAAAAGATCGTACTTCGGAAAGACGTATAAATACGTCCAGAAGATTAATGTTTTGACTGAGCGAGACGTTTATCCACGTCGGTGGCACATAAGAGGTTAAAGTCGTACACACACACACAACACACTGTAGCATTAGTGTAAAAGTATATATAGTATTACTGAATTCAATAGAATGTTATTGTATGGGGCGGCGTGATGAAAATGATGGTTCAATATTGGGTCGCGGGTATTGAAAGTTTGAGAAGTACTGTTATAAAGAAAAGATTGAAGCTGCATATACATAAATATAATATATCAGTACGTATAACATCATATTTCTAGTATACGAAGATTCTATATTCATATTTCTAGTATTCCTCAAATGTACATTTTCATTTGAAGAGAACAATAGGCTGTTTAAGGAATGTGATGTTGTATTATTTATTTATATTCTAGTATTCATGTTCAGTCGTTTTTGAGCACGTGAACTTTTACGCAGTGTTGAATTTTAGCGAGAATTCGGATCCGACTGATACAGGTTTAAATAGTTCGAATTATCGATGATTCGAACACAATTTTTTGAATTTTATCAGTTTTTTATATTTTTTATACTTGTAAAACTGTTAACATGAGTGAAGAAAAAGCTTACTTAGGTACGGGACTGGTTTAAAATCAGCATTTTCATCAAACAAATAGAACAGTGTTTCTCAAACAGTGGGGCGTGCCCCCTGGGGGCGCGATAACCTTACGAGGGGGCGCGAGCATATCGAAAATAAAAGATTTAAAAATAATTAATTTACTGGAATGAATTAAAACAAAATACTTTCAGACATAATAAAAAAAGCACTTTTACTCTGATATAATTTATAGGCACGCGATATTAAGTCATCAAAAATAAAAACTTCTTCAATACCTAATTAGCTATCTTTGATCCTATAACCGAATAAAAAAAAAAACAACTTTTATTTGATTTGCTGTAATCCCATGATGAGAGATTTTTTTCACTACGCTTTCTTTTTAAGCCTAACTTACAACTGTTTCAGAGAAAAAACGGATCCCAGACCGAGAATTGAAGAAATTTAGGAACATAAAAAATTCATCACTGTCATTATTTTTGAAATACTGCACATTATAGCTGTAATCTGTATGACCTTCTGTATATAAGTTATTGGTACAGTTAGTTATGACCCCTCTCTTACGTGTTGTTTCTTATTTAGGGGAGTTGTAAGTAATGTATTTCTTTGTTGTGCCTTATTCCAGGCAAAACAACGTTTTACACAATTTTTTTAGCAGTAACATACATATTATCATAATGAATACAAATTTTACCCGGAAGTGGTCGCGCTGGACACCCAGATTATGAAATCGTTAATTCTGGCAAAAATGTTTATTTGTTACCAAAGCAAAATTGAAAAGTTCTTGAATGTAGGTAAGTAAACCTTCTCTTAGTTAAATTATTCACTGGAATCACGATTTGTATCATGTACAATAAAATAATTATAAAAAAAAAAGGATTGGGGTGACTCAATAACCCCGCTCGACCGTATCGAGTGCACGCCTGCTCCCGGGTTAAAACATGTTGAAGTCTTTTCGCTTTAAATATTAAAAATAATACAATTATTCTTCATTGGAAATTTATATTACTGTTTATTATTTAACATCAATTATAAATGCTAATTCTTAGAGGCTTAAAATTACAATTCGCTTAAAACTAATTATAATTTGAGCAACCATTTTAAAAAGATCATTTTACATTTTTATAAGCATTGTCGAGCACTTGGCATTGCTCTCCTTACAATTCAGCTATTATATCAATAATATTTTATTTTCTTACAAATGAACTCGGGCAAAGAGCGGGCACTTCAGCCGGTATACTTTTAATGTATCAGTGCTGCACAGAGTATTTTATAACTAATTAATGAATATTAAATTAAGAACAAGTTTAATAAGTATTAACGCCTTCCATGGGCTTGTCTTGCAAAGCAAAGTAAGGAATGCTTATGAGGGAAGCTTATTTATAAGGAATGCTTATGATTAGAAATTGACCCTCTGAGTTCTTTTTCTATATTTAGCAGATATCTATATTTTGTCTACTAAGCAGCCACCGTATTTTGCAATATGTTCAATTTTAAAATTAGAGAAAGGAAAATTAACATAATAATTATCCTATTATTTTATTTATTTATTTATTAATTTTTTGCGAAAAAGTAGTATACAAAATTTAATACTTATGTTACTAATTTGTATGGTTTATAATTAAGATCGCCTATTGTAGTTTTAGAGTCAAAGTGCATTATTATTGAATTCAGTACATTATTAATGTATAAGGGGGCGCGATAAAAATTGTGATCGAAAAGGGGGGCGCCAGTATTGAAAGTTTGAGAAGCACTGAAATAGAAAATTATTTTTAGACCATATGTGTAGCATGTTTAAGAAGTTTTCTAAAAGTATCTTACATTTATCTCTGAGTAAATTAGAAAAAAAAAAGTTACAGCTGTTTTTGCTTGACGTAGTAAACCTTCGGTTGATTTTCACCCGCAAAAAATACGACTTTTATTCTTCTAAAATATTTTAATGAACTATTTTCATGTTTAATGTAAACTTCATTTCCCTTTATAACTATTTTAGTACGTCTATTCAGCTTTCACATGTGAAGCAGTTGACTGATTGTAATGTTTGTTTTGATTTAAATGAGTAGAGTTTTGGAGAGTTTTTGGAGTCAAAAGATGCTATTAGCGATTGCCAAGCAGGTTTTCGAAGTCATAGATCCACTATGGACCAAGTTGTAAAACTCACACAGACAATAAAAGACGGCGTCCACCGAAAGCAATCCACCCTTACTGCGTTAGTGGATTTCAAAGTGCATACGACAAGGTGTGGCGTCGCATGGTGCTGCACAAGCTGAAGAAACAAAGAGGATCCGGAAAGTTATTGTACTGGGTACAGAGCTTCTTCTCACAGCGCAACATTCGATTCAGGTTTCTAAATGCTACCTCTCCCTGGAAACAGATGCGTCAATGCTTGCTTCAGGGAGCAATTCTTATTTTTCTTCTCTTCAACATCATGATAGACGATCTAGAGGCAGCCATTCAAAGGGTCCCCGGAGTTTTTTGCCTCTTTTTTGCTGATGACGGGGTATTGTGGGCCACAGACAGTTACATTCGCCCTTTGGAAGACGCCTTGAATAGCCCCTACTTAATCTTGCAACATGGACCAACACCAACAAAATGGAAGTCAGTGTTGAGAAGATAATTTCCCAACTCTTCACTTTTTCTACCAAGCAGCACCTTTTCATCATAGAATATAAAGGACTTCCTCTTAAACAGGTGTATTTATCCATATACATTGAGATCAGTCTAGACAGTAAGCTCCACTTGGGTACTCACATCGAAAAGAACCTAAAACGTCTAAATCACCTGAAGAGTTTAGCTGCTTTAAAGTAGGGATGTTTAAACCACAGTGTGTAAAACCTATGTCCGTCCAGTGTTGAACTGTGGCTGTGAAGTTGTGACCCTGACAAGTACAACCAGCATTGGAAAGTACGACGTAGTTCAGAACAGCGCCCTCAGAATTATAACCGGTGGAGATCTTGATAATCGTAGAGACAAGTTTACTCACAAATTTTGGGAGAGAGCCAGGAGTAGATTACAGGTAGTGGAACGAGTGTTGATGTGCAACAAAGAGACTCAAGACTCAGACTTCTCCTCTTTTACATGCGGAACTGCTCATGAAGATGGCCCAACTTCCACTGCTAATGACTCGCTGTGTGCTCCTTTACAGTTCTACTCCACTGTCACTACTGTGCGCTTAACCTAACTAATGTGACATAAAATAAGGCTGATGACATTCCTGAAGAATTAAAATCTTGTGCGCTGGAAATGATGGAAGAAAGATACCAGTAAATGAGTGACTCCATATCTAAACTGATGGTGCATGCCTGCCAGAAACAAACGGAGTCGGTGTGTGATGGTTCTGTAGACTGTTTGAGGTCAGAACGGCCGTGCGAAAGAACGCCACTAACTACAATGTTGAGGTCTTGAAGCTACTACGCATTTACTATCTACTGACCTATCTCCTGCAAAATTTGTCTTCTTCGTAGACTCCCGGGCTGCAATTTTAAGCTTAAGCAGTAATACACCAACTGACTGCCTTAACACAATTCAGTGCCGAACTAAAATTGCAGAGCTCAACTCAAATGGCTGGACTACGTGGGTCCATGTTGGGATCCCCGGCAATGAAAGAGACGACCAAAAAGCCAAGCAGAGAGCGGAGTCGACTCAACCGGAAGTCCTCTTGACCCTCAGAAGAGCAAAGAACATCATATCCGTACACATTGACAAATATACTGCCATGACCCCCAAAAAATGAACAGTTTTGGAAAGCCATGGGAAGCTCTGGCCACTGTGGGCCCAATCCCGAGGCATCTTGAGAGAGCCGAAGCTATCTCCCACTTTCGCATGACATTTTGGGAGTATACTTCCACTGGTTTAGCGGGGCTGCTAACGAGGCCTGCCCACTCTTCGGCCATGTCAGAATGGATGGCGACCACCTGCTCCAATGCACTAGACTCGTTGAATATTCGGCAGATGACTTCGTTAGTCGGTACTGGGAGGCTCGGTGTCAAACGGTCAAGAAGCCAGGCACGAGCGTTGAATAAATAAATGTTTCTATCTCTTACTATCTTTTTATCAGTTGCGTTCAAAATTATTAACTTTTTTGGATCTTTTTTATTAGTAATTTTATTTAGAGATGGTAAATTTTTTATTAAATTATAGCTTCCTACCAAAAAGAATATCAGTGAAGCCGAAAAAGAAGAGATTTCCTGAGAGCATAATTTGTTGGAGACATGTTGTGTGAAAAAAAATCCTCAGATCTTCTAAATTCAGTTATGATTCTGTTAAAAGGACTTATATGGATCTTCGCAATCAAAATCTCTTAAGAAACTGTCTCCACAGGAAAACTCAGAACTGCATTGAAAGTTTTATAATATCATGTGGAGTATAATCCCGAAAGAGATCTTTGTTAAGCTACAAATAATCCGCTTAGGTATTTATATTTTAATAAAAATTTAATTATCTGTTTGCTGGTTAATTGCATCTACTTCAAAAGTTAGGAATGGAATTAGGGCCTTGAATGAAGGATTATTTTTGGTACCTCGACAAAGCGAGAATTTTGATTCAACGAGACGTTCTAAACCAGATAAGACACTTTCCCGAAAAAATAAAGACCCTTGAAAAAATGTAACAGTTTGAAGTATGAGTTCACACAGGATGGCACAATATACGAAACCTGAAGAGTTTTAATACCTTCATAATTCTTTAAAATGTTTTATTGAAAATTTAAACTTTATTTTGCATTTTCTGAAGAATGTTAATTTTGTACATAATGGTTTAGGGTAACAGTGATATCTCTTAAAATAACTAAAATATTATAATAAAAAAATTTTAGCTTGTCCTTTGTATCATAATGAAAACTTTGTATCTAAAAACTAAGGGCGATTTTTCAATTAAGTTATTTTTAAAGCAATTATATATACAAAAAATATTTTTTTAAAAAAATTTGAGTTTTTTTTATGTTGAACACCTATATTTCATAATGATATAATAAAACGTGAGATTTTTAGTATACAGCACAGTTATACATTAACCCTCCAACTGAAGAGCACGGCTTTTTCCACCTTACTAGAGAGGCTTCGAAAACGGACCACACTGAATTTTTCCTAAGGCCGGGGACTCACCAAAAATGAACCAAACAGATTTTTCCCCTTCAAGTAATGTGTTCAAAACCGGTAAGGTGGTATTTTTCCGAATTTTTTCCCCCTTTAAATGTTTACGATCTTGAAAGATATTTAGAGACGGTCGGGGAGACACAATGGGCATTGAGGGGAAATTTTATGGTCACGGGGAGACCGGTTTCTTAGGAATCGTAAAATCTGGGAAGAATTTCTTTAAACCCTAAAGTGTACGGAAATAAATTGCAAGTCAACCAGTTGAGAATTCTCAATTTTTTACTTTACCTTAAAATTCTCAAATGGAATTAAGTTTTTATAATGTATGTCTAAGTTTTTAAAAAAATATCTGTAGTATTTAAATTCAAATTATATATTAAAACATTGAGGATAATTTACTGTTTCATTTTTTTTTTTATTTTAATCAATACTTTCAGGGATTTTTTTTAAAAATGATTATTTTGTTATGTGTCAAAAAATAAAAAAAGGTTCAAAATTTAAAATCTTTTAAAATTTCGACACTTCTAAACATGAATAATTTTTAAGCTTCTGTATTACATTATTTGCAAAAAATTTATATGTATTGTTAAAAACCCTATTTAAATCTTTTAGTTTTTCATAATTTTAAAGCCAGATATTCAGGGCATTTTACATAGAATTCCTTGTTTTGTATTGTTCAGATAACAAATTATATTTTAATTTTGAATGTCTGAACATTAATTTCATTCAAAGAGAATTTTAATTTCAAGTTTATATTTTTTAACTTAAATCTTCAAATAAAGAGTATTTAAAAGCATCTGACAAATTTAGAGTTAACATTTGCGCATATAAATAAATAAATATAAAGATCCTTTTAAATTGAAGTTAAAAAAAAAAATATATATTTATGCATAATCCCTCATCATTCATGTTCCATTAGTGGTTGACTGAAGAAAAGGTTATTAAAATTTGGACATTTTTATAATCTTAACCATGCAAAACTAGGAATTTTGTATTAGCTCCACTAAAATTCTGTATTGGAATTTAGAAAAAGATATTCATGCGTGTCTCACATACTCAGTTGAAAAACATATATTTACTATAAATACTAATAATTCTTTGGGTATTTAAAATTATCATTAGATTAATTTTTTAATATATATAAAATATATATATATATATATATATATATATATATATTCGACTTCTAATATTTTTCAAGTTTTCCTTAAATTTCATATAATTTAATTAAGTGAGGGGATATTAAAGTCGCACTCTCTTCTCTACTCAACTACTTGAGGGCTTTTGGCTACGGTCCTGTGGCCGGGGTATCAGGTGGTCAAGGTATCGAATCATGGTTGGCATGTCTCGAGTTCGAGCCCAGTGCCACAAAAGACCCGTCGTGTAGGGCAGCGATGCACGTTAAATCTATCGAGAGCTGAAATGTCCTCTCGTTGGTGTGGTGTGGTAGTTAGAGAGGTGGTGCCAGCTCAGGTGTCGCCCCCTCGTCATTTGACCATTTTTTCAAAAATTACGAGGTCCATCACTAAAAGCCTCTCGTGTAGCTGAACAGTGCGACGTTAATATTCACTCACTTGGCGACGGACCTCGTAATTTTAAACCATGGTCAAGTGACGAGGATGACGCTTGAGCATCGCTCCCTTACACGGCGGATCTTCAGTGGTGCTGGGGTCGAATTCATGACACGTCAGCTACGAGTCCGTTACTTTGACCATTAGGCTATCGCGGCCTCACAATGTGGTTGAAAACTGCATGTTATGAGTAAAAAATATGCTGATAATAGATTTTTGCATAGAAGATAGATGGGTGATATGCTAAAATGACAATATAAAAATTATGAGAATATCGATGACAATTTTGAAAAATTCAATTTAAGTTTCAGTCTGAAACTTATTCGTTTTTTTTTTTTTCGCATTTAATATTAAATAGTCGCGATAACAAATTAATAGTTTAACGCATTCATAGATTATAAAAATAAAGGTATAAATGACATTGTTGGGAATAATAAGTTTTTATAGATTTGAATTCAGACTTCTTTGCAGGAGTGTAGACTATTAAAAGGCTGATGTAGAAGTTAGAAAACTAATATTTAAAATATATGGAAAACAATATCTGCAATTCCATGATCTTGACGAGCAGAAGACAGCATTTTTACTTAGTAGGGCAGAGTAAGCATAAGGTAGGAGCTTGTGGAGTAAACAACCAGGCCTCTGCAGTTTTAGCAGGTAATGAACTCCCATTTGTTGTTTTCAGTAAGGAATATAAAAATAACAAATACAAAAATAAGTCATGTAAAATTTTATATATTTTAATAACAATGAATTGTGAACTTAATTTCCAATTCATTGTCACGAGTTGGCAGTAACTACGGTACTCTATCGACGTACTTCTTATATATATATGTGGCATCCAGCAAAACGCAGTCTTCGCGCGCAGGCGCAGCTAAGTGAAACTGTAACAGAAACTTTTGAACTAGTAAAAGTAGAACCAAAACTTTAAGACTTTAGAGAGAAAGAGAGAAAGCGGAAAGGAGGAACGACGGAGGTGCGCGAGCAGGCGTTACCATGAAAACATCATCAAAACTTATCTGTTAGAATAGCTACCTTTTTAATTATTTTTTGTTAATTTTAAAATAAATGTGAAAAAAGACAAAAGTCTTGGACCCCTTGTTGTCTCCCACAAATTATGGGGGCTCAGCCGGGATCGATAAAATTTTTGATTTGAACCAAAGTTTGGACAGTGAACTAAAGCAGCGTCCGTGAAGGAGACACGCCGCCATTTTTTGAAACTTCGTTCAACCTGTGTAGAGGTTGAATTTTCCGAATACCCGCCTGCGTAGAGGCCGGAACTATTATATAATCAACGTTTTTCTTCAATTGAATTCTTCATTGAATTGAATGTGAATATTCCGCCTGTGTAGAGGTTGAACTCTTTCATAAACACCTGCGAAGAGGTGTCAATTCGAATAATTACCAGAACTATATTACCTGCGAAGAGGTGAAATCAGTGGAATCAACGTTTTTCTTCAATTATTGATACATCGTACGTGCGAGCAACAAGGGAGCTAGAAAAAAAAAAGGTAGGATCTTTCCATATTTTTTCTAAAATGTATAAAAACGCTCTTAAAGAGGATCTCATAAGAGTTGTTGAGGATCTAGACGGTACTGTGGAGAGTACGGACACCATATCTAAACTAAAGACTAAAATTGAGAACAGTAGTATATTTGAGAGGGATCCAGATTTCGTTAAAACTTTAATTCAAAACTGTATAGATGAGAGGGTATCGCGAAACAAAAGAGACGCAACTCTAGAAAAACAGAAAATTGAGCTGCCTAAACTTCAGTTAGCACAATTAGAAAAAGAAATCGAACTTCAAACGGCTAAAAATGAAGCATTAAGTTTAAATCCTGCAGCTAAAGTCGAAGAGAAACAGTTCGAAACAAACATAGAAATTATGATCAAAAGCATTAAAACTTTATCTCTTCCTGTTCCCACCAGATCGGAAAATTTTAATCTGTTCTTCCAATCATTAGAACGCGCATTTTTAACCAAGAAAATAAACGACGAATATAAATCTGAAATTTTAATAAATCTTCTGTGCGAAAGAGCTCATAATGTCTTATTGTATATTAAAAGGAGGAATTAAATGACTATGAAAAACTAAAATCTATAGTACTCAGAGAATTCCAATTAACTCCCCTCGCGAGTGTTTAAACTCATTTAAAAATGCTGTAAAATCATCAGGCGAGACATACATCCAATTTACTGCAAGATTGACGGCAAACTTCCAATATTATCGTTCGTTAAGAAAAGTTAATTCCTTTGAATCTCTATGTGATCTTTTAATTTCTGATAAATTATTTGAAACTTTAAATAAGGAAACCGCAACTCATATTGGCATTCGAGAAGCAGAAGATTGGTTTAGGCCTATTGATTTAGCTAAAGAGTGCGATATTTATATTTCATCTAAAAACGGATCACGTAAGGAAATTCCTATTGCTTGTGGATATACCCAAGACCCCTTTAAAAATAGACCACGAAACTTTAAACCAGAGATTAAAGAGAACTATCCCCAATATCTTGAAAGAGAAAATAAAAATTGCTATATATGGGGTGATTCATCTCATTACGCAAGAGATTGTGGGAAGCGTTTTAAGCCTAACGAATCTAACAGCCACATCCATAATAGAATAAACGCGAATACTTTGAAAGTCGAGAGCGAAAAACAAAAAAGCGATGAGTTTGCACAGGTTCAATATGTAAACATTTTTGAAGAAAATCAGCCCGTAACAGCCTTGATTGATTCAGGTTGCCAGATCCCAGTTCTAAATTCTTCACTAATTAGAGTGAACAAGCCTTCCGAAGAGAGAATAACATTAAGCTCGTGTTTTGGCGAACAGCGTATGGTAGAAGTTAAACCCATAAATATTTTTCTCTTGATCAACACTCTCCCGGTCTAAGTGTTCGAACGGCAATATCACCGACCTTGACCGAAGAATTTATTATGCATCCCAGTGTATATGCTGAAATAAAGAAACTAGGCCACGCAAAGAGCGATGTTTTATTGAGTGAAAGTGGATCCTCTTTGAGTGCTGATTTAGGTGTTGTTTCTGTTTCAAGTGTGATAAAAACTCTAGTTATGATTTGCCACATGTTAAAAACTTTAATATAGAAATGATTTGAGTTCTTTAATTAAGAATTATAAATGTAATAAAATTAAGAGGACTAAGTTAAAAATGTGTATCAAATTGAAAAATGATATTCCTGTGTGTCAGAGAGCCAGACGTTTATCTTGTTCTGATAACCCTTCACCTATGAAGACTAAACAAAGACGGTTTGCAATGCTCCGACGAATCTCCCAACCCTGGCAGTGGAAACGGAGGAAAAAGAGAGATCGTTTTGAACAGACGTCCAGAACTCTAGAGAGGAAAATATCGATGCGTTCAACTAAAGAAGAGTTCATTAAAAAAGACGTTCTTATGCCTGATGGAACCAATAAAGACCAAGATAGCAAAATAAATTATTCCGTTCATCCTACCGTACTATCGTCATCTCAGAATCATGCCATGCCTGTGTAACACAATGTTTTCCTGTTGAACCTTCCGGATGTCGAAGAGGTGCCTTCACATGATGGAGAAACTGTCTAGTTCAGAAAAATTATGATATGTTAAATCTCTATGTATTTGTTGTATAGTCCTTGTCTGTTCCGTTTTTTTTTTTTTTGTATATTTCAGATTCTTCTCTGGTCTGCATGAAAAAGAAAAAAAAAGGAGGACGTACCGCTGCGGACAGCGTACAGTCAGGTTGGCCGGTTGTGGCATCCAGCAAAACGCAGTCTTCGCGCGCAGGCGCAGCTAAGTGAAACTGTAACAGAAACTTTTGAACTAGTAAAAGTAGAACCAAAACTTTAAGACTTTAGAGAGAAAGAGAGAAAGCGGAAAGGAGGAACGACGGAGGTGCGCGAGCAGGCGTTACCATGAAAACATCATCGAAACTTATCTGTTAGAATAGCTACCTTTTTAATTAATTTTTTGTTAATTTTTAAATAAATGTGAAAAAAAAAAAGTCTTGGACCCCCTTGTTGTCTCCACACACACACATATATATATATACATATATATATATATATATATATAAAAGTACGGTTGATAGAGTACCAATAATTTTAACGCAATTTTATATTTCGTTCTCGTAAACTTTACTCCTTTTAAAACATGTATTGACAAAATACTCTCCTTTTGTATATTTATAAAATTTTAAAAATATAATGGTTATCTTACCCAACATTTTAAATCAGGTGCGGCAACTGTGTAGCTAAGACGTGCCAAACCAATCTGTCAGTATCATTTAGCGTGCCACATAGTAGGAAATTTTTGAAATCCTTCGATTCTTACGGTAATATTTGCAGATTTAAAGAATAGAGGTAAATAGTTTAGATTTACAGTTTTATTTTATATTAATTATGGATCAATAAAATACATTTATTAACATAAAAATAAACAATATAAAATGTTACTATTTCTTCAACAAAGATAAAAAAAATTAAAAATGTATGTTTCCAACATATTTACTTAAATAAGAAATAAACAAAGTGAAATATAAATGATTCCCTTCATTATAGTTAAATAAAAATTGTAATGCGAATTAACTCTTTCACCACTCTTCTTTCATATCGCAAAACCAGGGGTATAATGCGTGACACGATTCTGAGCATTCAGTTGTTAAACAATTTCTTTGCGGAGTCGAAATATTTTTCATATTAGGAAAGATTTTTTACTTTGATATGCCGAATCATAAGTGGAAAGCAGAGTACATGCAATTTTCTTTTTCAACAATTAAATCCCCTAGCAATAACACTCAATTATTTACAAAATAGCTGTAAATTTATCCTTAGAATTATCTTTCAGATTATTTTGTAGTTCCATAAATGTCCATAACTCAGAAGATGTTTGTCAAATAAGGTCTATTATCAACTTCCATCCACTCAAGAATTGACAAATTTGTAGAGTAGTGCTGAGTGCCACTAAGAATTGTACCACGTGCCACAGGTCCATAG
Source organism: Trichonephila clavipes (assembly GCA_019973935.1). NCBI lineage: Eukaryota > Metazoa > Arthropoda > Arachnida > Araneae > Nephilidae > Trichonephila > Trichonephila clavipes. The sequence goes on from BMAU01011558.1 coordinate 423,141, forward strand.
ATTGCCGACACGTTTTAAATGTTCTTATTAACTAACCATCTCCTATTCAAACACAATTTATATGATAAAAAAGGGTTTTCATTGTATTAGATTCAACCATAAGTAATTTTGTGTTTCAAATAAATTACGTTGTTTCGGGGATCCCCTTAGAGAACAAAATGAAAGGAATTTGACATAATTATAGTAAGTTTCTCTAAAAGGGGAAATGTTCACTTTCAAAATACTCTGCGTAAAGTGGTTTTAGGTGTACGAAGTTATATTCACTATTATTCCTAAAATAAATTTTGATATTTTGGTTTTTCGTTAAGTTTTGAAGTTAGTTCTTCAAATATACTTCTCCATTACATTTCTTTCAAACTTGCTATTTTCTTTTGTGGCCACGGTAGCCTGATGGCCGTGGTTATGAACTCGTGTCCAGTGTTCGAGCCCTGGTACCACAAAAGTTTAGCGTTGAAGAGGAGCTGATGCACGTTAAACACGTCGAGGTCAAAAGTCCTCACGTTGGTGTGATGTGGAAGTTTGGAAGGGGAGATATCAGCTCAGGTATCGTTTTCGTCACTTAACCGCGGTTCAAAATTACGTAGTCGCTCGTCAGTAGCCACAGTGTTGACTTAGAATGCAATATAAACCCTTGACGTGTGCACTTGAGTTAATTCGAGTACGCTAAACAATTCCAAATATGCACATTAGATATAATTCAAACGAGGTCGCATTTTATGCTGCTTTAATTTTCTCACTCAAATATCAGCGAGCGCCGTCTGCACTCGAGATATTTGTGACTGTTGTTTCTTATATTTACGATTTCGTCGTTAAACATCAAAAACTCGTTTTCAATGTAAAGACTGTAATGTTGGACTGTGTGCAGTGCCGTGTTTCGAAAAATATCACACTGTGACATTTCTGTAAACGACATGTATGTGTCTTTCTCATACTTCTTTGATATTTTTTGCAATTTATACCAGTTAAAATTATTTTTTATTAAAGGTTTTTTGTATCTAATTGTAACTTGAATAAAAGCTTTTCTTACAATTATATGTATTTGAGGATGAAATCTGATTTACTTTATTCAGGTAATTTTTAGTAAATTTCATTTTCTTAGCCAACTTTTTCTTTTAAAACATGCATATTTGTGTATTATATAATTAAATTTCTAACTATCTAAAATTATGTCTGGCTTTTTTCTTCATTAAAATCTTTCAGGATTTTACAAATTATCTTGCCATTATTCATTATGTACTTAATAAGGAAAAATATATCTAAATATAAATAATTTATGTCCCAATAAACATGTAATTGTTTTTAGCTACAGTTTGGAAAATGCATTGAAATTTGTATCGGGACAGGATTTTAACATATTATGAATGTGTTTTTTGACTGCCACTATGTTATATATTTATCTTTCATTCTTTTACAATATGAATAGAAGTCGTAAACAGTTTGTCACAGTAAAATTAATTTTTTGTTTTATATTCAAATTGTACTATTATATTGATTCTGAAAATAATAGGTTAGTTTGACAAGCCATTATTTCACAATTTTAAAGCATTGAACAGTTTTGAAATTCTTAAAACTTTTCTAAAATGTTAAATTATTAAAAATATTTAATTATTGTAAGTGATTAATATTTCTTAGATTATTGGAAACAAAAAGTATAAAATTTAAAATATATCTCTTTGTTGAATTTTAATAATTATTTTTATGGCTAAACCTGGAAAAAAAATCCAACTTTTTAAATATTAACATTAAGATATTTTAAAAAATAACTAGAGCTCTCAGACCTAAATCCATATGAACTTTTATAGAACATATGTAAGGGAACATTTACAAGATATTTCAAGACTCTATCTTGAACAAGAAAAACGCCTTAGGGATTAGAAAACACTCTCATCTTCAAAATTAAAAATCTGAGAAAAACATATTTAAAATTTGTAAAGGCATAAAAAAAACTCCATTGCCTGTAAAGCTTTAATTTTTCAATCTGTTACTATCCAACTTATGCTCTACATGAAAATTCTACTTGAAATAAATATGACTGAAATATCTTTTTTAATTCATAATATTATAAGACATAACATTGATAACAACTGTTAATTTGATCAATTATTCACTTTTATCAGAACCTTATATATTCACAAGAGTTTTAAATGCAAAATATTTATTTAGAAATTAGTAGTTATACAAACGTAATCCAGAAATCACCAAGTTTGTAAACAATATCTATTTTTTTCTTAGTTCCCAATCGTGGTAGTTAAGCAAGTTTAAGTTTTTGTAGCATGACTTTCAAATACTGCAATGTAGAACTACAATAGATTTATTATAATGTAGTTTGTGGTACATCAGGGAAATATTTTTTTCATTCTGCAACATTTGTATTCTGTAGTCTAATTGTAATATTACCTGAAAAAACTGAATTTTAGATTTACCATTTTCAGTCATATTCCATCCCTTTCAAGTATTATTTATCACAGTAGCCTGCGTACATTTTGGTCATGGCATTTTTCAAAAGGAAAAAAAAAATAATGAAAACAAAGTAAAGAGCTTTTAAATTATATAAACTATTTGTCAAAAATATATTGGTCTTTAAATCAATCTTAATTAAGTAAATGTGAAAAAACTCAAAAACATGAGCAAACAGAAATGATTTTAGAAACTAAAATTGTAGTTAATTGCCGTTTCATACGAAATATTGGATTGTGTTAAAAAATATTTTTAATTAATTCAATCTAGGAATGCAAAAATGCTGTAAAATGAAACCGAATTTAAAATCAAAACTCAGAAAATTAAAATTTCTTAAAACCTAATTGGTTTTTAGATCAGAAATTGAGCAAGTTTTCCAAATATATGAAATATATATTTGCAATAAATTGGGTGAACTCTCTGTTGGCCGTGAAGTGTAGAAAATGTCCATTTCACAATCCTCGCCCTAGGCCACAGCTGTGAATGAGAAACCTCCCGTTTCGAAGAACACAGAGACCGAAAAGCCATAAAACCTTCCCCTGCAAAACAAATCGGGACCTCCTGCGGCGTTAACAGGGGAAAGCACTAAACAGCCATTCGTTTTTGAAGCAGTTCGCGAAATTTATCGGAGCATTTTCGGAGTAGCTAGCTTAAAAAAATGAGATCGCTTTCGAAGTGAAATTCAATTAGCGGGTCATCCAGTCAGAGGGTTAAAAAGTTGTACACCTGCAAAAATTGTATTTGTTTTTATTATTTCTTAGCAAAAGAGTAATTTTTTTGCAACATTTTGGTTAAGATTTCTCAATATTTTAAAAAATAATTTTTCAAAAAATTCTTTTCGCTCTATTTTTATAGTTTTGCAACATGCTTTTTTAAAAAATAACACTTAAATAATTGCTTAAAAAATAGTTTAGAAAATCCTGTCCGAACCCAGTCGGATACCTGAAGTCATTGTATATTGGTTGAGTTCAAACCAGGAGGCTGAGTTGCAACACGATGGAGGCAAAAAGAAACTTAAGTGACGTGTTTGGAGAATACAGCTCGAATATACCAAAGATGTTTTTTGAAAATTTCATTGGGAGATTTTCGGTATAAAAATTAATCCAGATCAGGAAGAACATCGGATATCAATGAAAAGTGCTACGCAATATGATCAGGATAAAATTCCCATGTTAACTTCCTCAGAAGTGGACTTCAAGCTTGGAATTCTTCAGACTAGTACTTAGGACTACATTAAAAGGCTTGTTTTTGGGTGTAAACTCTCTGTTTGTATGCCACACAAATTAAGCGAAAAAAATTTAATGGACATAATATCCATATGTTCTTGAAATAGTGCTTGTCACTGAAGGGAACAGTTTTTGAACAACTTGGTGACTAGAGATAAAAAGTGGATAGTGTACAAACACGTGATTAGAAAAAAACGCATATGTTTTCAAAGGGGAGACATCATCATCACATCCAAAGCAGCCGCGTTTTAGAAGACAGCAGCTTATTCCTTTATATACCGACGGTACTTAAAGTACCAATCACTTTAAAATTACGTAGAATAACCATTTTTACGAATATTCTGACGATACTTAGCAGGAATATTCTTTTAAATCCACTCCTTCAAGATATATGGCAGAACGGGTTATATGATGAGTATTTAAGTGGGGAAGTCCAACAGTTTTGTAGCAGAAATTGCGTTTTCAACGGATTGCGAAGATTATTATTTTTGTCCCGAAAAAAGTTAATGCCAAAACATAAGTGTCTTATTTTATTCGTATGTTAATGAATACCTTAGAAAAAGATTTGACTATTTAATTTAAGTGAACAGTGTATATAATTTTTTTACAGTTGAATATCTTTAATTAATTAATTAGCTCTAGTGGATTAACTTTCCCAAAGTTGAGTATTTTGTTTATGCATATCCCTTAATTTTCAATGTAGTGATCCAAAAAAAATATTGCATGAAAAAAACTGCAGTAAATCATAATGCGGTAGATAAAGGGTTATAGTGCACTATATGTTGCTGAAAAAAATGAAACTGTCAATTCTATTTACAACTTGATGTTTTGAATAAAGAAACTGAACATAAACATCCATGTTTAGCCAGTAGAAAGGGTATGATTCTTTATCACGATGACGCTAGACTACACGTGGCAAGAAACACCGAATAAAAAATTGCGCAGTTGGGTTTGGGAAACTTTGCCTCAACCAGCATATACTCCTGATGTAGTACAATTTGATCATCATCAGTTCCGGTGCTGCAAAACTTTCTCGATCGAAATAAATTTATAAATTATGAGGGTGTCAAAATGGCAGTAGAAGAATACTTTGTCTCCAAAACAGAGAATTGCTTTTCCAGGGGGTTAAGTAAGCTGCCAGAACGCTAACAGATAGTTGTGACTAACAAAAGACATTATATATATTAGATAAAATTTTAAATGAAGAAAATGGGGTTTTTTTTAGAAAAAGGTTTACAGAACGTTTTCCTTTACACCCAATAGTTAGTTTCAATCTTATCTAGAAATATGGATGTGAAATTTTCCTTCATTTAGCTCCAAGTACAGTCGTTCCTCTGTTTAATGAAGTCTCTAAATCCTGAAAAAAAGTTCGCTGAATGGAAAATTCGTTATTTAGAGGATCATATGTGATATACTTTATCAACCACATAAAACAAATTTTAAATTCCTAAACACTATACATTAAAAGAAATTATTCACTCCTTTTTCTAAATTAAGATTTATGTATTTTATATATCTGGTCCATCAGAAAAGAAAGAAAGAAAACTGCCTGGTATATACTACCTTTTCAACATTAAGAAAATAATTTTTAGGATATTTTCTAATTTAAATCCTACAAGTTATTTTATAAAAATTCATTATTTTATAATTATAATTTCTAAACATATATTATCACTAGCGTCCTTAAATTTAAGTATTCATAAAATCTGTTAATTTCGTTTAAGCTGTGTGTGTGTGTGTTTGATAAAATGCTTTGTTTCATAATATACATATATATACGCCTCACATCATGACCACCATAAAATATGTTACAAGACAGAATAACTTGAAATGTCCAGAAATACTTAAGACATAGGGAGAAAAAAAATTGGATCACAAGAAAAATGTTCGTTCGTGAAAAAATGTTCTTACGAAGAAAATCGTGAAATGTTCTTGGTTCCTGGAAAAAGTTCGCTATAAAGAAAAAATCGCAATATAGGGGTTCGTTATATGGAGGTTCGACTGTATTTGATAATTTTTTAAAAAATAAAAAAGTCTCATTTTAACTTTTTTTTATTTAATCTACAGCTACAAATAGTGTTTGACAAACTTCTTTTCTCATGTCAACACGGATGCGCTCCAAAATTCTTAAAACTTTCCTCTTTGCCTGATATAACTTCTCTTTTTCTAACATTTTATTTAAATAAAACACTTCTTTTCTGTTTGAGAAGGAAAAGAAGGATCTTGTTTGTTGGAAAGGGAGGAATCGGTAAACAAAAAAGAAGTATTTTGAAACACTCTTTTTGCTTTACTTCCCTTCTGTCTTGACTGTTCTTATCTAGTTTGAAAATCTCAACAAAGAAGCGAAGCATAGACTTCTGATTCTGAATGCTAAAATAAATTCCCTCTTTTTAAAATATTAAAAAAGAATTTAAAATTCAAAATATTTTTAGACATTTTTATAATTGCAAACTTTTAAGGCTCCGAATTGCAAAATAAGAAAAATATATATATGTAATAAAGTTTAAAAATTCGATTAATTGATTTTTAAATTTTATTAATGTCTTTGAATCCATATTGTTTGTTGGAACCTTTCCAAAGGATGAAATTGATATAAAAAAATGTATTGAGTAAGAACAAAATTTGCATTTTTCGAAATAGCGGGGAAAACAACATATATCTTTGCTGGTCTTTTCTGAAGAAAGATTTAATTTTTCTATTCATAACATCACAAATGATGCTACTACTTGATGCGTTACATCAAGTTCTAGAGACAATTTTGAAATATTAATTAAAATAGAGTGCAATTTACTAGAGCCTTAAGGTTCTTCTCCATTAACAAATAAAATCTCTATAAAAAGTTTAAAATTCCAATTAAAAACTAAAAATTAATCGATTGTAAGCCTAGAAAAATTTAATTTCATCCAGAATATTTCACGAGAGTAATTGAAATTACTTTCAAAATAGTACACAAAACAAGCTAAGGTTTAATCTTTGACATCTAATTCTCGCTACAAAAAAAAAAAAAATTAGATCTTGTGCAACGCCATTTGCTGTTCATCTCCATAAATTATTCCTATTGGCCAAAATTAGGTAGTCATCACAGACAAGCAATCTGCGGTACCTAATCAATATGCAAAACATGTGTTAATTTATTGTAAACGCTGATAACTTCACGAAGTCTGACAACAGCGCATTCATTTATCAGAACTAATCACGAGCATAGCCACCAAGATGTGGCAATCCATGATAAGATAAATGAATATTAGATTCAACCATGGCTGATCCGTCACTGTCATCCCCTATTGGAAGGGAATGGTTGTACCTACGGTTTGAATTGTTTTTTTTTCTTTTGATAGGCTAGCGTTCGATATTTAGTTAACGAAAGGCACCAAAAGTGTTACTCAATATTTCATTTGCGTTTTAATTAACATGCTTATCCAATGGATGTGTTTCTTATTGGTTATTTATTATTATGTGAATATCAATAGTGGCGAAGAGACTTCGATGGTTTATGGAGGTATCATCAAATGAAAATACTGTGAGAAATAGCAATGATCTGGATGAAATAAACTCTATAAAAGAAATTTTTTCCCTATTCTGTTGTTAACATACCATATATCCAGAAGTATTACTACACTTTAAAATTTTTATTACAAATAAAATAAACATTTATAACCACTTACGACAGTGCTACTCAAACTCTCAATATTTGTGACCCAATATTCAATCACTGTTTTCATCATGCCCCTCATGTAAATACAATATATTGAATTCAATACTACTGTACTTTGACTTTAAAGCTGCAACACAGCTTTAACCTCTTATGTGACAACCGCGTATGTAAACGTTTCAATCAGCCAAAGCGTTAATTGTGTCAGACGTACATATACGTATTTCCGAAGAACAATCTTTTCTGCGCACTTCTATCCATAAAATTATTCCAAAGGCTTTGGAATGCAATAAAAGGACCTTGGCAGTGTTTGCGAAAGATTTTTTCTCAATTTTATAAATAATTTTATGTATGATAAGCCCATGGAGTCACTGTAATTGTTAAAATTGTTCTTAACTTAGTATTGTAAAATTATTTATAAAATACACTGTGCAATGCTCATACATTTATAAGTGTACCTGCATATCAGTATAAATGCGTATTATATTTTTTTATTATGTCAGAATGTATTTTGTTTATTTACTTTTAGTAAACTAATAAATTTTAAACATAATCTTATGCTTTTGATTTTTCAAATGTACTCGCGCCCCCTTGTAGAGTTACCAAGCTCCCTAGGGGACACGCCCCCCAAATTGTTTTTTTTTTTTTTTTTTTTTTTGTCGATGGTTAAGTAACCAGTAGGGAATTGTTTACAATGTTTTATTGTAAATAATTCTAACACATCAAGTCATCTCAGCTTCAGTTAGGGCGATCAGATTTTATTTTTCACATTACGCTTTCAATCGACATAAATCTTTCATGCCACTTATTGTAGGTCTTGAACATGGTTTTTTGCTTCTAGGTGGTCTCTTCATTATAGTTAAATAAAAATTTTAATGCAAACCTAGTCCTTGCACCTCTCTACTTTCCTATTGCAGAATGAGGAGTGTTTTTTGTGACTTTCAATTTGAATCGATTTTGAGCATGTAGTTGTTAAACAATTTCTTTGAGGACTCGAAATATTTTCATATGAGGAAGATTTTTTAATTAAATACGTCTCTCTTCAAACTAGTGGCGTAAATTACACCCCCTCAGAATTCTAGGGGGTCCAAAACCTATGACATATTATGATTTTGTAATCATTTTTAAAATCTGAATTAAGGACAGAAACCTGATTCTGCAAGGGGGCCCTAATATTTTCCATTACGACTTCAAACAGTTAAATCTCTTCAGCAATAGCATTCAATATTCATAGTTATTTTTCAGATTTTTTCCCTCCATATAATCGCGATCCACCCATTTACACATCCTCTGTAATCACTTTCTATGTAGATTTAAAATAACTTATGTATTGATATCAGATAATTTCTTTTTGTGTGTGTAACACCGTATCCCCTTTTAGAATTCTTAACACGTATGTAAAATAAGCTATAACCGTATTTATAAAATATTTTTTCCATCATGTTATTCATTATTCCACGATGCTCCTTGTGTTAATAACTAGTTGTTAACCAACGAAATACGATCGTTGTAATGAACAAGTAATATAAAAAAAATTTAAGTCAACTCTTACTTAGATCAATAAAGAAAAATTTTATTTTAGCTACTTTTTATTAAATAGTTATAATTAATATAAATATGTATATACATAGGACAGAATCACAAAAATAAGTGGTAAATAATTTTTATTATTTATCATTAAAATATCGTATTGTCGTCAAAACAATCGTGTATGTAAAATTTCAGTTCAACTGAAAGCTTCAAAACGTGAGAAAAAACCGTTTCAAGTTTTGATCCAAGTCCCTGAAAATGAAACAAACGTGAATGTATCTGTAATTCTTTAAATAATTAGTTTCAGTAAATTAATTTTAATTAATTATAATTAAATGATCGTATTTTTATCCGAAACAATAGTGTATAGAAAATTTCACCTCAAATGGGCGCTTTAAAATGTGAGAAAAAACCCATTTCAAGTTTTGACACGCCAAAATGGTCGTTAACTCACCAAATATGATGCCAACGGTTATGTACTTGTAATTTGAATAATTTGTTTTAATCAATTAATTTTTATTAATTATAATTAAATTACTGTATTGTCATCCAAAATAATCATTATATAAAATTTCAGCTCAATTGAGTGCTTTAAAAAGTATTTTATTAATGATTGAAAATTCCACGAAGATAAATAAAAAAAATAGAGAGAGAGTGTGAGCTAATAGTAGGAATTGAAAAATTTATACTAAAATTGGCAACTTGAACTATAAGACTTAAATTTAACGCACTGGTCTACTTTGCAATTAGGAATGTAATAGATTTTATTGAACACTAAAGTAAAGAGAGAACAAAATTAAATAAATAAATAAATACTTCATATAAAATTTCTTTTTCTTGACTGGTGAAATCCCAAGGCTTTTTTCAGTGTTATTTTAAAAGCTTATTTGGAATTTTTTCTCCTAATATTTTCCGGTGTTTATATATTACTTAAATTTATTCAATTTAACTTTCTTAGAGTTCAATTATAATCTGCCTAGAGCAACAGCGGGATCTCACTAAAAGATTTTACTTAGACTATCATTTATAAATTATAAAAAAAAGAGTTAAATAACAATTACAAGCCCATCATGTCCCTCGGCGAGAGAGAGAGAGAGTTCGAAATCATACATTTCTTCTTATCACGTTTTATTTTTTTTTTTCTTTTCTTTCACTAAAAGTAAAGTTTTTTGTGTTTTTCATTATATATTTTGATTTCTCTATTTTTTTATTATTTATTTTAGTAGCACTACAGTTGGATTAAACTTTAAGCAAATGTTATGGCTATTTACTTCAATTCCTATGTTTTTTTAATATTTACTTTTAAGCTATTTTATGTTTATTTATTCTTTTTTCCCCTTAATTTGTGTCCTTTTTTTCCTATGTAAGATAAATTTGATTTCTTATTAAAGAGTTATTGTGAGTATGTGTGCGTGTGTATGTTGAGAATATATAAGACCCCTGATCAATAGCATGATTTATTCTTATTCAGTAATTGCTGGTATATATAAGATGATTTAGAATTTCAAAAGAATATAAAATGCGTGAGAAGTATATACAGCTAGTAGTAGTGCATATATCTCACACAAAAATACATTATCGATCAATTTATGCTTTTATTCGCAACACACTTCAAACAAACATAAGGACTATTGGCGAGGGACCTCATAATTTTGAACTCTGATCAAGAGATGAGGATGACAACAGAGTTGACTTTCCCCTCTCCAAACTTCCACACAACGCCAATATTAAAACTTTAATCCTCTAAAAAATCAAACGCATCAGCTCCCTTACAAGGCAACTTCAATGCATAGAATTAAAAAAAATAGATATTTAAAATACATCCACTACAGTTGTTTTACATTCATATCGGTCAAAAATTCTAACTGTGGCATTCATTATTATTTGCACATTTATTCATGTATATTAAATGATACGGTCTCCATATAATTTGGCAGAATTTCTGAAAGATACTTTGAAATTAAAATTAAATCCTATTAGGCATGCTTAGATTGCAACTTTATTTTTAATTTAATTCTCAACTTTAATGTGCTTTAACTGTACTAGTTAGTTTCAAATTTTCCTTCTCTAATTCCTTCCAATTGTGTCAGAAAATTGATTCGTCTGGCCAACTAATGTCTCATTATCTGTTAACTAAGATTGCTAATCACGCTCTGCACCATTCAAAAACCACCTCTAGAAAGAGCTGATGATTAATAGTCTTTATTGAATCATTGGTTATCCAGAAAAAGTAGAAATTCTGAACAGTAAAGTGTTAAAAAATAAAGACATAATTTTTGTGAAACCAAGCTGGTGAACTAATTAAAAAAAAAATGTTTGATGTTGAGAAAAATATTATTCAACTCGTTGACAACTATAGGCTGCTCAAGACAAGTGAGTTAAAAAACAAACAAAAATGTAATAAAAATATAGAACTTATCATTCGAAAAATAATTAATTTTAAGATGAATTTCATAACTTTATATTTTATGCATTTGTAATTTACTACATTTTGAATTTTATGTAAACTTAACTGTATTTATATTTAGACTTGCAAATCTGAAAGCAATTTCTTTGCAACCTTCTTCAATTTTCCAAATTGGCAACAGTCCGTATTTTGGCATCAGACTAGTTGCATCCTTTTAATGTTAGCCCAGCTAAGCCTAATGGAATACAAATGGTTCTTCAACTTTTTTAAAGCAATTTTCTATTCTTTATTGTTATAGAACCAAATGTTCATAACACTGTCATATTATTATTTCGTACTAGTTCATAGTAGTGTGTAATTATAAATGCAATTTTTATCTGTGATTTCCTATAAATGCCTAACTTTAACTTTGTTCTCTAGTTAGTAACCTTTCACTCAAAATCTTTCATTCAAGACAATATTATTACCCCTTTTTTTAAATTTTTCGCCAGTGAAAAATATTTGAATGAGAAATTTAATAGTCCCTTTTCTGGATTTTTAACGTTTAAAATTTTGAGCACTTTATTAACATTTTACACGCAGCATTATGATTGGAAGGTAACATGAATGAAATTTTAATAAAAATAAAATTAAAATTAAAGCATAAAATGTACAAAAAAAATTTTAAAAAAAATTTTAAGACTTTTATCATGTTTCAAAAATGGAACATTGGCGGGTACAATTTAGTTTTTTTACATGTTTTTCAGAAGTATGACCAATGACATTTTAATTTAAAAATCAATTACTATATACAGTGGGTGATCGGTTAACGAACACTTTCACGAAAGATTTTTTTGTGTTTGGACAACGAACACATATTCGAAGGTGATCAGGGTGACATCTCCTGATGTCAACTTGTCATTATCGATAGTATGAAAGAATTTTTTCATCTTTCTGAATCTACTTCTAGGCATTATGCAATAGAAACAATCTTGACTGACAAATCTTGTGTGCTTCAGTATAAATCTTCTCCAGGTACTTGGTGATATCCAATTAGTAAAAATATCACAGTAAAGTAACACTAATAAAGTAATGCGCAACATCTAACTATCAACAAACGCACATGCAATTTGGCTGAGAAATTCACTCGAGATTGTCCAGAAACGGATGAAAAGGGAAGGGGAGTTGAGAGAGAGAGAGCCGAAACGAAAGTCAATAGTCCTAAATATTTTCTTCCGACACATACTTAAAGTTTTTAGCATTCAGAAATCTTTCCGCTCTTCTGTGAACTGTGTAAACAAAGAAACTGCATTGTGTTAAAAAAATATACCTTTACATGACAATGTTCCATTTTTGGAACATCGAAATTTCTTACCCGATAGTAAAAAAATAACGATATTTTTTATGATATCTTGAAGTCTATAGTTAAAATGACTATTTTTAATTATTTTTACCAAAAAAAAAAAAAGAAATTTGAAATATTGAATTTTACATAAATTTTGAATTTTGCTCAATCAAAAGTAAAAAAAAAATGTATAATTTAGATTTTTTTCTCAGAGAGACAGTTTACTTTAGCAACAGTACTTCAACTACAAAAATTAATTTCATATTTTTGTCTTCAAAATAATTTTTACGGAGTAATATGAATAAAATTAAAACTTTTAGAAAATTTCAAAATTGATGCTCCAATAATGGAACATTGGCGTGTAAAAGGTTAAAATAAATTAGAAAGAGGTCACTCAACCATAAATAATGCGTTTTTGACACGTAATAATACCATGAATTATATGCAGTCGATAGGTATAATTAACTAAGATTAGTATTAATCTAAAACTTGTATTAGTTCAAGATGATGGCTACACTAAAATCTTATAATTTAGAATAATTAGCCAGCTACAAAAATTTCAAATCTGCATTATGTTGCATGTTAAAATAATAATAATACAGATTACTGAAAAAATCCCCCCTTTCCAAAAAAAGCTTCAAATTGTATCCTATTATTTTCGATCACGTTGTGTCACTTTGTAGTTACGTCAATTTCAATTAAAGCATTACCGTACTGTCATTAAGCAAATCAATACTCTCAAACATGAGCTCGGGCCGTATTCATGAGCAAGCGTTTACCTCGCAAATAGACTATCTAAATATCATGCTATTTATAAATCTTCCAATGTGCTTAATCAATCTAAAACAAACACTCGATCCAAACTCCTTTCAAACCTTCTGGGATAAGGGATGAGATATCGCCGATTATTGAAACTAAGTGATATTAGGATAAGTTATTTACATTGGGGCTTTTCGCAAAACGGTTCAATTAACGCTAAATTTGAATTCATTGATTATTGCCCGTTTGTTAACATTGCGCAATGAAGCAACATGAAAGGCATTGACAACGATCTTCGCAATTTTCAGCCACAATAAAATGATGAGCACGACATTTTAGATGGCACCCTGCTCTTTTAGCTTTCATACTAAAGCCTAATGTATCTAGTGAAGAACATTGAAAGTATCCTTGAAGTCTGATGCTTCGATATCAATTTCTGTAGAACAAATTTTATGAGTTAAAAAAAGAGTAAAATATTTCTCTTTCAGGAATTGTATCCAAATATGAAACATTCACAATTTGTAAAAAAATACATGACCAAATTAATACGAAAATCTGTTTAAAACCTATTGAGTATATATTTTTAAAATGATCGTCATTTCATTAAGTTGGTTTTCTAATTTCAAATTCGGAATATTTTTGATGGATTTTTGCATTAAAATTTGTTTTAAAGTTGCATGAGCATGAGGTAAATCAGGGAGTAAATTTTTCGTTCTTTCTCTTTTTTAATATTTTGATAGGTTTGATTTAAAAATAAATTTTATCTTATTTCTAAAATCAGTTGACTTTTTCAGGACATTTAGCATTTTAAAGTGGTGTCAAAATTCTGCTATAAAATCTCGTCCAGTATATTTGAAATGTGAATTCAATACGTACGATTTTATAAAACATTTAAATTATTGTGTTGAAATGAATCACAAAGCTGTTAAAAAACCATTTTATAAGTTGACAAGAAAGGAGAAACAGAGCCCCATAGAAACAGAATATAGAGTAGCTAACCGTAACACTTTCTCACACAACACAATAACTGGCCATTTTTCGACACTATCATCATTTTATTTGCCATCAATTTATTTAGTGAAATGCAAATATTTGGATGGTTTGAAAAGTACTAAGCCAGAGAGCAGTAAACTTTGTTTCCTTTAATCAACAGAAAATTCTTAAGGCTCCAAATGATATTGGCTCTGAGCAAAGATTGATAGTGTTTAAGAAACAACAATAAAAGCCAAAGGTTTATCTTAAAGTAGGGTTCTTCAACATTTCACGCCCGAGGGCCACATCAATATATTCACAAAGCTCCGTAGGCTACACGTTTGTCAAAAAAAGGTCTGCCAGAAAATTTACATAAAAAAGGAGCTTCTTTCACAAATTCAATAGATTCTAAGGGAAATAATTATATTGGTTTATTTATACTAGTTCCATAAAGTTAAATGGAAATCGAATTAAAATATTTTATAATTTCTTTCATTACGAAAAAAGATGACACGAGAGATGTTTGTACAAAACAATACTACAAAATAAATTTACAATAAGAAACATAACAACCTTGGATTATTGAGTAGGGGAGTTTAGCCTTAATATATGAAGCATGGCATTCTTTTTGCTTGATTCAAAATTTCAACATTCGGTTTATTGTGTGTAATTGCAATTTGTAAGGTTTCCTGTTATGTCTGTCTGTCAGCCGTGCTCTTGTTTTTGATTTTGTCTTCTTCATTTCACTAAAACCTATTCACAGATGTACGTACTGCCAAAGATAGAAGACATTAACAAAATATATATTTATGATTCCCTGAATACTTGTTATTAGTCACGTACATCGAATAAAAATCAATTAATATAGAATTTTCAATAAACTTACATTTTACTGCAGAGTCACGCAGCGAATCTATAAATTCTAATTCAAGTTCAGTTGCAACACTTCTAAAGTCCACTGAAAATGTCAATCAGAACATTCTCATGAAAATTTTATTCTCACGAATATCGAAAAAATTTCCTCTTGAATTCCTCTTTCAAACTTGAAATTCACTGCATATAATCGTTTGAATTCCACATTGTAGATTTCTTCATACACTCGATCAATTTTGGAAAACTGAATGGAATTCCTGATCTGTCTCTGTCTTAACTAACAGCTGACTTCCCTATAGTATGAAATTTTACTCAAATCTATCACAGAGTTAAATATTCTGAACAAGTAGATCTTTTTCCAGTAAGCATTGGTCATAATTGAAATGACCTGTAATATCAACAAGAAAAGCAAATATCTCGATAAGTTCCTATCCTTGAACACGTAAATATATTTCCCTTTAGATTTCATTAATTATGTTGAACTTCGCGCTTCAAAGAAAACTGACACAGAAACATCTTTCTTCAGATCAATCAATGTGCTTCCACATCGCAACATAATTATGCTCAACTTCCAAAAGTCTCAAGGACTTTTGAAATTGTCAGTGATTACGTCCTTTAGAACGAGAATGAAATTTATCATTTTTACTTCAACAGTCGTTACACGTTGAAAGTTTGAGAAGAATATCTTTCACATATATTCTTAGTGGATGGTACAGTGGAAAGTCATACTATTATTTCCAATTGTCTTCGTATCAAATTTGAGTAATGTGGCTGCCTACTCCTACATTGGTATGCAAGACTTAATTAGCAGAGTTCTTTTTTGCTATAACTCTACGAGAAATCTTCTGAGATACATGAAATTCAGAAATGAGAGACAGCATTTTGTATTTAAGCCATGATGAAAGAGTAGCTGCGCCAAAATGAATGTGTGGAATCGAAAAAAAAGTGCTTTACTGAACTCATGGTATCGTTACACATGATTGTCTGTTCAAGAGGAAGAACCGCAAGCAGAGGTTCATTAGTATGGGATATACCCTCCCCTTAAAGCAAAGGTTACTTCGCACCAGAATGTAAAACAATTTGTAAAATAAGAGTGCCCATTCCTCAATCGGTATCTGTTTCAGTTGTTGCGTGTTCCCTGGAGGATATAACCGTGCCGAAAACATCTGCCAAAAGCTTTCCATACATGTTTCAAGAGGTTTAAATCAGGGGAGTACGCTGGCCGATCCATTCGAGTGATATCTTCTATTTTCAGTAACTGTTGAACATCAGCAGTCCAGTATGATCATCCATTGTCAATTATAAAAACGAAGTCTGGTACAATAGCTCTTCGGAATAGATGCACATGGAGATCACCTCCTTACAATAGCAATCTACAGTTACAGAGTCCTGATGAAAATGCGCAGCTCAGTCCATCCATCCAGTATAATAGCTCCAAAGATAATAACTCCAGGACCAACGTAACGGTCTCTTTCCGAGATATTACTGCTATGAAACCGTGTCCCGGCCTCTCTCTAAATCAACTGGCGTTGAGATTCGCTTATGGCACTGAAACGGCTGATCCGTAAAGAGAGCACGGCTCCATTGATGATATGTCCAGTTTTTGTGCTTTTTACACCACTCTAAAAGGTGCCGCCGATTACCAACTTTCAAATACATACAGTGTACAGGGCCACAATTGTATAGATCATCTTTGTGAAGGCATTTGACCACAGTAAAACGCGGCATTTGTCGCCCTGTTGTTGTATACAGTTGCTCAGCAATGGTGCTTCCTGACTCAGCATCGGGCTCCTTTCACCTCCAGCACAATATATCGGTAGGCCACTGCAGTTGTTTTCCTAGACGACTACCACCAAACTTTTTAACAATTTTACATATAGTTTGGAAGCGCGTGAAATGACACTTACATTGATTCTAAATTCAGCTACAATGGTCAAAATACGCCCCTCCTCCAGCTTTCCGATTATTACTCCACGTGCGTCAACCCGGTGATTTCTCCAAGTCATACTTCACGAAAGAACTCGCTTTCACTTGCAGTGATTATCTTCAATTGCGCCTCCGCTTAACCACACTATAGTCTAGAGCGACGTATGCCGATCACACGTGTTTTGTGTACGCTTACGTTGCCTATGACTTTTTGTTCCTGACATTTGCATGCACATCACATTCCTACGTAAGGATGACAATCTGAGATCGATTAATCGAAAAATCGATTTCTCGGGCCAAAAAATTGATTTTTTTAATTGATATGTAGCATTGAATCGATTCAGTGAATCGATATTTCATCCTAGAAAATCGACATTCGATTTTTTCTGTTTTGGTAGAAACCATAAAATTATTTACAATTAGTTGAATGCATTGGAATGTCAGGGCTTAAGAGAAGAATTTAAACACTATTTATCGCAGCCAGTTGTGTACCTGAAGTATGATCCTATAATTTACTGCAAGGGCCGAAAAACTCTATCATCATGTTCCCTCAATAGTTATGATGTATATGAGTATCATGGGATCATATATTCCTTGTGGGCGCCTTTTTTTGATTGCCGACAACATCGCAAGTCATGAGCGGAGCCGATTGGATCCCAGTAGACTTGACAGATTTTTGTTTTTAAAAAGCTTATATATTAAGCATTGGGAATATAAGCTATATATTCTACTTTCTAAACTTTTTAATGTAACAAATACACTTAGAAAATAAATGTCTTATTTTATACCTTAGACCTTACCTTAGATATGGTAATAAAATTAATTGTAATTGTTGATTTCCCTGAACTAAAAAGTTCCCTGATTGTATTGATAAGAGATTGTTTATTATGGTATATTTCTTGTTTTTAATAAAATGGATTCATGTTTACATTTTAAAAGCAGACTTGAAAAAAAAATCGATCTTTTAGACTTCGATTTTTTTTGTGAATCGATTCACCAGGTTACGATTCGAATCGATTTAAAATCGATATTTTTAGGAATGAATCACCATTCCTATTTCTACATAAATGAGTGTTTTGACCGCAATAACTTCTTTGACCACCAGTGTACTTTTTTTCCAGTCAGAGATTTAACACCATGAATGGTCTTAGTAGATATATTGTTGAAGAATAAATCATATTTATCAAAACTATGTATCAGACTAGAATGCAAATCTGTTTCTCTCGTTGCGCTTTTAAAAACAACGACACTGACGAATTTCTCACAATTGTAATCCCACGAAAATATATATAAATGGCTGCTTGCGTTGTATCAGTTGCGTCCCTTGATTCATCCATTGCTACAGAATAAAAGTCATTTTTTTGCATTTGTGTTTTAATTTATTGAATATGTACGTTGCGAGATCCTTCACTCGCTTAGATTCTGATACACCACACTAGCTAACATTCGATATGGTTTGCGTCTGTGAGGGATAAAGCACATTAACTGCACTCTCAAGGCATTTTTTTACAAACTCTCCATTAGCAAAGGGATTTCCATGCTTGCTAATTTTTGTTATCATTATGTAGCTAAAAGGAACATTATTTTCATATTCTAGATTCACTGTGGTAAAAAAAAGAATGGCTATTTAAGTTTGATTTTCTTCCGCTCAACTTATCACTTCGAAAATGACCTTCCAATGCATAATATTTTCACAGTGCTTAGTATCCCAATGTCTCTTAATGTTATATTTTTCTTCACCAATACACTCTCGTTGCAAATAAAGGAATACCCCTTACTCTTATATTCGACAAAAAAAAAAAAAGGTGTGACAACTTTTCTTGAAAAAATCGCACTATTTCTCCATTGTTTTTCTTTATCACGGTTTGCTGCTCTGTACTCATTCAAAGACCATAAATGATTCTGGGTTTCAGAATTTTGAATGGGTGTGAGTAATTTAACTTAAAACCAACTGCATAAAACCTGCTTCTTAAACCAAACAAATATTCACAGCCACTTTGTCTTGTTTACTGACTTTGATAATTGATTGTAACCTCTAGGAGAAAAAGCATACTGTTTATTCCCCATATCCTCTATAGTCACGGAATGCAAGAAGTCACCTTTAGCGAAGTATTGGCGAAAGATTAATATCTGTTAGGGATAAAATCCAACTTCTTTCCGAATAATTGTTTAGATTTTATGCATAGTCACAAATTTTCCATTTTAAAAATGATTTAATATTAAATAAAATTTTTGAAAAATTCGTAATTTTCTGAAAAAGTTTTCCCAAATGGATATCAAACATGTCAATAAAATGTTTTAAATATCAAAAATAACAAAAAATAATAAAGTTTTACGATAAAAAGATGTCAGTTTTTCTAGATATTGTTTCGAATTTAAATGAGGGGACAATACAATGCTGGCGGGCCTCTAAAATGTGGAACATTAATGACCCACGAGCCAAGAATTGTGTGAAAACCCTTACCTGAAAGCATTCTCAGTTTATCTCTCTAAGTATAGCAGCTACTAGTGTTTTCTAAATATATGCCACTTCAGTGTTTATAATCTAAAAATAGGTATTTCTATTTCTATTGTGAAGGTATATTTCTCAACTCAGATTTTACACACAGATCCGTTTTATTTTAGATTCAGATTAGTTTATAAATATTTGAATTATGCTGAGGTAATAGTGTTTATAAATGACACGGTAGCTAAAAAAAATCATACAAAAAGTTCAAATATTCAATACATTTTAACATTTTATAATTTTATCACTAGCCTTTAAGAAAGAAAGCCTAGTAGAAAATCTAATCACAAAATATTATTCATTTTACATATGCAAGAAGTAATGGGAAGAAGACCTGATTAGATTGAATTTGCAAGTGCTTTAGTATGTATGTCACAAGAAAATGATGGAATTAGGGCTTTCATCAATAAGGGAAGATGGGGGGTAAACAATTCACGGAAGATGTTAAAAAAAAGTCTCTTTGAGGTAACTTTCCTGATGTAAGTAAGTGATTTTATCAAATCCCCCAACTGTTTTAGTAATATGATGAAATGAACAAGTCAGCATTTGTAGAACTCTATTTTCGCTTGTTACCACTACCTTTTACTGTCCCTCGCTCCTCGTCCGTGCCAGGAAGTGCCGGGCTTCTGACGTGACGCACCAAAACAAAATGACCTAGATATATTTTTTTAGTTTTATTTAGTTATATATTATTTGCATTATTATAGTTTGATTGATATACCACATTTGTATGCCTGAAAATTAGAAACTGGAAAAAGCTTCAATTTAAAATATAAATAAACAAATTACGAAAATCGAACACGTTCCCTTTATAGATAAAAAAAACTTTTTGATTGTAAAAAAAAGTTAATTTAAAAAGGGAAATAATCACTATATATATATATATATATATATATATATATATATATATATATATATATATATATATATATATATATAAAGGTGTTACAAATAAAGCAGGATATTTCTGAAATAAATTGATCATCTCCCTTAGGATTTGATGAAATCCCTAATTTAATCATTTCCCTGCGACATATACATCGTACAGAACTTTGTACCCAAAATTGCCGTCTCATTCCTTTCAGCTTTATTGCTAGTTCAGGGTTCATTAATTGTTCATTTTGACGAATAGTGGCAGTCAGTTTTTCAGCAACACATGTTAGTAGATAAAATATCTGAAGAATTAAAAAGGCAAAGAAATACCACAGAAACATTAAAAAGCAACGCAACTCTCTTAATTGAAGATTTTGGCAATACGATATGATCAAGTGGCATGCAATACCGTCAGTTATCAAACATTTGTCTGTGATGACAATGACGAATACACACTGGAAATATATATACTCTTTCTCAGATTCTACTACACAAGGATACTGATAGAAGAAAATGACATGTTTTCTATTCACATACCAACACATATTATAACTCAAGATTACATTATTTGTTTATAGCAAAGATAGCTCACAGTAATTTAGACTATATAACTGTTTTTTATTGAAAAACTTGTTTTTCCTAATTACAGTAACTAACCATTCCACACACGAATCCAGACTCGTGGAACTGACAGTTAGTCCAATACGTTCCTATGCGCGGAATAAGGATTTGTCTGAAAAGATGGCATGAAACCAGTCGTGTGCCCATGATCTCCGTTCAACGCACAACTACACGTATGTCTATGCTGCTATACCAAAGGAAACTGCTACGATTGTTGCCATTCTGACAGTATGTGATGTTCCTGACTCCTGTGCATACAAAATAATACAAAACAATACAAAAGTGCCAATTTCCTGATTAAGCAATCGTAATGGGTGTCTACAATCTCACGTCACACGAACTATATGTTTGTCTTCTAGAATGTTAATGATCGAGTGCTTTACTATTCTTCTTCGCAATCTGTGTGACTTTCTTTGATTCAATGATTTCATACTCGCTTAGCAGTTGTGGGATCGTAAATAATGTTTGTAAAAGTTACCCCGAGCAATAATTTACCGTCCCATTGAGCCACAATCCTACTGCGGTCAAATTCCAACAAGTGTTGGAACAAGTTTCTGTATATACGAGGTTTAAAATAACTTTTATACAAATAACCATTTTATTGCCATTTTTAAAGGAGTAAGTTCATTGTACAGTCCTTTTTACACAGACAGGTGGCATTCATCCGAACCCTGTTGTTTCAATGCTTTTAAGTTCTAATGATTTACATTTCCAAGCATGTTGTATCCTTCTTGAAAATTTAATGCGTTTCGCCTTCAAGTTATAGCAATTTTAATGGTCAGCAGCGTAGTTAATTAGCCATCTGCGTCCTCGGGCGTAATTGGAGGATCAAAAAAACCGGCATATAAATATTATTCCTAATTAGAAGCAGTATACTTTCCTCTGGGCTTATAATGAAGCAGTCCTCTCTTCAATAGAATCAATAAATCTTATGTAATTTACGCAGTTGAACCCCTTTAGTCTGGATTCCGTGGAAAGAGTGGGTGGCATTTAAGGTTAAGGAGTCTCTCTAGTTATTAGACGTGTTCACATTAAATCTTTTGTATGATGACTCAAAAGAGAGTAATTTAAGATCACACACATTTTCATACAGTTTGAAAGGGAGTTCTGTGATTATTATACAGGAAATTATAAACTTATGACTTTTTTCCATATTTAGAGCAGTTCACGGTATTCTAGATTTGATTCACAATGGAAATAATTCGAAACATTCTTTTCAAAAATGGTAAAAAAGGAATTTATTATTTCACTTTAAAGTAGTGAATCTGTTAAGAGAAACGAAATCTTTTTTAAGCAAAATCACATTGAGGTGTTTTAAAGTTCTTACTAGCTGTCAAAGTTAATTGAAGTAGTGCTATATATAAAAAGGAATTAAAAGAACTGGGTTTTTTCACCTAATAATTCTTGTAGATTGTATTTATAGTTTTGAAGCAATTCAGAAACATTCCAAAACAGAATATTATTTTTCAATACATTTTGTTCATTCTTAATGTGAGGCTTACCTCAGACTGACACTTGGCAAAGAAACGAGTAAATAATTTTAATACATTTTTGAAGGGAAGGGTGATAGTATAAGGAAATTTAATCTTTATTTGTAGAAACGCATGTACCAAATTTTGCAGGTTTTTTTGAATACATCTCAAAGAAAATCAAAATTATGAGATTAAAAATATGTATTGTTTGTTGAGACAAATTAAACAGAAGTTTTGATGTACTGCTCATGGCATACAATCACACAAATATGCATGTTTATAAATAGTTAATTATTCTCTATTATAGTACCAGAAATCACATGAGAACACTTAAGATACATGAAACATACAAAACATATGTCGGAATTTAAAACGGATATTAGCATTATATATATACTAAGAGAAAAAAACAAAAAATAATAAATTCCTAGTGTTCATGTTTTTGATGATTGTATATATATATTGTAGTAGCAACCGATCATTTCACTAACTTCCTTTCTTAGTTTATGCATTCTCTTTTAAATTTCCAGACATTAAATGAATTAGGAAGTTAAATGTGTTAGATGAAGAAATGTTATATTAAGAAATCATGATATTGTTTTCTTGTTTATATTTCCTATCACAAATATCTAAAATAAATATATGCGGTATGAAATATCTTTGAAATCTTTTTATCCCAAAATCGTAGTGACAATATTGCTGACTCCCATTTTATTCATTCATTGCGACAGATATTTATTTTTTAAAATAAATTCAAAACAAATTTCCATGAAACCGGAAGTTATTTGGTGTTGCCGTGAAAATCATTTTCCTCTACTTCATCAAAATATTTACTTGTACATGTATATTTCTAATTCTAAGTGGGGAACTATAAATTGGGGAAATATTTATTGGGAAGTTAAAAAGTGTTTTAATAGATAAACTTTTTTTTCAAAAGTTGGTTATAACAAGTGGAATTGTTTCTTGTTCATATACAATTGCAGTTTCACAGAAAATTATAGCCATGATTTATTACCTGAAATTTAACAGTTAGTTGTCAAGCAGTTTTATTTCCAATAATAATTGAAACTTCGATGTTAAAAATAAGTTTTATAGCTGTATCAGAAATTATTCTTCAATTTAATTATAGTAGAATAACTTTATTCTTTTTTTTTTTGCATCTTTGTTTCCATTGAGATGTGTGTATTGTAAATCTGTATTATTTTTTGTGAAGCTTACTCTTAAGAAGAATGAATAAAAAATACGTAATTTAAACAAAAAATTATTTATTCAAGATAAATAAAAATTGATTAATAAAGTTTATCTTCCTGTAAACTTATTTAATTATGATTAATTAGCAAGTCATTATTATTTTGATTATTTTTCAGACAGTCATATTTTTTTTTCTTCTTATGAATTGATTTTTCATACATTTGACGAAATATTTTATACATATAAAATATAATTTTCTAAGGATTTTTATTAATTAAATGTTTTTCAAAAATTTCAAACTTTGGATGAACATATATTTGTTCCAAATTCGTAATAAGTAAAAAATTGTATATGATTTTAAATATTTAAAAATTAATTTTTTTAATATTTAAAATTGGTATTTAAACCAACTTTAATGTACACAAATATTATTTCAATTTTACTTAAATATTAAGTTTCATATGTATCACTCTTCCAGTAAAAATCAACATTATCCGTAAGCATCTGAATTCGCATAGTTTAAAAAATTAAATTCATAAAAGCATTCTTTTCATGTACAAAAATTCTAGAATTTAAAAAAAAAAAAACTTTTTTTAAAAACATTACTTTTTTTATTTTAAAAAGATGATCAGAGTTGCATATTTTTCATCTCATTTTAATCTCTAATGCACAAACATTAGAAAATATGGAATATTTGTTCACATAAAAATGCATACTACACATCTGAAAAAACAGTATGTTACATTTAAAAAAATAATACTTACAAGAGCACTTACACCCACATTTTCTAGTTAGTACACAAGCAGAAATTTTAAGAAAATCAAAAAGAGTTTTGTCATTTTTCATGGAACTTATTTATTTTTCTATGAAAAATTTATGATGGAACTTACACCCATTGCAAAAATAATATTTGGGAAAAATTCTAAAGAAGTATTTTCAGGCAAACGCTAGCTCCACAAGTTTGAGATATAGAGTACCTTTTATCTAGAGTCCCCTTACTACCAGGACTGGAGTATTTGCTGCAGATGAAAGATTAAAGTGTCAGAAAGGAATGCCAATTCCTTAAACACTTGGGATTCGGTTAATATGCTTTCCCTTGCAGTATTGTTCTCTTTCTGATTGAAAAGAAAAATATTTAGATACTTCTTTTAAAGAAACATGTGTTGTCATTTTTGTCTTTTGTGTGTAGGCCATTTCTCGCTATTTGGCCTTGTACAATTTCGTGGGCCTCGATCTGACATCGTCAGACAGGTGGCATTAGTAACAACAACAACATATCTTACGATGCAGGGTATATGTGACCCAGGTAGTGCTGAAAACTGTTTCATTTCTCAAATATCCTAGAATTTCCTAGATAATCTGAAATTTTCCAACACTCGTTTATCTGCCTATAAATTACTAGGCACTCGATAAAGTGAAAATGAGACATTTGGGGGAGCGACGTTTATGTATGCTTAAATCAAATATCATTTATTATTATTTTTATATGTAAATAATCATGTCAATACTATGAAACAATCAATACTTTATTTGATAAATCAATCATCAATCAATTGAAAAAACTATAATACAAAGAATCAAAAGGTTTGATTATTAGTTAGCTCTTCGCGTTTTAGCTTTCGGCGTTCAGTGATGTAGGGTCTTAGTCAGCCACTCAATTTGATATATCAGTATGTGCTACTATATTTTGTAATATTAGCACTTTTAACATTTAATTTGTTTCCATAAGATACTGTCGTCGTAATTAAATTTGCTATAAATTAATTCAAGGTGATCGAATAAATTAACCGTCTCTGACACTCTATTTCTAAACGTTTAATGTAAATTATTCTGAGATGAGTCAACGTTCAATCCAAATTCCTAACAGAAAAGAAATGAAAACAAGTAATGTCAATTCCTACTTGGAAAGAATTTGTTTTTTTATTTTAGCAACTTTTTATTAAAAAGTTACAATTAATATGAATATGTATAAACATATGACAGAATCACAACATTAAGTGATAATTAATTTTTATTAATTATCATTAAAGTATCGTATTGTCATAAAAAACAATCGTGTATTAAAAATTTTAGTTCAACTGAATGATTTAACACGTGAGAAAAAAACCTTTTCTTGACACAAGTCACCAAAATGGTTGCAAAGTCCCCAAAAGTGCCAACGTGGCTGTATTTGTAATTCTTTAAATAATTAGATTTAATCAATTCATTTTTATTAATTATAATTAAATTACTGTATTGTGATCCAAAATAATCATGTATATAAAATTTCAGTGGAATTGAGCGCTTTAAAATATATTTTATTAACGATTGAAAATTCCACCAAGATAAATAAATAAATAAATATAGAGAGAGAGTGAGTTAATAGTAGGAATTGTGTGTAAAAAATAAACTTTTCAACTTTAATTATATCTACAATGTGAATATTCCTTTGTTAAAATGCGGAGAACTCTTGATTCCGCACTTTAATTGGCGAGGTATCGTACTCTCTCGCGTCGAGGAGACCCTAGGGTTCTAGGAGCTCTAAGCCACACTGACACTAAGTACGTACCCTTTGTATGCTCTGGCTTGGGGCTTAAAAGCTGATTTTGTAGGGGACTTAATATTCTCCATTGTGCCAACGTGATGTGTATCAGTTAATCTCTACAAATTAGCATAGTAGTCTTTACACCAATGTCCTTTCAGTTTTAACCATAACATATACGCAGAAAATCTTCAATATGGAATTCTTAAATTCCATGTTAACGAAAACACTGATACTAAGAAACTGTGAATTTGATTGCGGAGTATCTCACAAATGTAGTCGACAAAAATTAGATGGAATATCTTTAATAAATTCCGCACAATTTTGGTCACATCTAAATCAGTGTTATTAGCTTAAACAAAAATAAACAATAATACTAATTGATTTGTTAATTAACTTGATTAACATAATTATTCATCTTCTGAAACAAAATGCTTTTCATTTTTGACAATCTGATTTTTTCCTTGAACTTGATTTTTCCTCTTAAAATAAGTGAACATTTCAATGAGAAAAAATATATATTCAGCCATATCAAATGAATTTCACAATATAAAATGTGTGTCTGAAATAATTGATGCGAGGACATTTTTTACCAAATATTATTAATAGTTTTTTATGCGAAAATATAGATTCTTTTTTTCCCCAAATTTAAAAGTTTTTAAGAAATTCAAAAACTATGAAATGTATAAATGATTAAGTAAAGTAACAAATAAAAGGGAAGTACACGTTATAGATTAAAATATTTATACAGGAAGTGTTCCAAGAATAACGATCTATATCTATGAAAACAGTAATGTATTAATTTCTTTCACAAGTGTTCGAAGAAATGGTTTCCTTAGAACAAAATTTTTTATAAAATCTTTGATGTCTGGACTTCAATGAGAATAAAAAGAAAATATCATCAAATTATTAAAACTGCTTATTGAACTCATCCACTTTTAACATCAACAGAAAATTGAATGTTAATTTTAAGCATATTAAATTCAAAATTAAAATAACGATAAATTTCGTGATTTGATTATTTTAAAAGAAACTTACATTTAAAAACATTTTATTTCTTCAAGTATTTCCTGAAGTAAGATACTAGTATTTAAATAGTGTTGCTTTTTGATAAAAAATTATGTAAAATTCCTAGATTTTCAATTATTTAATAATTTTGAAATATTCTATGTATCTCCCGAAAAATCATAAATTTCAGTATAATTTTTTTCTAAATAATGTTGTTAAAATAACTTTTTTTTACATTTGCATAAGTGAAATAAAATTATCCTTTAATGTTTAAAACACATATATTCTTTTTTCCTAAAAAAAAAAAAAAAAAAAAAATTCTTCTTACTGGAAAACCAATATTCAGTAGTAATAACCCTAAATGCTGACGACGTTTCTTAAAAAAATTAACTTTATGTATTTCAAGCTAAACATTTACCCAAAATTTAAAAGTAAATACATATATTGAGCATACACTTAGTTTTATGTAATTTTATTGAATAAAAAAATAGACGCTTTTACGACCGTTTTCTTCAAAATTATACGACTGTTAAGGAGATGTACTTCTGCTTCGATATACGATACGTTATAGTCAATGTTAACATATATTTACTAAATTTGTTAAAAAAATTTTGAAAAATATCACAGTAAAACAACAATTCAAAGGAGCTTTTTAAAAATGATTTTGAGTTTTTTCAAACGTAAATCAATATAAATATTTATATCTCAACTGGAAGGTCATTGAGTGAAAAAAATTCTCCTTTGACAATTTATTTTTATAAAATAATGCAGGCGATAAAAATTTTAAAAAATAAATTGTTTATTTTCCAAAAATACAATGCTTTTTCGATTACTGCAAACCTTTAATTTAAAAACTGCTGAGTTTTTATAAATATTTTAAAAATAATTGCTTTACTGAATCTGAAAAAGTCCCATTTTCACTAATACAATTGATAACATAAAAATTGAGTACATAGTTAGATTAATCTCAACATTTTCATTAGCATAAAAATATTAACAAATTGCAACGAGAAATGTATGAGAGAAATATGAATGAAATAAAGAACTAAAATATCATAAATTAAGATTTTTTTAAAACAAAAAAAATGCCAGAGAGAGCATATTTTATTTAAGACAAAGGTCTATTCTTGTATGAAAGAATTGTATTTTTAGGATTATGCATCAGAGAATTCGTGTCTTTTCTTAACGAGCAAGTGGCAGTTATCTCACACTATTTACTAACAATTCTAAAATTAGTTAGTACATACACCGGTTAAAACAATAAAAATACGTAAAAATATTTTTGGACATAAAATTAACTATTGCTCCACATATTGCTCCTGTCTCTAAAGAAAGGTACATCTAAACTAATCCATTTACTCCACAATTTAATATCTAGTAGGAATAAAGCTAGAGCTGCAGGCACGGAGTTTTCTGCTCTTCAGCTATATCTTACGACTAATAATGTTTTATACTTGCTTGTTCTATCCAGGATTGGCTGCAATGAGCCCTCTAAAAGATTGCAAGTCCTTACAAATAATTAGTCAAGTGCGATATTAAAAATTCCGAGATTTGTGAGAGGTACCGGGGGTTATAATTAAAGTTACACTATTCGGAGGACTATAGAACCCGTTCTGCTTATCTGATTTTGATGAAACTTGGAATATATGCTTTATATATAGACCATGGGAAAAATATCTGCAAGAAAAAATAGTAATAATTTTAACCACCAGGAGGCCTTTATTGAATATTCCTTATGTAAATCCGTAAAACCTCTACATAAACCTGCAGACATAGCCAGATAATTATTCAAAAAAAAAGCACGTTTGTCATCGTTAATTTTTTCTCCTTTACAGGAACGACAATGTTTACGAATCACTATCTGTGTGCAAGATGAAGCAACTCCTCACATTGAGCGCTATGTTAAAGCACTGCTTAGTGCTAACTTTGGCGATAATCGTTTTTATACAGATATTTTCCGGATGCATGGCCTTCTCTCTCACCCGACTTAAATGCCCGTGATTTCGGGTTGTCGAAATTTCCGAAAGACTGACCATGTTTGTAGAGCAGGATTTAACACTTTACTCGATTTGAAAGATAGCATTATACACCATGTGGCTGAAATCCCTCGTGAGTTGCTTCGCGCTACCATTGAAAAAGCTATAATCAGCGTTCAACATGTTACTAGTGTCAATGGAGCACATTATGACGGGCTCACGCGTCTTTTCTTTAACATGTCATTTGGGTTCTTTGGGCCAGAATTAATGACAGCTCTTTTCCAACTAAATCCAAGAAGTGAAGTGTGAATGAAAGATGCAAATTAACAAGATTTAAAATACCGGAACTTAGAGTAAACAAGATGGCAATTTGTGGCAGTTGATGGCAAGTAGAGAAATGTTAATATAGTTCGTGGTTCAAAGTTGGATAGCGTTACGTGGTGGTGATTAGAAGTTATAATTGATAAAGTTATAGAGAACCAAGGTACATACCAGTGCACGCAAGTAAATACAAGATTACCTTAAGGAAATTAGTAATTGATTCTTCAGACTGCAACAAGGTAGGATTGATTATTTCATATTAGAATCAGTGATTGTATTAGAACTGAATTTAGGTGATTCAGTTATTGATAGTGGTCCGAGTTAGGCTAAATCGTTATTATCTATATATATATATATATATATATATATATATATATATATATATATATATATATATATATATATATTGTGTCTTACGTATTTTGCCATCGTAGATTCTCTCACATTAATTATTATAATTTAATTTGTTAGAAGTTTAAGTTGAAAATCTTAATGAAGATATATTAAGATTATGTTTCCTTCTAGTTCTTTCGTTAATCCTACGGCTCACGCTGATAATCAAAGAGATGTTCACCCGAGGGGGGATATCACAACATATTGAGCATATTCTGTGATTGAATAAATCTTAACTATTCTAACATTTTTTTGTCCTTTTTTTAGGCATCACATTTCCTCCTAGTGGTCAAAATTCGAACTATTTTTTAAATGCAGAAGCCTTTTCCCCATGGTCCATATAGCATGTATTCCATCAAAATCCAACAAGCAGAATGGGTTGTACAAGCCTCTGTTAATAGGGTAACTTTAATTATAACCACCCGGTATTTGGCCTTGAGACCAATAATACTTCCTGAATGTTTTAGCTAAAGAATAACCACATTATTATAGGTAATATCATCACTTATAAAGTTGAATCTTGATTCGCATCTGGGAAAGAAACTAGTACAGTTTCCTATCCTAATCATTTTCATGTATGATTAATTTAAAGACTTAAAAGTTTAATATCTTGAAGGATTTATTTTAAAGAAAATTGATGAATTGAGATCAGGTTTCTCTCGTATAATAATAATTTCTTAAATTATTTGGAAATGATGGGAGTTCTTAGAATTGCTCTTTCAACTTCTTGATGCTTCAACATTTGGAGTATTTATTGAAAGGTTTTGTGTAACGTGAAACTAAAAGACCAATGTTTAAAATTTTTAACTATACTTAATTTAAAACTTTTATAAAAATATTTAATGTTCTTTTATTTATATTACAAAGTTATTCGCTTCAATTAAAATTATCTCAAGTTATATAAGCATAAATGAATCAAGTTAGTATCCAATCTAATTTTTCTCCATTTAAGTTATTAATTTAAAGAAATTGATTAAAATTTATTAACATAATGAATAGAATTGCCAAAATAACGCTAATGTGACATAAAAAGTTTTGAAGACAGTTTTGCTTGTTTAACTTATTGTACAGAAAATTGGAAATAATAATGTACAAATTCTTGGAAAAAATCCTTTCTTGATCTTACTTTTTCTCTTAATCTTTTTAAAAACTTTTCCAAGTTATCTTTTGAGAAAAAGAGAGAATAGTTTGTGTTTTAGAATTCCAATTTACTCAAATATTCTTTCATAAAATGAGACTGAGTTTTCTATTCACTTCCGCCCACTCACATTATCCCACGCACGTTTCTACTACCATTCTTATCAATTTTGTTTGTTAATGTCCTCAAACGCAATTGCGATAGCTCTTACAGAACCTTCTATGATTGTCGACATGTAAATGACACTGATAAAAAGAGACGGGTAATCATAAAATAAATATTTATTTCTTATGCTAAAGAAGTAAAGCAAACATGAATACAGAGAAATATTTTAGTTCTGGTTTTAGAATTCTCTTGAATGTTCAGATGACTTTCGAATGCTAATGTTTAATGAAATTGACTCCCACTCGTATGAAGATTTTTTTCGCATGTCGTGTAATTTTTAATATTGAACATTGATTTAAATAGGGCTGCTACTTTTTTCTAAGATTATGAAACATTATTCGTGAAGTCGACGTTACAAAATATTTTAACGCAAAACAGTACATGTAATAAAAACGTCAACCCTACAACAATCTAGACAAAGTATTAAAAACTTAATACCTAGCTTTCCTTTAATTTTTCATCTTCACAATTTACATAAGCATTTTATTTTATTTTCTAATAATTATTTAACCTCTAATTATAATTGAATAGATATATTATCTAGAAGAAGGGTCGGCATCCTCTTAGCTGTGGTGTGTCAAAACAATTTACCAGTATGATCCAGCATGCCACACAGTAAGACATTTATTTAACAATTTTATTCTAGTGACAATGCACGCAGAATTAGAGAACAGGGGTCAATAATTTAGAAATTTACAGTTTTATTATGTATTAGCTTTGCATCATTTAAAGATAGTTCTTAACATAAAAATAAACAGCATTAAGTATGACTATTTCTTCAACCAAAATAAAAATTGCACATATATTATGGATTTTAAACAGATTCTTTTAAGAAACAGACAACATAAAATATAAGTATTTACAAAATATAAGTATTACAAATTTATAAACTTCCATCTGCTCAAAAATTGACACAATTGTAGAGTAGTGAAGAATGCCACTGAGAGAATCGTACCACGTGCCGCATGCATCCCACAGGTTGCCGATCCCTGATCTAGAAAGTAATTGATTAGAAAAACATATATAAGTTTTCAGCATAATATTTTTAAAGACTCTACTATATTCAGAATAAACTTTCTATTAAGGAAAGAATTTTGAATCATCTAAATTAAAATTCCCTTCTTTGAATAACCTTAGCAATTATATCGAAATTATTCTTGCGTCTGACAAATTATACTTGGTTATAATTTAAATTTAATTAGTTTCTTTTTCCGATATAAAAAAGTAATATTTTTATTGGTTAATGTATTAAACGTTACAGAGCAGTTTTCAAATTATCGTATCTATAAAGATGTTATGTACAACAAATAATCATTTTTCCTTTATTTCAAATTATGCTTTTCGATCTAATTATCAGGAATTTCATGAAATCTGAAAAAAAATTTATTTTGTATAACTTTTTTTTTAAACACAAATAGTGGAAAATAAATCCACAAATATTTTTAAGATATGATTTAAACATGTAGTACATTTTTTAAATACATGTATTGAATTTCATTTGTAGATTAAAAAGGATTTAAAATACAAACAAAAAACCAAGTTTATTTTGTAAAATAAAGGAAGTTTAAAATAATGGCATGTGTGTGTAATACTAAATATCCTACCTTGAATCTTAAAAATCATAAAAATGATAATTTAGATTGTTACGACCCGCGTGTGCAAGGAGCGCTAATAGTCATCTTTGTTTATATTTTGTATTCAGTATTCCTGTATACAAAACAGACACACAGTGGTACATGTATACATGTGGTCTCCAACACAGTGGTCTTCAACCCCCTCGGTCCACGGACCGGTACCGGTCCGTGGATCAAATACTACTGGTCCGCACAAGTCATATTAAATTATTTCCACTTTATTTAATGCGGTCTTGTAGGCTACTTTTTTATGAAAAACACTTTATAATCATTCTTGGTGTAGCTATATTTTATTCTGAAGGCACGATTAAATGCAATTAAAGTAAAATTATTAAAACAAATCAATCTAAAATATAAACAATCAATGTCCTCCCTCTCAGCGAGCCGTGGTAAAATTATCCAACGTTGACCGGTCCGCGACCATAAAGAGCACGACGCACCAACCGTCACTCAATAAACAATCACTTTAGTATTATACTCCACCGTTCTCTATATTTGAGTATATAAGTTATACATAACCCAAACTCTGCTTATAAACTGTTCTGCGTACATTTGTAGTCAGCCCACAACATAGATAAAACTATAGGTTGACACCCATAAGTATATTTCCACTTTCTGTAAATAAAAACAAAATATATAACTAAAAGCAAATATTGGAACACAGACTAAACCTAACAGCTTCTTTTCAATACGAAGACCATCAGAATTGCTACTTTTATCTTATCGTGAATTCAGTTTTTGTATCCCTGTTGTGTAAGGGACAACAGCTGGGATTTGGAGTGGGCATGTAATAACTGTCTTTGGGTTTCCTTACTCTATAGGGAAATTCTTACCACAAACAGAAATCTTCAAGTACAAGAAAAACATCTCCAAAATGGACTACCAACCTATTAACAAAAGTTTGCCACCAAAGAGGCATATCCACCCATTTCATTCTTCATAAAAAAACATTATATTTATCGTCAAACATTTGACAGCATTAACGTCGCACCATATGTCTGTTCACGAAACATCCGTACCATACACTAGACACAGTACATAAAAAAAAGTTTTATCAGTGCGTGTACTTTGTGTGTTCCAAAAATTTATCATGAAATTTGCCTCCAATAGGCAAGAAAAGGAACGGGGCCACTACAACGGCGTTATTACAAGTGCTGAATTTGATTATCGGGAAATGACAAGTGGTGCATACCATAGACACCCCGGATTTCTACCTCTCATGCACACTCGTCTCGTTTGCAATGCAGGAAACTTGCCTTTCTAAATTACTTTCGTGTTATGTGATATATCTTCAGTGGAAAAGATACTGCTTTCAAATTTATTTTAGAAACACTCTTATACAGTTTCATACATCACCTGCTAGTTATAAAATTCCGATAGAAAATGATCGGACATTGAAAAAGGCATTTAAGGCTGTCTTCGCTTCATGTTACAGAATAGGGTGTGGGGATCTGGAATGCTTTTTCAATTATAAATGTACTCAAATACTTTTATTAATTCTGGCTTCGTTATCCTATGGAGAGCAGTGTATTTTATCTAACTACTCATTTTTATTCGAGTTGACCCGTTTTTCTATGTAAATACGTTTCACATTTTTGCCCTGCACCGTGATGCTAAAAGAGATATTCCTTTATATATTATAAGTAAATTATAATTATCTATACTATATTTTACAATTTTTGAAAAATGCTATATTATAAACATGGATGTAGGAATTACAGCCTTTACAAATTTTTGAGAACAATAAAATATTTTTTCTGCTTTAAAATGTGATCCGCGTTTAATGTAGACTCCTGTACATTTGTCGAAGACAGCCTTAATGTTGATTATTGAATTCCTCCGTTGATTTTGAAGTTCTTAAATAATACATTTTATACAGAAACGTGTATTATACCTGACAGTTTAATATTATTAGCGATATTTAGCCTCTGTTATCATACATTATATCCTTCTATTTAGATACGTAGAAGCTAAGGATCAAGCTAATTCATAGTTTGCTTCATTTCTCCTCGTAAAATGCTTGAATATAATTGATATTATTTTCGTGCTTTCGGTTATAAATATAAATTTTACGTTCATTTCACAAGTTATGCCAATTATCTTAATTTATTACTATATCAATATGTATAATAATATTGCGCATTACATTTAAAGTTACTGAATGCTTGATTTGTGTATTTTCAGGAAATAATTTGTTGACGCCTGCGTGCGCCGCCTACCGTTCGTATTTAACATTCGGCAGAAGCTGAATGACTTTCGAGAGACAATCACTGACGTGGGTAACAACTGCTCTTACTACGAAACCCACAATTACTTACGTCACTTTTTAGTTAAGTTTTATTAAAATTTTAGTTGAAAGACTTGGTCCGTCGTATTATTTAAAACTTGTAACACTTACGAACATTGTTTGGTCCTGTCGTACCGTGAGTCACGAACTTAAGCGCTATGGATAGTTATTTGAAATTAAACAAAGCTAAAACTTCCTTGAAAGGAAGTATCCCTAGAATAGTAACTTTTATGGAAAACGTGTCCGAACATGTTGACATAACCGAACTGGAGATTAAATAAAAATAAAAAGGATCAATTCCAGAGGAAAATAAAAAAATTGAAAGAAATTCTTTTTAGAATAGAAACCGCAAAACCAACCGAAGAGGTGGAATTCGCAGAAGATTTATATCATTGTGAATCACGCCTGGAAAATTTTTGGAGGTAAGAGTTAAAAAATCGATTAACTCTATTAATGTATCATTGTCTGTGACTGCACATGAAAAAAACAAATACGAAAACCGGAAATTTTGCTCAACAAAAATTCCACTCATAATACTTCCCCCTTTTCGGGAAAATATGAACATTTTTAAAAACTTTAAATCCCAATTTGATGATTTAATTACAACAAACGAACAACTGACTCAGTCACAGAAGTTGTTTTATTTAAATTCCTATCTATCAAATGAAGTTAAAGAATTTGCCTTCACTTTCGATACTTTTTCATTGTATGAATCATTCGAATCCCGATATGATAACAAAAGATTCATTGTTGATATTCATGTGCAACAAATATTAAATTTTAAGAAGATAGAATATGAGAATCCTAAAGAAATTCGTGAAATGATGGATTACATTAAAAACAAACTTACGGGCTCTAAAATTGACAAACTATGAACAAAATAATTTATTTGATGTATTTTTATTAAATATTGTGCTAAAAAAATTGGAAAATGAATCAGGAAAAAATTTCGAACTGAGAGAGTTTAAAAGCAAAAGATGTTTCCACATTTGATGAATTTATTGCGTTTTTAGAGCAATGCAAAACCATTCTTTTATCTGTATATAAAAATTGTATTGTAGAAACAAAAACAAAAATAGGAAAACCTAATCTATCCTTCAAAACCAATCTTTTAATGCATCAATCCGTTGTAAATAAGAGTTGCATAATTTGTAAAGAAAAAACCACATCCGGTATTTCGAGGCAAATGTTTCTAGAATTGAACCCCGAAAAACGATTAGATCTAGTCCATCTACTGAAGCTTTGTGAACTGTGCGAAAAAGCTACAAAGGGATGCAATGTACTTTGATGTATATGTGCCCAGGCGATCGTTGCGACGCTTTCCGGAGTACATAGTTCACTCGGACTCTAATCTCCTGTCCTGGAATGAAGATGACTGTAAAAAGTTTTACCAATGCACATTTTAAAAAGATAAAATTTAATAATTTACGTTCAGATATTTAGAAAAAGTACTTTAAAATTACAGAAAAATAAATAAAAAAGCTCTTTTAAAAGCTCGAAAAATAACATTCAGAAGTCAGAAAGTGGGCGGAGTTAATCCGGCCAATCGGGGTGCAACAAGGAACCGTAGATCAGAAAGCGCGGGAAAATTATCATAGAACAGGAGCTCATGTCAGAAAAGTGAAAGGGAGCTAGCTTTCCCAATGGGCGAGAAAAGAGTTCGGCTAATAGAGTACAAGTAGTTCTGTGAAAGTGGAGAGCGAATCAGAGTAAAGCTGCGGGTCCCGACCATATACCAAATATTGCACTTACATATTTAACTTTAAATGCTATTACACATTTAACAAAAATCTACAATCAATGCCTCATTAAAAATCACTTTCCGACACAGTGGAAGCAAGCAAACGCGGTTATGTTGCCAAAGCCAAATCAGGACCATAAATTTAGTCAAAATTAGAGGCCGATCTCTTTATTAAGTACCACTGCTAAGGTTTTCGAAAGAATAATCTTAAAAAGAATTCAAACGCACTGCAAAGCCATTCCCCCGGAACAATGCGGGTTCCGGGAGGGCCATTCAACGCTACACCAACTTATACGAGTTACAAATATTATAAATGAAGGTTTCGCTAACAAATTCTACACTGTCGGTGTTTTCTTAGATGTTAAGAGAGCATTTGACAAGATGTGGCATGATGGCCTCACATACAAACTCCTCAAACTCAAATTCCCTGGATATTTAATTAAAATTGTTCACAATTATTTTCACAACAGGACCTTCAGGGTCCGTGTAAATAACACTTTTTCTACTAATGGACTTATTCAAAGTGGAACCCCCCAGGGTAGTTCCCTTTCCCCCAGTTTATACAACATTTACACATACGACTTCCCAGAACACCTTACCGTCAGTACTTGCCTGTTCGCGGATGATTCCGCCATGCTTACGCAAAGTACCCAGCTCAAATACACATAAAAACATGCAAAACTTCCTTGACAAGTTACTAGATTGGCTCACACAATGGAGAATTGCAATTAACGTTGACAAGTCTCGAGCAATAATATTCAGAAAATGGGGAGTCATTGACCCCCTTTTCAACTCACTCTCTTTGAAGACAACATACAGTGGGTCTCGGTAGTTCGTTACTTGGGTCTACACATTGATAGCCGCTTAACTTACAAAAAGCATATCGACTATCTCTCAGAAAAATTCTGGGGAGAATTCATTTAGCTATCTCCCTTGTTGGGAGGAATTCTCCACTTTCCCTTGAAAACAAAGTCATTTTATAGAAGCAAGTTCTGCGCCCAATTATAACATACGCTTCTCCTGTCTGGGGAGCAGCGGCTGCCATCCACATGAAAAAAATCCAAGTTATCCAAAATAAAATACTCCGACTCATTACTAACGCACCTTGGTACGTTAGAAATGATGTTATTCACTACGACCTACACATGGAGCCGATTTCTAGTTACATCACTAAGTTAGCTAGGAATGTTTTCAGATCTATAGAAAATCATGACAATCCAATTATTCGAGCACAAACAATGTTCACTTATCCACATCCTAAATTGAAATACGCCTATGCCACAGCAAAATGGCAGCTACCGCTCAAACCGCCGTAACTCAACAAATAAACATTAATTTCAGGCATCTACAACACCAAATGCTCTACTGCAAATCGAAACAGGGTCAGTTCTGACTGTCACCTCCCCCCCTCCATGTACATCTTTCGGCGATGGATTCCTTCCTGGTCCTTCCCTTCATTCAAGCCGCTTCGTCACCAACCTGTTTCTGGGTTGTTTCACCCAGCTCGTTCGGTGGCGTCGTAGGCATCTCGTTCATTCCCCCCTCCTTTTGAGGGGTTGTTGATTTTTTATTAATTTCATCATGGATTTCCTTTTCTTCTCATACTAGGTATAAACGCCTTCGGCGTTGGCACCTGATAATTCTAATTTCCGTTCCAGAGCGAATCAGAGTGATTCTGCGATTCAACCAGGTTGGATCGCAGGGAAAATATGAAAAAAGATTAATTAAATAAATAAGTGAAAATTAATAAAAGTCAGGGTTGACCAGGACATACATTGATCTTCAGACACAAAAATAAGGGGGAATATCTTGGATAGATGAATTTCATGCCCGTCTATATTTTAAAAAAAGGTAGAAGCAAGTTTTCGAATCATTTGTCTAATAGTGGGAATTCTACATGCTGCCCTGATGTCATCGTTTCTCATATACCAACTTGCATCCAGAGTTTGACTTAGAATGACATTTTGAGAACTTTCTAGGAGATTAATGCTGATTCTTGCTGGATGTCCCCAGACAGGTGAAGCGTAGGTGAGTAGGGGTTTTAGGATCAGAGAGTAGATAAGCAGTTTATTACGTCTATTTAATTTAGACTTTCGGCAGGTAAGGGAATAAAATTTATGCGTTGCATTTTTAAGTTTATTTCTAATTTGTGTTATATGATGTCGGTGTAATGAGACTAGAGGATTCTTTGATTCTTGAGGGTAATTTCAGGGGGCAGAATTCTTTGAAAGAAGAAAACTGCTTCAGTTTTTGAGATATTTAGTGTGATTTTCCAAAAGGAGAACCAGATTTCAAGGAAAGCCAGGTGTTAATTAATGTTATGATCAAGAGTATTGAGGTTTTTATGTCTGCTCAATATGGCCGTATCATCTCCATGCATACAAAGCAGGGTGTTAGTACTTTTAATTATATAGTTTACATAAAGGTTAACGGAGCCAAGGATTGACCCCTGGGCGATTCCGTCCCTTATGGATCTAACTTGGGAGAAGGTACGAGATTAATTTTAACAGAGAAAGTTCTATTGTTAATGTAGGAGTTTAAAAGGATTAGTTGGGGTGGAATTTTATAGGTGATTAATTTGAAGATGTGCCCATGTGGCAATAAACATTCTCGCTCTCTCTGTACTACTGCAATAGGATACCAGAGCAAGGGAATTATTCCCCCTCTCCCCCAGCTGAACTTCCAGTACTAACAAATTCGGGGACCGGGAATCGAAAGTAATAAATTCTTCTACCCTCAACACAGTTTTCAGTAACACAGCTGCTCAACAAGAAAGAACATGTGAATAACGACTGGTAGCGTTTTCTTACGAAATGTTGACGGCCGTGAACTAAAATGTCCCGCGAATTTTGACTCAGCGTCCAACATTAGTATTATATCTAGAAAAATGTGTGATTTTCTTAGCATTGCAATAGAAAAAATAATTCACCAGTTTCAGGACTCAGTGCAAAGAAAAAAAACCTAAAGGGAAAAACTATTACGTTAATTTCTTATAAAAGCGGTACTTTTAGAGAAAACGTAGATTATCTTATGACTGAAAAAATTACCGGGCTGACACCGAGTGTTACGTTAGATGTTTCGGAAATAAAAATTCTGGAATTTTTAGAATTATCATACCTCTATTTTTACGAAAATAAGGACATTCATGCTTTACTGAATACGGATAATTCTTTAGAATGATTACAGATAACGTTTATAAAGTAAACAAAGAATTGTTGTTAAAGGAAACTGAATTCGGATGGGTTGCTGGCGGATCACTCCAGGAAACCAAAACTTATAACTTTTCATGTTACCTCCTTAAAGATAATGATTATATTGAGGATACATTAAAGCTATATATTTTTGTGCTCGAATCCCTTAGCATAAAAGATGACCAAGTTATGAACGTTTTTAAAGAAACCGTACGATATGATAATAATCAATATATAGTAGAATTACCCTTTCGTAAACAGCAGAATAAATTGTGTCGGATAACCTTCCCGTGGAAAAACAACTATCCCAGAAACTATGGAGTAGTTTACAAATGGATGAAACACTTCACAATCTATGGAAAGAAAAGATTTAAACTTATTTGAATCAAGGCCTAATAGAAATGTTTGAAAGTACTGAAATATTTATACTACTAGTGGCGTAACGGAGAACATTTGGGACCCCCTGCAAAGTCAGGTTTTGGGGCCCCACTTTGAATTTTACAAAGGGTAGGCACTTGCGTCAGTCAGGCTTTGGGCCCCTTAGAATCCTGCCCCCGCAATGCGGGGGTGTACGTTACGCCATTGTATACTACAAACTGTAGGGAAGAGAGAGAAACATGATCTCTTTGCATTGTTTCTCCCTTTCATTATCAGAATAAAATGCCTCGTACAGGAAGTTTGGGCAAAAAAAAATCCCTTGCGATGAAATTTTACCCCTCCGAATTTAAAGAAAAAGTGGTTGATCAAGTGTAAAGAATTGCCCTTTTTAGATCAACTTAGGATTTCAAGATTAGTTCTCGATTCTACTAAGGATGAGATTAGTGATCTTATCAAACCTACATTTTCTAAAGCCTCTAAACTCGACTATGGAGCATCAGTTTACGTGAAAGTAAGAAAACAAAATGAAGTACAGTACAGTCCCGATAATCCGAACAATATCGGACCGACCCCTGTTCGGATTACGTGATTGTTCGGATTAGCCGGAGTAACAGCGAAATCACTATTTGAACTGGGAGTACGGGTTATGTTGTACAATTTTTCATACTAAACATTAGTGTTCTGTTCTGTAGTTTATTCCATTTTAAAATTTGTACCATAACTTGATGTACAGTGCGTGAATATTAAATAAAGAACTGTTTTGAATTAAGGTTTATACTGTTTTATATTGAAATATTCACCGATTTTTTCGTCCTTAAAATTATAAATTTTTTTCCGCGGAGCCGTTCGGATTAACCGGATGTTCGGATTAGCCGTGTTCGGATTAGCGGGACTGTACTACTCGTAAATCTCACTTCAAAAACGAGGGAGGCACCCTGGAAAGCAGTTACTTTGCCTCGTCTTGAGCTCATGGGAGCTTTAGTATCAGCTCGATTGAGTCCAAGGGTGCAAGTAAATATATCATAAAATATTTTCAGATAATGGTACTAACATGATAGCTTTGACTGAATTATTAAGAGATCGAGAAGAGTATTTGCGTTTTTCGCAGAAGACATAGAACTGTCATTTATTCCACCTATAGCACCGCAGTAAGTTTCTCTAACCACTATACCGGATGGACGATTTTTCTGAAATATGAAGTTAACATTAATGAATGAAATCATTATAAAAAGGTACAGCCCTCCAGTATTCTTCGACGCTTCCACAGTGTGGCTCTCAAACCGAAACAATAGTCTACTCCTGACATAACCAAATTAAAGATTTTAATGAAAGGCTATTATTTAGAACAAGTAAAATAATGACACAAAACACCTAGTCTCATTCTCTAAGTTTGAGGGATAAATTGATTAAATATATTCATTACTAAAAGTTTGCGCAATAAAAAGTCTTGCGATACAACTATTTTAACTGTAACAGCTGGAGAAAAACAAACAGAATTATTTTAAGTACAAGTGGCGGTGTGATATTTATATAAACTAGCACCAAACATCCCACGAAGACGATCATTTTGGCGTGGTCGATAAAGTACTTGCGTATGGAATGGAAGGTACCCAGATCGAATCTTCTCTCCTACATTGGTGACCCTGGCCGTGCAAAAGAACCGCACCCTTCACGCGCTGCAGTCATGGCGCCATCTATCTACCACAAAAGCACCCAAGCCGTCAAACATTGACGCAAATAAGCCGTTACTTCTCAAAGACGTCTCACACAAATGACGCAATTAAGCCGTCTCACAAAAATGACGCAATTAAGCCGTCTCACACAAATCACGCAATTTTCAGCCCGTCACGCACGAATGACGCAATCGACAAATCGACGCAACTCACCAAGTGACGCAACTGCTTTCATGCTCGCTACGAATATGGTATCGTTTGTTCGTCTATTCGCCGAATCACTGGCATGGGGATATGTGGCGGTATGATATCTATATAAACTAGCACCAAACATTACGCGAAGACGATCGTTTTGGCTTGGTCGATAAATTATTTGCGTTCGGAACGGAAGGTACCCAGATCGAATCCTTCCTTCCTACATACATTTGAGATCAAGTCAAATAAAAACTACACTACTGACCATTAAAATTGCTACTCCAAGAAAGCGACATCCTACAGACTTGAAATTTAAACGACAGGAAGAAGGTGCTGTGATATGAAAATGATTAGCGTTTCAGCGCATTGAGAGAAAGGCGGCGGTAGCGACATATGCAATTTGTTTAAATGAGTAACTTGTTCATCCGTTTTCTCATACACAAATTGCATTTCGACGTTGTTGCCTGGTGAAAAGTAGTTGTAATACTGCGTGTAAGAAGTCTACATTTGTTCCAGAACGTTTCTGATTTTGTAGCGTACCGCGATAGCGTTTTTCGTATCGTAATATTGCTTCTAGCGTCGGTTGAGATCCAATGTCTGTTAGAAGAATGTGAAATTGATGGGTTCAGGACGGTAATCCGGTACGTCATGCTGGATCTCAACGGCTCCATATCACTAGCAGCTGAGAAGACAGGCATGTTTCCCGGATGTCTGTCTTGCGATATGCAGCCACGTCACGAGCCCTGAGTCCATAATTGGGGTCGTTTGCAAGACAGCTAGTGTCTGCACGAACAATTCGATGACATTTGCAGCAGCCTTGGAGACCATGGCTGACGCTGAATCACTTGACGCTGCATCACTGACAGGGGCGTCTTCAATGGTGTGATCAACGACGAACCTGGACGCAATAATGGTGAGACGTCATTTGCTTAGAAAAATGTAGGTTTGCTTACAGCATCAAGATGGTTGCATCCACATTTGGCGGCATCTTGGTGAATGGATATTAGCACCACTGATTCGTCACCGTAATACCAGCCCACCATCTACCGTGAACCTATGGGGTACCATTGGATACACTTCTCGGTTACCTCTTGTTCGCACTGCTGGCACTCTGAACAGTGCTCGGTACATTTCTGGTGTGTTACGTCCCGTGTCTCTACCCATTATTTGAGCCCAGTGAAACCCTATGTTTCAGCAGGATAATGCACGGCCGCAGTTGCGGGTATTGCAAGGACCTTCCTTGATACGGAAAATGTTTGGCTGTTGCCCTGGCTTGTACGTTCACTAGATCTCTCACCAATAGGAAACGTCTGGTCTATGGTTTCCCTAGTCACTGGCTTGTCATTATATACCAGTCACTACGGTTGATGTGCTTTGGCATTGTGTTGAAGCTGCATGGGCATCTGTACCTGTACATGCCATCCAATCTCTGTTTGACCCAATCCCTTGGCGTATAAGTGATGTTGTTACTGCTAGAGTTGGATGTTCTGGGTACTGATTTCTGAGGATCTATGAACCCAAATTTCTTGAAAATTTAATCACTTGTTATTTCCATTATAATATATATTTTTGCCCAATAAATATTATTTTGTTATTCGCGCGTTTCTTCCTGGTGTAGTAATTTTAATGACCAGTAGTATATATTACTGAGTTTTTTCTCCAATGGGCTGCATATGAGCAACTTAGCCTTCGTAGACTCGACAAATCCCCTAGAGGGGAAGCCATTTCTTTGGCGGTGCACCCTATTGGCGGTTTACGCAACAAAATTATCAAGTTTTAATTCAGTTCAACTATCGCCGGATGACAAATTTTGCCGAGAAAACTAGAACTAAATTGATACTCAAGAAATCTTTTACATGCCTCATAATCATATGAAATGCGTTCCTACGATTTTCACATCTAGAATATCTATCGACTACATCCAGGATCGAGCCCGAAACTTTAGGCTTACGAAACGGTCACGCTATCTCTAAGCCACCGGAGTCGATATTACTGAGTATATGATTTATGTAAAAAATATAACAAACATTTACTATACTTCTAGTTAAAAAAATAGATTTTTTCAATTTTTTTTG
Source organism: Trichonephila clavipes (assembly GCA_019973935.1). Taxonomy (NCBI): domain Eukaryota; kingdom Metazoa; phylum Arthropoda; class Arachnida; order Araneae; family Nephilidae; genus Trichonephila; species Trichonephila clavipes. Next base: position 467,626 of record BMAU01011558.1, read on the forward strand.
TTTTCTCCATCGATTAATAAAAAAGTTTTGAAATAATAGTACACGGTGATTTATAATAATCAATCATGTCTAATTTACCATGAAATACTTTGCTTTTTACTAACAATCTAAAGATCCAATACTTAGAAAATATTGTTTATATACTTTTAAAAATCAAAATTCGTTCGTTTATTATTCAATTTGGCGCTGTATTTATTTCATGTTTTTCGATATATTTTGCACAAATGTTCATTTATTATTCCGTAAACATTGAACAAAGAACGGTAAATAGCGTAAAATGTCAGAAAACAAATTTATTAATCGGAAAAAAGTTGTCTGTATTTGCTTATCTGTTAAAAAGTAAAAAATAACAAGAGAAAAAAAAACAAGAAAAATGAATTGTTTTAAAAAAACGATTGCCTAGAATATTATTTGGAAACTTTCCAAATACAAAAGATATTCTCAGTGTAATTAGTTTTCAAATTCATTTTTACATTTTTTTGCTTCATCGTATTTTGAAATGGTTTTCATCACATAATTCATTCTTTTTTATTTTATGTTGAGTATCCACCAGCTATTTGTACAGTAATTGAGTTATTTTTCTTATGCATTATTTATAATAAAATCGAACGGCTCTTAAGCAAGCTTAAGTTTAAAGTAAATATATTTTCAAATTAAGTCGACTTTCTAGTTTTGTATTTTTTTCTCTGCAATTTGGTTGCTATTTCTTTGTACATTTTTTTTTAATGTTGCATGTATAAAAGTCTGGTAAATATGTGTTTAAAAAGTATTTCAGATTTTTGCTCTTTTTACACAAGAGTAAACAAAATAACTTTTAAAAAAATCTATTTGGCGTTTCTGGTATTTTAAAAAATATAAACAGAACAAACAAAAATTTTATTCCTAGGAATTAACCGCAATAGAATAGTAAATATGTTTTGAATCTTCCTTGAAATTTGCAACAAACATTTCTATTTGTTAACATTCTTTTTTCAGTCGACTTTTATTTTCTGTAGAATAAGAGTATAAAGAACGAATGTTGTTTATACAAGATTTAGTATTTAAATATATTGAAATATCGAAATTTTAATATATCATTTATCGATTATTTACCTTTTATGAAATATAGAATTTGACATGAATTACATTTTTAATAAAATTTCATGAATGTAAACTTTAATTAATGCAATGCATGAGTACGGATGTTCATTTTTAAAAACTTCTTTTCAAAAAATATTTTTTTAAATAAATTGAAGTTTTTAAACAACTAAAAAACACACTTTTATATTTAATCGAACTAAAAACTAAAAGAAAAATATTAATGTAAGAATAAAATAATTGAAGAGAAAATTAACGTCATAGTGGTAAAAGCGCGGGATACACGATATCAATTGTTATAATTTCTTACAAGTTCTATGACGAAATGTAGAGTTAATGTAAAAATGTAGTACAAAGCACCCGTCACATTTACCACAATGACATTAGTTTTCTCATTAATCATTTTGTTCAAATATTAAGAATCATTTTTCATTTTTTTAGTTCGATCTACAATAAAAGCGTGTTTTTTTAGTTATTTAAACTATCATTTATTCATTGATGAATTAATTTTAAATGCGTCATTTTTTTACAATCTGGTATACCCAATAGCATCCTATAAGGTAGCATCCTTGGTTTACAAAATGTAGGATCAACAAACTGAAGAAAATGTAGCAGAGAGTTATGTTTTAATTACTTAATGCGGAAGAAGGTGCAAAATCAATGATATTTTTCACTAAAAAGATCACCATTTATATGAACCATGAGCGTTTTCGTTTTGATGTTGCAACTTAATCTTTTAGTCGCCTCATCTCGAAACTGAAATCTGAAATTAGTCACCAAATTTGGATCCTGATGATCCTGATCAGGACAATGGACAAAATTATAAAGTTATTGTAGAATCAATCTGACCTTTTAAAGTGGGCAAAAATCGAGTTCAAAGATTCCGTTATATACAGGTGAATTTAATAAAATCATGTGTTATAAAAAAGGATTTTTCTTGAATATTTGCAATAAAAAATTGAAACGGTAATGGAAACACTTTTTATATAGATTGAAGCTATGTTGTTATTCGAAAGGAGCTTTTCATATTATCTAGCTACTCTGCAGATTAAGGTATCCTAACACACACACACACACATTTAGAGTACTTTTTGATAAAATAACATATTTAAACATATAAAGGCTTTTTTAGGATTCAATACCATTAAATACTAATATTTAACTAACAATACTTAAAATAAATTGCCAGAATTTCATAAAAATCACAATTATATGTGAAATTTGAGCAATATTTTTGTAAAACTTCAAAGCAATTAAAGAAAAAGTAATAAACTTATATTAGTAAAAGAATTATCTAAACAATCTACAGACATTTATCTAGAGAATGTACTAAAATTTTAATGTTTTATTAAAATTTGGAACTTTTAGAGATGATTGAGTAAACGTTATAAGAAAAATAACGCCTTTATGAGAACATTTTTTAAATAACATGCCCTAACTCAAATAATATTCATACTATAAGAAATATTTTAGTACATTCTCTAGAAAATAACATAAATATCATGTGAAGAATGTTTTATAGAAATACATTTGTAATATTTTGTGTGATGAGACAAGCCATGATAGATTTCAAACAATTAAAATGCCCACTTCTGGTAGAACAAAGACGCACTTCCGGTTTTTCTAACTTAATAAAACTGATTGTAACTTGGCCTCTAAGAAGCATAGAATCAAAACAAAGTATGTTTTGTAAAGCCAAAATATAGATGTGTTAAATAAAATAGAAAACAAAAATATCGGTTTTGTTTGAATTTGGTCATTTTCACCGTGTTCGGATACCTTAACTTGCGTTAAAGGTTGAAATCAAGAATATTTCGCATTTTAACTCGGTAATCTTCACATTAGAGGTTTCCGTACCGTAAAAATTCAAAAGGTTCCTCTCATTTCCTTTCTGTTAGGAATTTTGATTGAAAACATTAACTCACCCCCGAATGATTTATTCTAACATTTAGAAAAAGTGTGTCAGGGGGGGCAGTGTATACATTCAATAAAAGACTCTTTTAATTAATTTATAACAAATTTAATTACGACCTTCAGTATCTTCTAGAAGCAAATTAAATGTTAAAAGTTCCAATATTACAGAGTATAGCACTTTTCAAAGGTTTGATTCTTTGTATTATTGTTTTTTAATTGATGGATGATTGATTCTATCAACTAATTTGTTGTTTGCTGTAATGTATTAATTTGATTCTTTAGATATCAAAAAATAAATAAACAACATTTGATTTAAGTGTACAGAAACGTTGCTGTGTTTGCTCCAAAGATTTTATTTCATTTTAACGATGAGCTAGAAGCTACTTCGCTAATAAATGTGCGTGTAGTAGGTAACGTGCAGATTATACAGGAAATCCAAGGGTTATTTGTGTATTTCTAGAAATATAACGATTTTTTCAACACTTTAACCCTTGATCTGCTGCATTATGATTTGCAGTAGCAATATATATATATTTTTTATGCATATATATATATATATATATATATATATATATATATATATATATATATATATATATATATATATATATATATATATGTTGGATTACTACATTGGAAATTAAGGAATATATACATAAACAAAAAACTCATATTTAGGAAATTTAATCCATTAGAGCTAATTAATTAATTAAAAATGTTCAACTGTAAAAATTATAATTACATACAATATTCACTTAAAATATAGAGTCAAATCGTTTTCTAAGGTCTTCATTAACATACAATAAAAGAATACGACACTTACCTTTTGACAAAAACTACTGTTTCGGAACGAAAATGACAATCTTCGCAATCCGATCCAAATGTCAGCTGAAAACGCAATTTCTGCTATAACACTATGCGCCTTCCCCGCTAAAGATTCATTCTATTTGCCATCATAAATCCAGTGCCGTCTTATATCTTTGAAGAGTTCATTCAAAAGAATATTCCTGCTAAGTATCGTCAGAGTATTCGTAAAAAAATGATAATTCTATTTAATTTTAAAATGCGTGATGCTTAAAAGTACCTCCGGTAGATAAAGGGTGGACGGGTTACCCTAGTTTTGGGGTACTCAACCTTTTTTTTTGGCTGCGCCACATACATATGACAACTATTTCATGCGGGCCACAACATGAGGATTGAAGATTAATAGATGAGTGAGTGAGTGAGTGAGTGAATATTAACGTCACATTGTTCAGCTACACGAGGTTATTTTGGCGACAGACCACATAATTTTGAACCATGGTCAAGTGACGTGGACAACACCTGAGCTTGCACCCCCTCTCTTAACTACCACGCCACACCATCGGGAGGACGTTTCAGCTCTTGACAGATTTAGCGTGCATCGCTGCCCTACACGGTGGGTCTTTAGTGGTACTGGGCTCGAACTCATGCCATTCCCGCCATGAACCGGAGTAATAGGTGAGTGGAACGCTATAAGATAAAGGACATTTAAAATGCGAAAAACTGATCAAAGTATTAATACTTATAAGTTTAGATTTTATTTTAAAACTATATTAATCTGTATAAAACTCAACTTACACAAAATAGGTTTTATACATTTATTATGCAGTTACGAGGTAATTTCGATTTTCTTTCATCAATAATTCCAATCCTCTTGTTTGCATTATACTGTCATAAAAACAAAGCTGTCATGTACGTTGATTTTATTTTACTTTAAAAAAAAACCTTAATTATGTTTATTTCAAATATCAATTTATCAAGAGCAGGATGGTAACAAAGAGTTTGTTTTCGGAATTTCAGACTGAAATGAATATTATTTGCTTAAAAAAACTATCATTTGCTTAGTTCTAACTTACTTGTGCACTTTTATTTCAAATTTATACAAATACTTTTTGATTTTAAGACTACGCAATACCCTACAATTTTCAAAAGTACTGATTTATTTTAAGTTATATCCTTAGTATTGCAAGAATCCTTATAATTGCTGTAAAGAATTTAAGCAAATTTTAAAGTAATTCTACAGAACTGAAAAAAATGTGCAAAGAAAATGGCTTAGTACAAAGAAATGGCGAAACGAGAATTATCTATTTAAAGTACGCATTGTAAATTGGAGTACAAAAGACAGATGGTTGTTCAACCATTAACTGAAAGCCTAGCTGCTTTGAAGAATGCAAAAAAGATAAGTTCTTTAAACAGCAACGAAAATCCTTCATCTAGTCGGATTTATTTCACCATTTGTCATCAGCATTAAATTAATTCTGCAACGTTTATGGTAGAGCAGTGTTTCTCAAAGTGTGGGGCGCGAGCGTATCGAAAATTTAAAGATTTTTTTTAAAAAAAAATAACCGGAAAGAGAAGTAAAACAAAATACTTTCTTCCATAATAAAAAAAATACACACAACAACACTGATATAATTTATGTTTATTATCTGGATTTTTTCCGTCATCAAATAGCTATCTTTGATCCCAAAACCAAATTAAAGAAAAAAAAAACATTTTGTTTTATTTGCTGTATTTCCTCAATGGGAGATTTTTTTTATTACCTTTTAACATAAAATATTACTTGTTAAAAGAAAAAACGAAATCCAGACCCTGAGAAAAATTCTAAGAAGATAAACAATTCACCACTGTAATTATTATTGAAATACTGTACATTAGTTGTAGAAAAAGAAAAGGAAGTCATGATTCACTTTTCAGCCAGGCTGCATAGTACGTTTGCTAATCATTTGATTGACCTTCAATCTTGTGGTATGGTTATTATCAATATTAGTTTCCTCCCATCTTTCATGTGTTTGCTTTTCGCTTAGGGAAATTGTAAATAATTGAGTTTTGCGATATTTGGAAAAGAATTGATTGGTTTAACATTTCTGTAGGATAATTGAAAAGTGTCTGATTTGCGTCCTTTATTATGGTCTTGTACTTTTGAATCATTTTAGTTCAGTTTTATTGGATTTTTTCTCAAATCATCTAAGAATTGAATAGTCCTTGAAAGAAGGTGTAAGTATACTTTCTATAAATTAAAATATTCACTAGAATCCCGATTTGTATCGTGTACAGTAAAAATAATTCTAAACAAATGATTGGGGTGACTTGAGTCCCCCCGCACTACCATTAATGTTAGTATCGAGTACGCGCCTGCTCCCGGGTTAAAACATTTTGAAGTCTTCTCGCTTTAAATGTTAAAAAGTAACACAATTATTCTTCATCAGAATTTTATATTCTTTTTCATAATTTAACATTAATTCTAAATGCCAATTCTGTGAGGTTTAAAATTACAGTTCTTTTAAACAGTTATTTACAATTATAGTATTTATCTAAAAAAATCATTTTACATTTTTGTATACAATGTCGTGCACACAGTTTTACTCTCCTTACATTTCAGCTATTATATCAAGAATAATGTTTTATTTTTTTAAAAAATGAACTCGTGCGAAGAGTCGGTGTTTCAGCCAGTATACGTTTGATGAATCAGTACTGAAGAAGGTATTTTATAAATAATTTCTTATTACTGAATTTGGCCGTGGTAGCCGAGTGGTATAGGTAATCGGATCGTGGCTTGCCTTGTCACAAGTTCGAGCCCAGTACCACTTAAGACCCGCCGTGTAGGGCAGCGATGCACGTTAAATCTGTTGAGAGTTGAAACGTTTTCCCGTTGGTGTGGTAGTTAGGAGAGAGGGGTGCCAGCTCAGGTGTCATTCACGTCACTTGACCATGGTTCAAAATTACGTGGTCCGTCGTCAAAAGCCCTCGTGCAGCTGAACAGTGCGACGTTAATGTTCAATCAATCAATCTTATTACTAAATTAAGAACAAGTTTAATAATTATTAGGGACTTCCACGTGCTTGTCTTGTAGAGAAAAGTTTTTCAAAGGAAGGTTTTATATATATATATATATATATATATATATATATATATATATATATATAATATCAGAAATTGACACTTAAAGAGTTATTTTTCTATATTTAGCTGAGATCTATATTTTGTCTTCAAAGCAGCCACTGCAGAAAATCCGGTTTGAAAAAGGTAGGATGTTTAAAATGGTAATAGTATACGAAGTGCTTTTGTTTTCAGTACAGATAATTCCTCATCCACCTCTACCCCAAATTCAAAGAGCGATTTATTACAAAATTGCCTTTTAATTTTTCACTGGATGTGAAATCTATAAAGATTTCTTCTTCGGAAGTTGAGAGCCCTTCTGGAGTATCTTGAAATAGATCCCTAATCCACTCGTAACTTGCTACCAAGCTGTCCTCATCCAGAAAATACTTTTTAAAATTCTTTGCCAACATAGCTAAATGATTTTACATGTTTTAAAAACAACTTTCACATGTTCTTCTACAGATTTGTAAGTTTTAACACATATCGAGCTGGGGCTTTTTTTCCATCATTTACTTTAGTAGTGGTAAATCCAAAATTTAAGTAATTTTGAGAAGATCGCCTTGATTTAATTTTCGGAACCATGCTCGTTCGTCTGTGTACTTGTTGATTCTTTATTTTGGTCGAATGTTTGCTTACGACTTAAAAATGTATGTATGATATTGTTTTAATCTACTGCCGTAAATATTTAATTACCGTGGATTACAATTAACGTGGAAATTTAAAAAAATGTACATTCAAGCTTGATTCGGTAGCTATAAGAGTATCGAGTCGACCAAAACTGACTGGAATTGTACGAAGAAAAGCATTTTTACATGTTTTGCGCAGACGTCCGATAGGTTGCCCAGACTCACGCAAACGTACCCTATAATGCCAGATGTGATGGATATGATAGAGAGCGACTTTGACTAGACTATTTTTCTAATGACATTTGTACTTTGAGAAATGAATGCTGAAGGAAATAAATCTTTAATTAAATACATCATTTTGCGATCTGTTCCAATTTAAAAATTAGAGAAAGAAAAATAACAATTCTAAGTAATATATATTTTAAGTAATTTTCTTAAAATATATATTACTTAAAAGTTAGATATACACAAAATTTAATATACTTATCGTATTAATTTGTACGGTTTATAATTAAGATCGTATTGTAACTTTAGAGTCTCTCTCTGAAAGTGCATTTTTATTGCTGTAAATACATTATTGTTGTACAGGGGGGCGAGACAAAAATTATGATTGAAAATTGGGTCGCCAGTATTGAAAGTCTGAGAAACACTGCTTTTAATGTATGAGTGGTGCGCAGAGTATTTTATGACTAATTAATTAATACTAAATTAAGAACAAGTTTAATAATTATTAGCTACTTCCATGGGCTTGTCTTACAGAGCAAAGTTTTTGAAAGGAGTTTTAAGATAAGAAATTGACCCTCCGAGTTCATTTTCTATATTTAGCAGACATCTATATTTTGTCTTCTAAGCAACCACCGCATTTTGTAATATGTTACAATTTAAAAATCAGAGAAAGGAAAAATAACTTAGTAATTATCCTATTACTTAACTTTTTTTTTGCTTAAAAGTAACATATACAAAATTTAATACTTATGTCATGAATTTATACGGTTTATAATAAATATTGTTGCTTTATCGTAAAAGTGCATTATTATTGCATTCAGTAAATTATTATGTATAAGGGGGGCGCGATAAAAATTGTGATTGAAAAGGGGGGCGCCAGTATTGAAAGTTTGAGAAGCACTGTGGTAGAGAATATTCAACAGGGATGAAGATCCTCTCCAGGGATCTCAAAGATCAGTGAGATAAGTGGTGCTCAGAAATAGAACTTCTACAGAAGATATCAGCTAAGCGATACTTTTTTAAATGAGGATGTCTGAAAACAGACATGCAGTTTCACATTTTTTTGTGATGAGAATGTTTATGCCTTTTATGTTATTGTTAATCTTAAATGTGTTAGCAAAATCATCATTTTCACAGTTTTCTTAACTTTTAGATTCAAATGCCGACCGGGTGGCGTGGTTGGTTTGTCGCTGGCCTTCTGTACCCAAGGTTGCGGGCCAAGTAGGTGGAGTTTGATGTTGCAAAAAGTTGACAACGGCCATGTCATATGATTATACGGCATGTAAAAGATCCCTAGAGTGTCTGTTTGGCTTGTATGCTCTCGGCAAAATTAAATCTTGATACAGGTTCGCATCGTCAGAACTCAGGGGCCCCCTCTAGGGAGGAAACTGATTGTCAAAATTATCTAAGGCGATTGGTATTCGCCTGTAGTGCACTGCACTAAAAAGTGATACCCGCTTCCTGGGGATGTGCCAGGTCTGCAATGGTTAAGGATTAATTCGCAGCTTGTTAGAAATAAAAAAAAATTAAAAAATATTCAAAATTCAGATCAACTAAAGAAATTCACTCTGCTTAAATCTCAACTTTACGAATGAAATGGTTGCAGCCATTTTATATTATTTGAATGAGAGAAGTTTGTTTTCAAAATTATCGGTAGAGGTGTATTACAACACTGATTCACTATCTTTTGATGTCAATGGTATTGGTTTTGCGGGACCTTTCTATGCGGGAAAAGAGGAATTATCACAGTTTTAAAGTATTACTTCTTGCTGTACATAAGTGCAAGTACAAGAGCTGTACGCCTAAAAATAGTTCAGGGGCATGTAACGGGTCTATTCACGTTCCGTCTACTAAACCTCTTGGGCAAACACTGTTGCTTTAAATATTATTCAGTTGAAAACTTTCTCCCGAAGAAGAAGACGCGATTTATGCAAATAAAGGCCTCTATTTAAGCATTAACTTTCAGAGTCGAAAAAGAGAAAGGTTAGGAGCTAAATGATGGTGGGTAACGTAAAGTAACAGAAAGTTACTCGAGAGTGATTCGCAGATTATTTGCTTATTGTTTAAGATTGACGATTTGGTCAATTAGTTGCTTCAATTGGAAAAGTTTTGGATTGAAGTAGATCAACTTAGAACGAAATATTAAATATTTAGAAGGTATATTGCTAGGACGTTTTAAGAGTAAGTGATTCGATTTATAATTAAATATTCAATTGTCTCGTCTACCTCGCTTTCGCTCTCATTTTCATCTAAAGGTGCATTTCTTAACTTGGGTTATTGAGATTTGTTATGTTGTTGATGATTGTTAATAAATTGAATTTTTTTTACTATGTCTAATCTTCCTTTTAACTCTCGTACACTGATGGATGCGACAGCCTATCCATCACAGAATTCATACAGAAGTGATCTTATTGGCCTTAATCAAATGGAAATAAATTTTGGCGTCACAGTTGTACGGTGAAATGGCGTTTTGGAGCGTATAGTTATTGTTGTGTCTATTGCCTTTTGTCTGACGTGGTCAGAACGAGGCCAACGAAATTCATCGTGGCAAAGAGCTAGAAGTAAGCTTGACGTTGGTCTTGGCCTTGAGCACCTTACAGGTGACACAAATTTGCTCGGAAACATTGCCCAAAGGAATGATAGATGGCAACACCACCTATCTCTACCTCCCCAATTTAGACACGAAACTGAAGGGGAGGGACATATTGTCCAGTTCCCTGCACTCGTGATTCAGCGCACAAGACTTTCGGACCTATTGATTTAAACGCGCACGTACTCCGTGTGTACTCGTAGGGTATTTGGTGGCATCGAGCATCGAACCCAGGCCTTCCGGTATGGAGTCTGATGCTCTAACAACTAGGCTACCCGCCGCCCCTAGAGCGTACAGTAAATCAGTCAAGTAATGCTCGAGAAAAGTCTTAAAGAAAAATCATTATCCAACATCGGGCGAGCTTTAAAGGCTTTTAAGTGACATTAAGGTTGTAATATATTTAAGAGATATCACCTTGCAAGACATGTGTCCGTGTGGGTAGCCGTACTCCTACATTTTCCTCGCAACCTAGAGATGTGGGAGTGAATAAAGAACCAGATGTTGCCATAATCTTAATGTCTATTTATTAAGACCTTAACTTAAACAATATACACTAATTATATTAATATTCAAAACAAGTGAATGTGGGGTGAGAAGACACACAATACGTATTACCAATTAATCGCGTAACTGACCACTATGTCTAACTTTACCGACTAATCCTAATCTCGATAAATGCACAGGGCCTAGTAGTTTAATTAAATGGTCTTACCGCTCTAATTTTGGTAAGTAGCAATTCGCTTGAATCCTAACTGACGTGGCGGTCATTCTTTAGGAATGGTATCCACCTTTCACTTGAACACACTGGCACGGATAGATTAAATCTTGAATGTAGTATTTACTCTCACTTAAGCTTAAATACTTGTACACATAGATCTCGTATATTCACTTCCCATAGCCACCCTGCGTACGCTAAACTTTTACTATTTATAAGATCCCTAATTTGAATATTTCACGTTTCACTTCTCGAGTTGGTTAGAAAGAATTGCCCTTCTGGCCCCAAAGAGCCCAAGAGGAGCTTTAGTAGAAATCGCGATGAGCCCGTCACAATCTACTTGTATTTCCAAACTTTTTTTTTCTCTAATGGATCTGCGCATCGGTACTTTTAATCTTTGCAGACCTAATACATTCAGCAGGAGCTGTAGCCCACCATGTAGGCAATATCAAATGCCGCAAGTAATTCTGACGCCCAGTTTCCTCTCCAGGGAAAAGCACCTGAGCTCTGACGATGCGAACCTGAACTAGAGCCAAAAAGACACTCTAGGGATCTTTAACAAGCCGTATATTCATACGACATGGCCGTTGTCAATTTTCTGCACCATGGAATTCCATCGACTTGTGTCGGGGTCAAACACGCAACCTTGGGTGCAGAAGGCCTGCGATAAACAAACCACGCCACCCAGCGGGGTATTGCCGAACTGATGACTCTTCATTTTTACTCCAACTCGCTTCCTGATGGGATAAAGTCTAGCTTTATTATCACTGCGAATAGAAGTTATAACAAGTAAAATAACACATCCGCATCGGCAGAAACTGTTGAAACATTTTTGTCTGAGATCGAAGAATGAATACCTGTTGGATTTAAGATAAAAAAAAATCCAAACGATGAAGTGATTATGAATCAGTGCTTATAGAAAATAACTTTGTGTTTTTTCATGATGCATGACTTCCCCAGTACTATTTAGAGCTCTGGACCAGTAGCATGGACTTTTCCTGGTCCTGAGGGTTAAATAATATCTTGTTTAGTAAAAGGAGTAAACGAGGAAGTGTTTTTTTCAATGTCGTACTAGGTAATGGATCTTGTAATTTTGAGCCTCAATCAATGACGAGGACGACAGCCGAGCTGACATTCCTTCACCACACTGCACCAACAGAAGGACATTGAGCCTCGAAAGATGTATTTTGCATTATCCTTTCTGCACAGTGGGTCTTCAGTCGCACTTGGGTTCAAACTCATGAAACACACCCTGTGATTAGTTATTCTACAAACGAATACTGATTTGCATCCCTATTACCTATCGATAGGTGGATATTTTTATTAAAATCTCGTAAAATATATGAGAAAAACTGCAGTTCCTTAACTTGAAGTTTAACCAGTAACATATTTTCTAAAGCCAATTCCTACTTAGGCCAACAAGAAAATTTTTATTTTAGTTAATTAAATTTAACTAATGCAATAATATTTGAAAAAACTGTATGAACAACAAGTGTCATCCACTACAAGTTTAAAAAATATATTTGAATCGAAGAGAAAAATCGTTAGAGAAAAAGTTCTGGCTCCATCTATTGATGCTAAATCTAACTTCGTCAGAAATAACGCAGAATAAATTTAAAATTAAGAAATAAATTTTAATTAATGAATTAGTATTTGAAAAAACTACAATAACATCAAGTATCATCAACTACAAGTTTAAAAAAATGTTTTCGAACTCCAGTGGATGAAGAAAAAATATTTTATTAACGATTGAAACTTCGATCAAGTTATATTAGGTTGGAGAAAAAGAAATCCATTATTTTTGTATGAAAATCAAGACTTTATTTTGCATGCTTCCGATTGTCCGTTTTGGGTCAAATATGCAACGTTTTGTTGTATAATGTATTGCCAAAATATAGGTAGCTTCATAATGCCTTTCTTATAGAAGTATTTGCCCTTATTGCCGGAAACATCTGGTAATCTATTTTCACCATCTTCTCTTGATCCCGATTTCTTTTCACTCAGGAAGTTTTGCAATGCGAGAAGAAGGTGGTAATCACTGGTGGCAGGTCCGGACTACATGTTGGGATGCATCAAAACTTCCCAACGAAGCTTCGAGAGGTTCTGGCGAGTCACTACAGAAGTGTATGGCCTGACGTTGTCTTGATGGAACACAATACCTCTTCTGTTGACCGATTCGGGCCATTTCTGGTCAATCGCTAGCTTCAAACAGGTCAGTTGTTAAAAGTAGAGATCTGAATTTAATGTTTAGCCATGCTGAAGCAACTCCTTTCCAGTCTCACCAAATACACAGAAGAGCCTTTATGGCCGTTAGTCCTGGTTTGGCCACCGTTTGAGCTGCTTCACCGCACTTTGACCACAATCGTTTTCGCACAGTATTGTAGTATGTGACCCATTTCTCATTCCCAATCACCATCTGTTTAAGATATGGGTCGATTTCATTCCGTTTGGCCAAATTTCGCAGATGGAAATTCGATCCATCATGTTTTTTGGTGTTAAATGGTGTGACGCCCAAACATGGAGCTTCTTTTAGAATCCAAATTTGCGCAAAAGGCTTAAAACTGTATTATGGTCGATCTTTAGCTCCTGGGCGATGCTTCGACTACTAACAAGGCGGTCAACTTCGATTATTTCTGTGATTTTTATTGACACTTTTGACGATGGGCATGCCTGTGCGAGGTTTTATCTTTAACATCAAAAATACCTGAACGGAATCGACGAAATCAAAATTGGACGTAATCAGCTGTTACAGTATCGGCACCATAAACAGCATTCGCAATTTCAGCCCCCTGGCTTGCAATTTTGTCTTTATCAAAGAAACACTGTAGAAAGAACCGAATTTTCTCTTTGTTGACTTCCATTTTTCACACCCTGAAAGTCACAACTGAATGGACCAAACAAAAAAAGAAGCAAAATAATTTTTTAGAGTGAAATGTCATCTTGACAACGAGCATAAATTTGAAACTGTTTGATCGATACTTCACGAACGAGGTATCGACATGACACCCATCTACAGAAAAAATAATGGATTTCTTTTTCCCCAACCTAATATATAGGAAGAGAGATGATGGGACTCTCTCTTTCCAATTCCATGATTGACAAGAATCTGAAAAAGTCAATATTTAACTATTCTTTAATCCTATATTTGCATTTTATGCAATATATAAACAAGACATACATTTAGAAATCTGCAATGCTAAATATTATGTTTAGAAATTTGTTATTTCACATTAGAAATGCATGTGCGCAAAATATTTCAAATTGCACACAATAATTTAAAAATAAAGTACATTTCGTCATTATATACTAAAAGAAATTCCCATTGTGAGTAAAGGTAATGCGTTTCACTACTTTATTCAAAGAGAAATACTTTAAATCACAAAAATTCTGAATATTAAATTTTGATTCAATAGCTGCTGTTTCATATTTCCCTAGATAATTTTCCACAACAGAGTTTATAATGTAATTTAGTTATATATTTTGCTATTAAATATTTTCACACATTGCTTTTCTTTTAACTCTGAAGAATTAAAATTTTCAACTAAAGCTCTTGCTATCAAAATTTTACATACAAATATTTAAATTTGTTAACGAGATTCCAAAGAGATTCTCCTCTTTGAAGGACACAAAGATAATATTCATAACACATTTTGTAAAAGAATAACTTCATTTAACGATGATGAGATATAGATAAGAAGGAAAGTAAACACTCTTCGAAACAATTATCAGTTATTCTGCTTTCACCAATATTGCACAGGCTATTCTATTGAAACTGAGTAGATTGTTAAAGATGGGCCGTTTTTTCCACTAGAATTGATCATGGATTAATTTGAATTTTCAAGATGAACTAACTTATTTTTATTACATTTGCCATGCATTTAGAATGTGTCTGGTATAATAAAATTAAATAAATTCCCATTGAAAAACAAATGGGATATTTTTCACGCATTTTGCACATGTGATTATATGACACATTGATACGGCAAATAGCAAAAATTCTAAAATACGATAAAAGGATGTGCCTGAATTTATTTCTCTAAATTCAGTACTTAAATGAGTGAATGAGTTTAATTAGTGAATCTAATTTGGGCATTTAAAACGAGGAATATGTTCTATAATAAAGGTTCCGGACAAAAGTGCAACAACCTTTTCCTTTAAAGGAGTAATAAAACATTCTAAAAGAACTACATACAATTGTTTATTCTCAATTCCTACTATTACTTCACATTCTCTTTACATATATTTATTTATGTTATGTATACAATATCGTGTTCAAAATTTCAATCCTTTAGTAAAACTTTTTATTCATCTACTCAAGTTCAAATACATTTATTAAAAAATTGGTATTGGATGACACTTGATGTTTTTTTACATATTAATTCATTAATTATATTTAATTAATGAATAAATAGTAAAACAAACAAAAATAATAGTCCAACTCCATATATAAAAAGGAAAATGGCTTGTTGTGACCCTGTAGCGCAAGAGATAGCGCGTTGGACTTCTAATCCAAAGGTCGTGCGTTCGAATACCGCCTGGGATGGCAAAATTTCTGAGAATGTAATTTTTACTATACAATTGTGATACAATTGATAATATGTGTGATATTTACTATACAATTTTATTGGAATTTTCTTTATTTAATTAATGAATGAATAGTAACAAACAAAAATAATAGACCAACACCATACATAGAATTAAAAATTGCAAGAAATATCTGTTTCTTTTTTCTCACTTGATATTGTGATTCTGTCATATATATAAATGCATACTTATATTAATTGTAATTATTTAATAAAAAGTAAGTAAAATAAAAATTTTCCTTGTGGACCTAAGTAAGAATTGACTTAAAAAAATTATTTTTATATATTACTTATACTTTAAATATTTTTGCGAACTTTTAAAAATTATGCTAAATATTTATGTAAACATAGCAATTCAAAATTCAGGAAACAAAGTAATCCCAAAACGTAATATCAAGGACTGACTTTGCATTACGGCAATAATTACAATTAAAATTTTATAATATTTAGTCCTCATAATTAAAATTGTGTTCTAGTTATCCAAATGACAAGCTTCAGCAGATTTCACGTATAAATCCTTTCTTATATATTTATACTATTGTACTTAGAATATCATTATTTTAATGGAGGGAAATTATTTCGAAATATGTTTGGCAAGTAACACAGAAATAGTATTAGATGCATTAAAATAAAAACCATCTCGTGTTATACAATTAAAATCGTATATAATTATTAATGAAAGGATGGATTTAAATAATTTTCAGAAGGCAAACTTATGCTAAATTACTGAATTGTAATTTAAAATTGGAGAATGAAGTTATAAGATACAATTATGCAAATTGAGGAAGTTGGCTTGTTTCAATTCGTACAAAGTGCCGTCTCGTGGCCAGCTTTAAATAATCTTTCTTATAATCACGCTGTACGATTAGCTATCTTATTAGTTACTTAATTAGTAGAGAAAGAGGAGAATTTCACAATCAGAAGACAGGATGAATTTATACGGAGAATTAAATTATATTATAAAAGTTGAATGAAAAAGGAGGAAGCAGGAAATTTTGAAGTTAAGCACTTTCATTGCGGAATAGTTTATCTGCAGGATTACTTTAGAACTTATGCTAAATCAGTTATACACACGAAATGTTATAGTAATACAAATGATTTTCATTATATGGCATGTGACAATTGACTATTTGCGAAGTATATCCTCTCTGACTTGGTTTTATTTCCGTCCAGCCTAATTGGTATTTTAAGCTAGAACAACTCAACCCCGCAAATGAACGCCGATATTAAACAGCAAATAAATAGTCGAGGAGATGAGAATGGAGTTGTTTGTGGGCAATGTAGCAACACTAGTGAGTTTTTTTTAAAAAAAAAAGTCGCTTAGCCATTAGAAAATATTCAGGCTTTCTCTTGGACGAAAGTCAGGGGTTGCATCTTAAATTTAAGGCTGTCTTTGGTAAAAGTACGAGAGCTTCAATTAAACACGAAGCACATTTTCAGACAGAACGATACCTCAATTTCTATGGAAATTTGCAATATTATAACTCATACCTCTGTTAATAATATAGTGTTTTTAAAAATGCCAAAATATTCCATGAATACTTTCTTATTTGTTATAATACATAAAGGCATTAGCCCATTTAACATTACAGTATAGAAGAAAAACCGCGAAACACATTTTATAGCTGAAAAAATGAATAAACTCGGTTAAAAACGAGAAGTATGATAAAAAAAACTCTGCTCTCGAAATTATAGTGAAAGTCCTCACGTGCAAATGATGTGGAAGTTTGAATAGTGGGGGTGCTAGCTCAAATACCATCCCTGTTAATTGATGAGTGCTTGCAACCTTTGCCGAAGGCTGTCACGTAGCTTCCAAGAGGAGCTTTCATGAACAATCAAATTAATCAATCAATGATGCCTCTATTTATTTTGCTTTCAAAGTAAAGTACGAGCAATGAATTTTATTTCTCTAATAGAATTTCTGCTGATAACACATATAAAATTATTTTAAAAGTTTTTAAAGACGAATGTATCAAAAAGGAAAATATTCCATTGACAATCAAAAACAAGGTAATGTTGACAATTTTTTTTATTGCTATGGTTGTATCAGGCATTTTTAAGTAATGGCAAAGTGGTCAATGAAGATTATTAAAGGATTGTTTTGTGCCATTTCCATGACGTATTTTGACAGAAAAGAACTAAAATTACAGCACAAAACCTCATGAGTTTTGCATCAAGAGAGACCTTCGTCACACCATTACTTTCCGAGACTTCTTGACAAATCGCTCAACAAACATGGCTACAATTGAGACATTTGTCAAACCACTTGATAAGCTTCAAAAGCCCTTTAGGAAAAACTCGCAAGTTATGTGGTTCTCTTTACAATTCTTCTGTCAGATTGCAAAAAAATGAAGGTAAAAAAAGTACAAAGGCATTTTCAAAAATATTTTTCTGCTTTTACTTCTAGATGCACTGAAGACAAAAAAAAGGAATTTATTTTGTACAAAAAATAAATGAAGTGTATCACGCATATTTTATTTAAAAAGGAAAAGATATCGAGAAAATAATTTGTTTGCCCTACAGAAAAAAAGCAAAGATAAAATAAAATTGTTACGGAATTAAGTTTGTGTCAGGTTTAGGTCAAGCAAACACGGTTTCTGTATGCTGATCAAATGCAAATTTGTAAAGATTGACTTTAAAAGAAACGCAAATATATTTTATTAATGGGATTTTGCGACTTGTTTAATTCGGTTTCGACACGAAATTAAAACAAATTAGCAAATGAATTAGTATCCCTTACAACACATCTTTTGATGCGAGCAATAAAATAAAATATATTTATACTTGAGATTTGAAGACTGTTAATTGTTTTTAAAACGATGAAAAATCATCGGTATCAGTTATTTATTTTACGTGAAGAATCTGGGTTAACATTTAATTGTGTGAAAGAAAGAATTACAATTTTATAATAAAAACAAACACAGCTGTTAGTTAAAAAAATAAATATAAAAAATAAGTGATCATTTTTTTTTAAATTATATTTGTACAAACTTTTTGATTTATTTGTAAGCTAAATATTAATAAATATTTAACAGCTTTTTAATTTTTTTAAATTACGATTTTTTGGCGATTTAGGGAAATACAAATATTCTGCGAAACAACTCTTTCCTCAAATATAAACTTACAATGCTCACTCTCTTGCAATATTTTCATTTTCTTGCATATATTTAAAATATAAATACCGATATTTTAAATATATCCGAAAGTTTTGCTAGATACTAGATGAGAAAGCTCCTCTGTGTCGGATTGCAATTTTAGTTTAAATATTAGATAATATTTTTTTGTTTATAATTCACATAAAGGTTCTTCAATTGTTTCTGTTAAATACGAACTACATACACATTTTGAAACACGTATTGTTCTTGAGTAATTTAATCACTACGTATTAGCATAAAATGAATCCAAACCCATTTTCTTAGAACATTAAACTTGGGTTCTATTGATTGAAATTTAAATGGTACGTAAACCTGTGTGTGTGTGTGTGTGTGTGTGTGTGTGTGTGTGTGTGTGTGTGTGTGTGTGTGTGTGTGTGTGTGTGTGTGTGTGTGTGTGTGTGTGTGTGTGTGTGTGTGTGTGTGTGTGTGTGTGTGTGTGTGTGTGTGTGTGTGTGTGTGTGTGTGTGTGTGTGTGTGTGTGTGTGTGTGTGTGTGTGTGTGTGAAGAGTAGTCTGAATTCAGGAAAAAAATCTCTACATATTCATAATGTATTACAAAACATTATTTTGAAAATTCCGTTTATTTTTTAATTTGTTCACTTAAAATGGAAGAAAGAATTCTGTTTACAAAAACTATAGGGAAAGTAATCGGTGCTTCAATATTTCGATCTTTCTATGTGTTTCACTAAACAGTCATGCCTAGCTTACCTCTTGCTTTGTAAGCGATTCAGCACACTCAAACAAGCTTTGGTTTTACCTGTTTTATACTCCGCGGAGAATGACGTTAAACGTCCTCTACCGGTTATACGTAATGCGCAATCACGCTGCATTTCTAGTCATTTGCATATCTCTTCGACATGTAACTTCATGCCAAGCTTCGTTACAATCCCGCAAATATTTCTTGGTGCGCTAATTTTTTTTTGTCCATGGGTGTGTAAGATTATTAATTGTTTTCATGCGCTTTACAAATTGGGATTTAATATTTCCAAAACAATGATTTCATTTCTATAAGTAACTAGTTATTCCATTCACCTAAACACGTGGCGGTTTTTTATAAAGCGTTTTTTCCTGTTCTTCTCTGTATATAAAAGCTTGATATTTGAATAATACCATCTTTTTATCTTTTCTTTTTTTTTTGTCTATGCCACGTAGATATCGAGTCTCTTTGCTTTTTATTTCTTTGTCTTTATCTTCGTCAAAGTACAATGACAATAAAGTTCGGTGAATAGTCCTGTAGTATTAACGTAGAGAAAATATTAACAAAATTTGTTTTACTGTCCTTTAAAATAATTACCTCCCATAACTATGTACCACTATGATTTGCTATACATGCTCTGAAAACTTTGCATGAAGTCTTCTTTTGGAATGGAGTTCAGAAGCCCCGTCACGTTTCGTTGGATGTCAGGAATATCGTCAAATCTCTTTCCTTTCAAAACGAGTGTGAGTTGTGGGAATAGGAAGAATTCTGGAGGATTGAGATCTAGCGAGGATGGTGGATGTTCAATTTGCTCCAGCCCTTTTTTGCCCAGGAATTGTTTGACTATATTCGCTGCGTGAAGGTGAGCATTGTCGTGAAAAAAATCATGAGCCTTGTTGTGCGTACATGGTTTGTACTGTAAGTATTGCCAACGTTTTTCTCATCCCTAAGTACTGGGTACAGCTATCCTGCGCACAGTTGATCGACGATCTTTCGTGATTAATGTCCTCACTTCCTCAATGTTTTCATCACTGACGGAAATCTCCGATCTACCGCTATGGGTTTAGTAAGAAACACTTTCCCGGCCTTCTCGAAAACGGGCGAACCACTCGTACACACACTTCATGGAAAGTACTTGATCTTCATCAACACGTACTGGCATCGCATAAGTTTCTTTCGATGTCTTGCCAAGCTTAAAACAAAACTTTAAACTCATCCTTTGTTCGTTAATTTTTCTGTTCTCAGTTAAAAACTAACGCACTGAACAAGCACTATATAAAACAAGTCTTACATGGAACACAAACAACGCTCAACTGAACAATGATGAAAGTTGATGTTCAACACCTGCTTCTCTGCATGTGCAGCGTTTTGTTTCGCCAGTGTTACAGATCGACCGTTCCGGCATCAGTAGCCGAACTTTATTGCCAGAGGTTTATCAAGTGCGAGTGTTGTGTTTAACATGCTTATTTTTGTACGTCTTAACATGTTTACTAAAGCAGATTTTTTGCCATAAAGGACTGCTTGGTCAATGCAACGTCACCATCAGGTGTACACTACTCGCCAGGAATACCATATATTATTTGAATTGTCAAATGCTACTCCTTGACACATTTTCCAAAAATAGGGGGAATTTCGAATATTAAACGCCTACTGGCATCAGTGACAAGACTGCATTATTATGTCATTTCAGTCTTCCGTGTGTCTATTCCTTAACCTACGAACATACAACATTATTACTCACTAAGTAGAAAGACGGCTGTTGATAGAGTTGGTTTGGGTCTGATTCTGTGTAATTGTGAGTCATGTACATTTATCTGGTATGACTTACCATTTGCTCGAGTATTGAGTCGTATAGAGGCCTACTTTTTCCTTTTGTCCTAGGGCTTCAAAAAATCTTCAGAAGTCAAAAAGTCACTATAAATGCGATTTTACTTCGCTTCTGAGTAAATGCATATATTGCTTACAAATGAATTTCATGTTCGTACCCTCCAAAAAGTTAAAAATAATTATCTACTTAAAAAATGGCAGCAACGACATTTATGCCACAGATGGAAAATCAGAGTCCACAACGCTTTCTCGATTATTTCTTATTGATGCATCCATCTTTTATAAATACAATTTCTAAGCCAAGTTCAGAAGAAATGTCTTAACATGCAAAAAAATTGGAAATGAAAAATAAAAGAAACCCCCTTTTTTATCGAAGCTTCCTGTTAAAATCAGAAACCACTGGCCATGTGACCCTTGGTTTTACTGGGTCCGTAAATCAAGTTTTGACGACGCATTTGAAGAAATTGTGTCACGGTCTAAAATAGTCTAGAAAGGATAGAAATTATGTCGCATTGTTCAGCTATTGATGGCTGGAATACAGAAAGATCCTTGGAAAAGAGATACAGATTACTTTTCAAGAGCAGTAATTGATACTTACTATTATAGAATAAAAAACGTTTTTGTAAGGAAAAAGATTTCTCGAAAAGAAAGAATGACGATTGGATTTCCCTACGTTGAAATCCTCCTTCTGCTTGTTTTTCTGTTGAAAGGTTTGTTCCTTGTTTATGAATGTCATATTTCTAGAGCCAATAGTAAAAGAACCTCATACTTTTCATCTTTAGTCAAGTGACAAGGACGTTCGTAGCACACCTCACTCTACAAACTTTCACCCCAAAACAACATATCTAATTCGAATTTTTATAGATCAACCCCTCTTTTTCTGTTGAAGAAGTATAGTAAAGTTATCAGTTACTTAGATATTAAAGGTGATCAGAAATATTTCTAATTTATAATAAATAATTTTAGGATTTAAGATTTATTGTCATATAATTAAACGAGGAATATTGTAATTAATATATTCCTTTTACACTTTATTAGAAAGGTGAACTAAGGTACATAAATTTATAAACTTTAAGTCTGTCCAGCAGTATAAAATGTGTAAAAGTATACTGCAGTTAAATTTTCATATTTTGTTTTACCTTTTTCCTAAGCTAATATAATTACTAATATATAAGGTGGTCCCAAATTCATGGTACAAACTTTAAGAGTTGTTACAGGATATTGTAGAAATAATTTGTTCTATAGGAATGTGGGCGCGAATGACGCGATGAAGCACAACTACAAAAAAATGAGACGAAAGTAAGTACAAAGTATTCATTGAAAGCGTCGTTGACACGTGCAATACGTTCAATAACTGTTTAGTACATGAGCTATAAAGTCCAGCAGCAGCGCACACTGACAGTCGAAGGAGAGAATTTAAAGCTTGTACTCGCTGAAAATGGAAGAGGTGTAAGCGATTTTCGTTTATATATATATAAGATATCCGACTATGTTCGGAACCGCGATTTTGCAAAAGCGTATAAATGGATAATATTTATAATATTTAGTGTCACTTATATTGGAAAATGTATATAAAATTGTTTTAAGAGTAGTGTATTACAATAAAAAATTATTTAAGTACGACAAAAAATGAACACAGAATGACCCATTTTCAAAACATTCTCCTTTTGTGAAAAATGCTTCTATTATAATAATACCTATTTCCCCTGTATATAGCTCAGACCTCTGTACAGAGGCTCAACTAGAATTTTTGAACTATATAACTTAGAAATGGATTTATCCTTGTCTTACGACAACAGAGGGGAGAAATTTTAAGAAAAAAAACGCCGACAATTATCCCAATGGGTTGTAACTCTGAAAATAATTCGAATGTTTCAAAAATCATAGTTCAGCCTCTGTACAGAGGTCTGAGCTATATACAGGCGAAATATTATTATAATAGAAGCATTTTTCACAAAAGGAGAACATTTTGAAAAAACGGTTATTCTATAAGTTACTTTTTTGCCGAAATATTGTATTTAAATAATTGTTTTTTTCAAAATGTCCTTAAAACAATTTTATTCATGTATTCTATTTTTATTTATGCGCTTTTTCAAAATCACAGTTCCGAACGTAGTCGGATACTCTTTAACACTCTACCAACGGTCTGATGATTCACACTTACGTGAGTTCTTGTGCTTGACTCTGTTCTACCAGCCACAACGTTCAAGATGATTTCTTCCAAACTTAGACTGCGTACAACCTTTCGCCGACCAGCATCATGTCTGTTTACGTGGAACAAGTCACTTTTGTTCCACGTCAACAGACTTGATGCTGGTCGGCGATTTTGGGGAGTTGACGATGTAGCAGCTAAGAAATTCTGTGAAGCGGCATTCGTCGACCATGAAACTGCGCGTAATACAATCGCAGCGCAGCTCTGCCGTTACCATTAGCACGGTCGTACATGTAATGCATGTCTTCACTTTTGGCATCCGTTAAGTCTCTCATCGTAGATGTCAGCACAATTGTGAATGGCCCCTTCCGAAATGCACCATGGCGGCAAGACATGTATTGACGGCTACAGGCAACGCAACCCACCCGTAACTATATTTCTCTCTTCTTTTATTTTCCCTGTTTGCGTCACTAACGCCTATACATTCCTATACAACATAGCTTCTGAAACTGTGGGGCGCTCCCCGTCCTAGGAGGGCGGGATAACTCTACGAGAGGGGGCAAGAGCATATTAAAAGGCTGAAAATAAAAAATTATTTTACAGAAAGTAAACAAAATGAACATTTAAACTGAACTTATAAATATATTAATACTTCACAATGTATTTTACAATTAAATTAACATTACTAAGTTAAGAACGAATTTAATAGTTACCAGTGACCCCATGGGCTTGTCCCACATAAAATTATACTCAAAATGAATGCTTATCTTGAGAATCTGTACGGTTTATAATCAATCCCTTCACTGCCGGTTAAAAGCTACGCTCTCCGGTGCCTCCGTTTCACACGTAGGCGTATTGTAGTGGGGGAGGGAGTGGAAAAAAGGAATAAAAAGAAGGAAACCCTCTGATATAAGTCAATCCTTCGCAAACACTGCTGTCAAGGTCCTTTTATTGCATTCCAAAGCCTTCGGAATAATTTGATGGATGCAAGTGCACAGAAAAAAATCGTATTTCGGAAAGACGTATGTCTATGTCCGCGGCATTTAAGAGGTTAAAGTCATATTGTAGCTTTAGCGTCAAAGTATAGTATTATTGATTTGAATGCATTGTTATTTGTATGGAAAGGGGTGATGAAAATTATGATCAAATATTGGGTCGCAAATATAAAAAGTTTGAGAAGCAATGCTATGCAATAAAGGATTGTTACACTCGCAATGACCTGAACCTACCATTAAAGTTTGTACCATTAATTTGGGACCACCCTGTATGTCCTTTATTTAACTATAGAAAGAGAAAACTATCAATTTTTATAATCGTTTTTATGCACTCACGAATATACCTAAAAGAAATATTGCCTTAAAATTTAAGAAAAAATAATTTTTTTCCAAAAGTAAAATGAAAAGTGAGTATAAGAATTATAAATAAATGAAAAACGAAAACATGCATGATTGGTTACCAATATTACTTCAAATTATTTTTTAAAACTGAAAACTTTAGAACATTTGCATCTGACCATTAAAGCGGAAATTGAATGTATGGTTTGTTTGAAGGTCTACCATAGATGTAATTATTTGTAAATAACGTTTATATAATAAACCTGCAGTATTTTCAAAGGAATATAATTGTAAAAAAACCGCATTCTCATTTTTGGATAACTCTCCGCCCTTGGATTACACAAATACTACAAAAGTTATATGATTATTCCAGATGGTGCAATTCTTCCAAAAGTTTTTTCGAAATCAGTAGTTTCTTTTGGAAATATTCCTCTTAAAGAGGCAAGTAAACTGCTTGTTTTCATTTTTTGCGTAATATATTAGAATTGTTAGAGGTTCTCTATAACTTAGGAGGTTACCATAGAAACCAACTATTGATCTTTCACTCAATATGAACGGTTCTTATCCACATACTTCGAAACATTGGGATAGGAAAAATTCATTCTGTGATTGTTCAACATCAAACAATTCCATATTAGTTAGATGATAAAATTCTCCGTTTGATTGGTTAAATTCTCTCTCTTGTTATTTTCTTTCTTTCTCTTGTTTGGTTGCTTTCTTTAAGACTTACGAATACTTCTTTATTGTTAGTGTGTGTGTGTGTATACAGTTCTAAATTGAAAATTATTTTGTTATTGTTTTGTTAAATTGGTATTGTTGTTCCTATTTTGAAAAAATCGGTAGATTATGTTGCATCCTCAAAAATGTTTTCACGGCGAAATATATATATATATTTGGTCTAGGCAAATTAGCTAAATACATTAAAAATTTATCTTATTTATTATAAAGGCATGTCCGTAAAATTTTCTATTATCTAAAGAATAAAATCACCCGAGAAAGTTTGTAATTAAATAAGATTATTAGAACTATTATAAACAATAATAAACCATTTTGCATGATATGCTGAAGCAATACGTAATATTTTAATTCATTGATTTGAATATTTACAGATATATACTAATTTACTACTAATGTTTAAAATTTTACAAATATGTATAATGGATGAATGAGCCTATAGGACTATAGGGATTTATCTTTTTTCTTAAGGTATCCGACTACTTTCGGAACCGTGATTTTGCAAAAGCGTATAAATGGATAATATTTATGATATTTTGTGTCACTTAGAATAGAAAATGTATATAAATTGTTTAAGAATATTATGACAATAAAAAATTATTTAAGTACAATATTTTGACAAAAAATGAACATAGAATGACCCATTTTCAAAATATTCTCCTTTTGTAAAAAATGCTTCTATTATGATAATATTTCGCCTGTATATAGCTCAGACCTCTGTACAGAGGCTCAACTAGAAATTTTGAAATATATAACTTAGAATTGGGTTTACCCATGTTTTACGACAACAGAGGGGAGAAATTTTAAGAAAAAAAATCCGATAATTATTTCAATGGGTTGTAATTCTGAAAAACATGAATTTTTCAAAAAGAAATTTTCAGACTCTCTGGAGAAGTCTTTACTTTATATAAACAAAATAGTATTATTATAGAAGCATTTTTTAAAAGAACTGAGAACGTTTTGGAAAAAAGATTATTCTAAATTAATTTTTTGCCAAAATAGTGCATTTAAATCATTTTTTATTGCCATAATGTCTTTAAAACAATTTTACACATGTATTCTAATCTAAGTAACACTAAATATTATGAAAATTATCCATTTATGTGCTTTTTTAAAATCATGATTCCGAACGTAGTCGGATATCTTAACTGTTTCCTTTTTGTGATTTAGAAAACCATACTATTTTGAATCATATAAAAGAAACATGTAAATTGCTATGTATGATTCATGCAATGATTTGGACCCATCACAGACATTTATGTAACTAAATCAGCCTTACAGCAAACTGAGGGTTATTGACTAAGAATATAGTAAATTTAAGCCGTGAGCAAGCGTCAAGAATGATGCAACATTATAACAATTTATACTCCCAACTTCCATAATACACATCTTGAGTAATTAAAATGCCTATGTGTAAGACTGTATTTTAGAGCTTCTCAAAGTTGCAATACTCGCGACCCAATATTCAATCACTATTTTCATCGCTCCCCCATACAATAACAATGTACTGAATTCAGTAATACTATACTTTGACGCTAAATTTACGATACGACTTTAACCTCTTAAGCACCCCTCGTGTATATAAATGTCTCGCTAAGCGAAAGCCTTAATTTCTCCCGACGTATATATACGTCTTTCTGAAGTACGATTTTTTTCTGTGCACTGCTATGCGTAAAATTATTCCAAGGCTTTGGAATGCAATAAAAGGACCTTGACAATGTTTGCAAAGGATTTACTTATTCCAGATTATTTTTGTTCCTTTATTCCTCCCCCAATACATCCCATACGCGTGCCTACGTGGAAAACGGTTGGCATTGATAAGCGAAACTTATGATCGGTATAGTCAAGGTTTAATTATAAACTGTGCAAAAATTATTAAGATAAGTGTTAATTTTTGTAATAAATTATATATATGACATACCCATGGGAGCACTGGTAATTAATACATTTGTTGTGAACTTAGAATTGTTAAATTAATTATGAAATACATTGTGTAGCACTGATATATTTATAAGTGTAATATATCAGTGTAAATGTGCATTTTATTTTTTATTATGTCAGAATGTATTTTGTTTGTTTACTTTCAGTAAATTAAGAATTTTTTTTAAATAATATTTTGTTCTCGACTTTTCAAAAGGCTCGCACCCCTTGTAGAGTTGTCAAGCCCCCCAAGGGAGGCGCGCCCCACAGTTTGAGAAACACTGATGCAATTCAATGGCTTCAGTTAAACAATGCTAGACCATGACCTGTGACTTGGTGAAAAATAAAAAAAATAAATAAACTAATTAAATAAACTCAAAACTCCAAAATAAATACCGTCAAGTTGCAGAACAATTAATCAGAGACCATCAGTTTTAATGTCAGTTGCAGTTAATAGTTAAATTGAATTTTTGAATCTGACAAATATGGTCATCTGATTCACTCGATTGGTGGCTTTCAATGTTCGAGAAAAGGAAGATTATCTGACTATTTGTAGCCGTGGCATATGCACAATAATCAGTCGATTGGTTTGCTGCTTATTAGCCTCGCACTCAAAAGCAATACGCGAATTTTTCTCGTAATTTTAAACCACTATCACAAATGACGAGGATAACACTTGAGATAAAAATTCACTTTCCATATGAGAATGAAAATTATATTAACATCGCACAAAAAGGCAACACGAGGAGCTATTGGAGACGGATCTCGTAGTTCTCAACTTTGGTCAAGCGACAAGGACAGAACCTGATCTGGCACACATCTCTTCTAGGCACCTCACCACATTAATTGGAGAACATTGAGCCTTTTTGCGTGCGTCTGGCTTCTCTATACGGTGGGCCTTTAGTGTCACCAGAAATCGAACCCGAGACACTCTAGTCAATCGTAGAATCTGAATTAGTTGTACCATTAAGTAAATTTAGAATCATGGAATTAGAGAATGGTTAAAAGTGCACCCTACATATACATCACACAACTGTTACTGGATGTTCAATACAAATTGTTGGAACTATTATTTTTAAATTTTAATATTTAATATCTTAACTTCAACTAATATCTTAATTGATACCAGTTACACCGATTATAATTAATAGGATTGTTGCTTTGCATTTAGTAATTTTTCAGTGTAAAAAAAAACAGAAGAATCAAGGAATTAATTCTAGATAAAACAAATGAAATATTTCCAGATATGCTCTCTTATCAAATATGGATGAATACATTTACATCAACAAATTGCTGCACAGAAAATACTCATGTACAAACATATAAACACATTGTTTACATCCAGCTGAATTTCATTAGATTGAAAACAAGATAACTAAAACCAAAGACGTGAACTACTCCAGAAATATGAAAATTTAAGCCGATATCATAAAAGAGAATGTATTTCGTGGATTTATTTTATACACAAAAAAGTATTTTTTCAAAGCAAACGAAATTGAAATTCTGGACGAAGAATATGAAGAGTAAGCTATTCCCGTTTTTTGAAAGAAGACTTAATTACAATTTGACGTGATTAATAGTCCGTCAAATCTCGGAAATCAGGAGCACTACAATCGTGAATTATGGAAACCCGGAAGTTTTAATGGAATTCTAAGTAAAATGTGGAACCTATATATATATACAAAAGTGAAAAATGGGAAATTTATTCCATTTAGTTGGTGTAAAGAATGATATTTGTTCAGTCATTAAAAAACTCAATTCTTTATGTTATAATATAATATGTTGTATTGGTGAAGGGAAAAATACTTCTATTTTTATTTGAATTTGGTCATTGATAAGGGAAAAGTAAGAGAAGGATGGTATTTGAAGCATTGTTTAGAATTTATTCACTCTAAAGTGATAACAGTGATAATTCAATCCCAATTAACTGTTTTGAAGCATTGATTTAAATGAATAAGTTGGAAAATAAATAGAAGCTAAATAAAACGAGTTACCAGGATACAGTTTTACTAACTAATTACTTTGAATCTTCAGTATAAAATTAGCAATAAATTTCTTGATATGAACAAATCTTTATACTTTAAAAATATATAGATTTATTTTTCAAAATAAAGAAAAAAAAATCACAGTTAAAGCTTGAGATTGCAACTAGAATCTACTGTTTTATTAAAGATGTTTCAATAATCTTGTGTAGTAATAATTTCAATCATATGTAAAAAAAAATTATTTCTTCTGTTTTCTATTTGTAAATATATCACTACAATGTTGTGTTTAAGGGTAGAAATGAAGAAGATTTGCTTTAAATTACATGAACAAATAACAGAATATAACTGAAATTCAGTTACACTTTTATAACATTCATATCAAAGTAACATCAGTTAACTGACTGATATTGATGTTAATAAACAAAAATATTTACCTTATTATGTAACCTTATTTACCTAAAAAAATTCAATTGACTTCAATTAATTTTTTATAACATTCGTATCGAAGCAATATCAGTTAAATTATTGATATCGATGTTAATAAACAGAAATATTTACCTAATTATATAACCTTATTTACCTAAACAAAATTTGAAATAGTATTCAGAATAATAGGCGCCCTTTGTAGGCAGAAAAAATCTAAAGTTATGGCCAGAGAGTGTTGGAAATCGTACTACATAGTTTCTAAAACGTCATCATCATTTGCACTTATTTTTCCTGATCAACTGTTTCTCTACATTCTGAAAATGTTCCTGAAATTTTAAATTCACTGTTTACTTCACTAAAAGCTAGCTGCCTTCCAACCATATTAAATCAAACTTGTTTCACTTTCAGAAAATTAAAATTCAAAGCATTAAATGAAAATTTTTCCCATTACAATTTTTACACAGCACTGTCAAAGAAAAAATTCATTAACGGGCGATAAAAGAGAAAAGCTCTTTTATTGATGGCGATAGAATGTGTCTGACACAATCAACATTTGAGAGGACATAATAATTGCCGAAAAATAAGGACATATGTTAAAATACTGAAGTACTTAAACACTTCTGCAGTTACAAAGAACAAAGAGAGAGGGTGTGGTTGGTGAGAGAAAGAGAATTAATAAAATAATTATTTTCCTCTGTGGCAAAATAAATATTTTTTTCATAAAATATTTTATCTTTTTATATGGTAAGTGATACAGTAATATTTTCTTAAACTTTTCTTTACTCCATTTTAAGTGAATACTAACTTAATCAGTATTATACTTACCATATTTATTCGAATCTATGCCGCCATGGATTCTAAGCCGTACCCCAAACTCTCAGAATATTATTGTGAAAAAAAGATTGGAGAAAAAAATAAAAAACTGTATAAAAGGATAATCACTATTTGATACTCTAGAAACTTTTTTTAAAAAAACTTATTAAGGATAAATAAAAGTCAATAATTAACTTATTTTACCAGCATTAAAACTTTCAAATACATACATGAAACTGTTATAACACTGACCGCCAGGATCATGTTTCGAAAATGATTTGTCACTCCCATTATCACAGCTGACTTATGAATTGTAGCCGGTGTTGCCATTTTCCGACACGGTGTCGTATTTCGTGCCAACCAATGCATTTTTTGCAACATTTTTGATAATTTTTTTTAAAAAAAATTTTCAGACTGTTGAACACTTACAAATAAAAGTTATCTGATTTTGTTTACGCCATCGACGTATATTTATTCCATCCGTTTCAAATTTTCAGTGGTCTCTGCTCTGATTCCGTTTTCTTCTGCATATAAATTTGCCTCCTCTTTGTCATAGTGAACTCGTCTGGATGACATTACCGATACAATTGATGTTCCGGCCATGAAAAGAAAGTGTATACACAGAAAAAAAAATCTAAATACGAGCAGACAATACGATGTTAAGGATAAACTAAATACTGGAGATAAACTGCGGAATGGGATAAATCATCGATACAAGTGACTGGAATGGATGGTTACATTTTTCCTTTTAAAAGGGATGTGGATTCAATTTCGCCCATCCAACAAATAAAGCAATTACTAATCCCCATGTTTGTTTTTCCCTACAAAGTAGTAAACCTCCCAATCATCCCAACGATATATTTTCTTCGAATATTTTCCGCTTGCAAGAAATGAAAAATAGTTAAAAATTAGTTCCAGCCATAAAATTGTCGCTACTCCTCTCTCTCTCTCTCTCTGTTGTCAGTTATCACTAACCATGCGATAACCCCCTACCTGAAAAAACCATCTCTTCATCTATTCGACCTAGATTTGTGGGAGGTAATGGTTGATGACCCAAGATAGCTATAATAAAACAATTTTTTTCTTATCAAATATAGTAATCAAATACTGTCTTACTCTAGGAAGGAAATCAGGAGTAAGAAATCGTAACCTTAAAACATATGTGAATAAGCTCCTGAAACCCTAACCGCTTAACTTAAAGAAAAGTTATTCTGTGAATCCCCCAACTTCCTTAGTTTCTTTGACACGCTAAAGCCCGTTCTGTAACTATGCTTCTAAGTTCAGATCCTTACCATAAGCTCACGACGTTCAGGAACTCGGCTTCATTTCCTCCTTCTTTTTCACGATTATTAAACATCCACTATGTATCTACTAACTGATCTGCATATCAAGGTTTCTTCTTGAGAGGGTTGGCTGTCAAATAACTGAATTGATGGCCTCAAAGATTACCCAAGAGGATTACTTGAAAGATTCCGTAAAGTCCCGTCACAATCTTCACCGTTCATAATAGAAAAAGAATATCAATTCGTACCCGAACTACACCGACAGCAAAAAGCAAAATTGATACAGTTAATTTCTTCACTACATTTTTAATACAATGTTCTTAAGTAAGTAAATTTCTCAGAGCAATAGGCCGTGACAGGGCCACTTAAAAAGGCCGGTGGTTCGCAGATTGAGTATCGCTGTTTCAATCCCTAAGACTACATATTATGATCGTTTCCGAACTGACATCACCGTCCAACATTCCAGTGTTTTGTCTTATATTTAAGGAACTAAGTGTTAAAGGAATATACAGAGTGTGTTGCCGAATTCGATCGGCAAATTGAGAGGGGAGGGGCATATTAGGAAGCATGGTGACCACGAATCAACTTAGAACATGCGATCTCAAAGCACGATTAATCAGAGTAATTTGCAAAAACAGTTATGAAAGGTGTGATGACATGTGGAATGAAAAGAGGCAATAAGAGGTGAGGAATACATTTATTACATGTAAAGCAGCGTTTCTCAAACTGTGGCGCACGCCCCCTAGGGGGTGTAATAACTTTAAAAGAGGGGCGCGAGCATATTGAAAAGTCGAAAACAAAAGGTTGTTTAATTTTTTTTTAATTTACAGAAAGTAAACAAAATACATTGTGATATAATCAAAAACAAAATCAACATTTAAACTGAAGTAATAAATGCATCAATACTTTACAATGCATTTTACAATTAAATTAACAATACTAAGTTAAGAACAAATTTAATAGTTACCAGTGACCCCATGGGCTTGTCCCCCAAAACATTATACTCAAAATGAACGCTTATCTTAAAAATGTGCACGGTTTATAAATAATCCCTTCACTGCCGATCATAAGTTTCGCTCCTGCTGCCTCCTTTTTCACGTAGGTGTGATGTATTGGGAGAGAACTAAGCAAATCCTCTGAAATAAGTCAATCCTTGGCAAACACTGCTGTCGAGGTCCTTTTATTGTATTCCAAAGCCTTGGGAATAATTTGATGGATGGCAGTGCACAGAAAAGTTCGTGCTTCGGAAATACTTATATATACGTCCGGGCAATTACTGCTTTGACCTTGCGAGGCGTTTATATACATCGGTTTCACTTAAGAGCTTAAAGCCGTATCGTAACTTCAGCGTCAAAGTATATTATTATGAAATTCAATGCATTGTTATTGTATGGAAGGGGGACACGAAGGAAATATTGGTAGAATATTGGGTGGCAAATATTGAAAGTTGGAGAAACACTGATGTAAAGTATGTTTACGATATGAACAATGCATCACATCTCTACATCAGAAATGCAACGACAAATGACTGTTACACTAATTGTTTGAAGGTGCGGCCGCGTAGATCATAACGAACACCGACGGGATGAAGGGTTGTCAGACGCGTTTAAACAACACGGTGTGCTGACGATGTCACCTGAAGGGACTAGGTTCCGTGACTTGAGATCCTCCACTGTAGTCACCAGCGTCTCATACACAAGCGATTTCAGGTGGTTCCGGAAAAAAATCCAAGAAATTGAGATCCGAAGAGAGTGAAAGCCAAGGAACACACATCGAATCAACCTCCCGCGATATGCAGCTTCGCAATAAATAAGTGTGATGGTGCACCAGCGTAGATGAGCCGCGCGTTCTGGTGAATAGTGAGCAACTCTGGGAGGCCATACTGTTAGCCAATGGCCTTCAAACTTTTTCAACTCACGGAACCCGTAGAACTAGAAGGTATTTTCGTGGAACCCTTAAAACTAGAAAGTATTTTCGTAAACCCCCATTCCACACACACACACAGAAGAATATATTTTAAAATAATATTTAAAGTAGATTGACTTGTGTGTTATAGGTACTTTATATAAAGCCAATTAAAAAAAGTATATTGCACTTATTATTAAAAATTTTAATCTACTTTTAATATATAATTTACTAATTAATAATATTAATATGTTATCCAAGTGTCACTTATACCCATGTATTATGTTTAGTAACTGGGATGTGCGATTGCATTTCTTCACACAAACTGTTGAAGTCTAGGTTTATTGAGTTTAGCTGCAATCACATTATATTCTGAGATTCATTGGGGTTTTTTTACTTTGTTTTTGTAGCCACTCAAAGTTGAGAAATATTTCTGACTTATACTCATTGTTTCGTTAAAATGTTTACAGCTGTATGTGAAATATTGAGTATTTTACATAAATTTGCAACCTAAAGTTCAGGATCTGTTCTTGCTTAAATTTAGATTTTTAACATCGAATCTGCTAATATGTTGTAGGCGTTTTATCACTATCATTTAAAGGTGTATTTTCCATTAGAAAACTATTTAGTTTTGCAAGACATTGAATTATAGAGTATAAAATTATTTCGCAGAACTCAGGATAGTAAACAATAAAATGCTGACAGTCTAGTAAGTAATATATACTCGTATATATAAAGATAACATACGTGCGCGATTTAATATTCTTTTATTATTTTATAGTAAATGTGTAAAAAGTATTGCAAAATAAAGTTATTATTTATGAATAAAATTTTCAGTTTCTTAACGACATTGATGAACATTAAATTCTTATGAATATACATACATTTCAGAGAACATGAATCCATTTTGAATAAAAATTTATGTTTCTTTTCGATTTTTTTATTGTGACTCGTGGAACCCCTGGGTATGCCTAATGGAAACCCAGTATTTCGCGGAACACAGCTTGAAGACCACTGCTGTAAGAAAATAAGTTACCTCGTGCCATAAAGGCATTCTGGCAATATGATTACCCGCGCATTTGTTCGGCCACTCTTCTCAAATGGTTGCATCGTCCTCCCAACGGCTACTATTATCACGGTTTTCACCTACTAAACGTAGTTTTCCATGCCATGTTTTGTGGTGATTTTTCGTCTCCATGCTGCATACTATCATCCGTGTGAATTTGTCAATCCAATTTCGCAACACACTGAATAAGTAAAGATACCGATAGTAAATATCTTATTTTTGCATCCAGTTACATGTACTTATTCAAAAATTCTTATCTATAAACTAACTAGCTTTTAAACTACAAGATCTAGTTGAAATTTCATGACAGTCATCAACAACATTATTTTGCAAGCCTGGTTATTGTAATAATCCTCAAATTAATCCACAATATTACCCTCCTGAAAACTCCTAAGCTCTAGATCCTCTTTGCCTTCTAACTACTGTGAAAACGAATTTAATATTTCGCCGAATCACTCTCTGAAGACCAGTACAAGAAACTGTCGTCACATTTCCTTCCACTAAAGTTTTTTTTAGTAGAAAAAATGCGATGTAATTTTTCGCCGACTACCAACTAACTTAAATCGTAATATGTGGAAAAAAATTATCTCTTTCTCTTTGTATGAGAAGCTATTTTTGTAATTATACGTTTGGAATGAAGGACTTAATTCTACGGATACCATGCAATCATTCTAAAAGTTTGTCCTGACTTTTTTTTTTTGATTTCGAAAAACTATTTCGAAATTTTAAAAAAATGCTAATAGAAGATACTTTTTGACTTCGAACTCTCAATCTCATTTTAATTTCTGGTTTTCATTGAACAATGTGTTTGTATCCTGGGGCTTTATGCTTAAGTGTGATTTTTTTTAATTATCGAAATGAGGTGGGTTTCTTTACTTTCTTGAATTTGCTTGTCGAAACTTTATTTCACCAGTTTATGGTTTTCCTCTTTTAGTAGTAAATTATACATCGATCTTTTGTCTCTATAAAAATACAAAAAAGAAAAAAAATCTAACACTGCTGTGCATTTATTTTTTAACTGAAAAGAGCTTTTTTAAATCTATCATAACGTTGGATAAAAATGATTTTGAAACAAAGCATTTAAAAAGAAGGAAAATCGATTCCAATGTAGAAACGATAGAAACAATTTTTAAAAAAAATTATGCTGAATAAAATGAAATGCAAGTTATCTAGAAATTCACAAATACGCTTTCAAATTACTTTAGATTATTTATTTATTTATTTATTTGCTTTCTAAAGAATGATTCCCATTGAGATTTGTTGTGGCAATTTAACTCAAGTTTTGCTCAGCAGGCTGTTTAATTTAAAATGAAAAGTATTATATTCATATTTACTCACTATCTATTTTTTGCTAATATTCATAACAACCTTTTTTTAAATAAAAAATATATTTAATATGTATTAAACTTTCATGTTTGGAATCTTAAATTATTGGAATATAAAAAGGTTTTGAGTATTAAGATTGATGCAAACGAAAAAAATTATTGTAGAATCAATTCTGAAGTGATATTTGTCTCATTCATACCTGGATCATATCATATGCAGATTCAATTAACTATATTCTCCATCAAGTGTGTTTTAAAATGTATTTCATTTTTTTTCTTTCACAATAAAATTGATAATAAAGATAAAAAAAAACAAGATTTCATATTGAAACAAAAATCAATGATAACTATATTTTATAATTTTTCTCACATATTCTTCCATTTTTCAAACTTTAGTATGTTGCCAGGTAGTGAGTCATCTATAGCTGCCTTGGATGGTACAAGATGATCATAATGATGAATAACTTGAACTTCCCTCTTTGGGTCAGCAGTCTTCTCCATGTACGCGTTAGACCAGTGTTTCTCAAACTGTGGGGCGGGCCCCCCTGGGAAGCGCGATAACCTTACGAGGGGGGCGCGAGCATATCGAAAATAAAAGATTTAAAAAATAATTAGTTTACTGGAATGAATTAAAACAAAATACTTTCAGACATAATTAAAAAATGCACTTTCACTCTGATATAATTTATAAGCGCGCGCGCGCGATATTCAGTCATCAAAAATAAAAACTTCTTCAATACCTAATTAGCTATCTTTGATCCTATAACCAAATAAAAAAACTTTTATTTGATTTGCTGTAATCCCATGATGAGATATTTTTTTATTACGCTTTCTTTTTGAAACTAGCATACTACTCTTTTCAGAGAAAAAACAGATCCCAGACCCAGAATCGAAAAAATTTAGGAGCATAAAAAATTATCCCTGTCTCTCATTATTTTTGTGAAATACTGCACATTATCGCTGTAATCTGTTTGACCTTCTAAGTTATTGGTACAGTTAGTTATGACCTCTCTTATGTGTTTCTCTGTTGCGCTTTTTTCCATGCAAAAGAGTTTTATGATGTTTGGAAAACCACGGAGAGCAAGTACAATGAAGACATACTTTTCCCAGACATATTTTTATTAGTATTCTCAACATATAAAGCATAACGAAAACGTTTCACACAATTTTTTAGCAGTAACATACATATTATCATAATGAATATACTCAAAAACCCGGAAGTGGTCGCGCGGGACATACAGATTTCGAAATCGTTAGTTCTAGCAAAGTTATTTGTTACCAAAGAAAAATTGAAAAGTCCTGAAAGTAGGTAAGTAAACTTTCTCTTAATTAATTAGTGCTGCGCAGAATATTTTATAACTAATTAATTAATACTAAATTAAGAACAAGTTTAATAAGTATTAACGACTTCCATGAGCTTGTCTTGGAAAGCAAAGTTTTTTAAGGAATGCTTATGATAAGAAATTGACCCTCTGAGCTCTTTTTCTATATTTAGCAGATATCTATAATTTGTCTTCTAAGCAGCCACCGCATTTTGCAATATGTTCAATTTAAAAATTAGTGAAAGGAAAAATAACATAATAATTATCCTATTATTTTATTTATTTATTTTTTTTTGCTTAAAAGTAGTATACAAAATTTAATACTTATGTTACTAATTTGTATGGTTTATAATTAAGATCGCCTATTGTAGCTTTAGCGTCAAAGTGCATTATTATTGCATTAAGTACATTATTAATGTATAAGGGGGGCGCAATAAAAATTGTGATCGAAAAGGGGGCGCCAGTATTGAAAGTTTGAGAAGCACTGCGTTAGACGATTGGTACAATAAGAAATCCCCTGCCGAGCCTGTTTAAGCGCTCTTTACATCTGCGAACTGTGGGTGAAGAGGTTACTGCATAACCACCTTCTGGAGAGGCAATATTTCAGTTACTGATGTATGATCTGAGCTTTACATAGAGGAAGTTAGTTTTTCAGCCATTACTGTAATTGATATTGTAAGGAATTATTATGCAGAGATAATCTGATTGATCGAAAATGAATTCTGAAGCATAAAAAAAAACATTTTTTTTTTGCGAGAAATAGATAGAATGAGAAGAATTGGAAGGTGGGAATGAAACAAAATCTAAGAATAAAGTTCACAAGATTCTACGGCGTGTGTATTTGTAAATTGTGCCGCCTGTTTCCAAAATGTAGTAAACAGTTATTTTTGTAAAAGTGGCATGAGAAGTAAGAAGTGTTGGAAAGCTAAAATCTTTTTTTTTTTTTTATGACAATTTGAGATTTTTACATTTTCAAATTATATAGATTTTAACCTTTCTAAAAATGCTTTTTTTAAATCTCTAGGGTAATTAGAATCGCTTAAAACTTATTTTTAAATAATCGTTGAAACTGGGACACGCCCATTTGAATGGCAAAAAATGTAAACAAAGTACTTTCGTTTTTTCTTTAAAGTTGAATGTCTATAAATCAAAACATGCATTTTTATTGCAAACTGAGCCTTTTATTGTTTTTATTTCCTAGCTGATTGGAAGCCTCACTGTATACATTAAAATCAATTTATCTCAAAATGTAAATTTTGATGTTCGAGGTACCTTTTTTTTGTGTGTGTGAGAAACTACAGTTTATAGGTATGTAACT
The DNA here is from genome assembly GCA_019973935.1 of Trichonephila clavipes. NCBI lineage: Eukaryota > Metazoa > Arthropoda > Arachnida > Araneae > Nephilidae > Trichonephila > Trichonephila clavipes. Next base: position 506,521 of record BMAU01011558.1, read on the forward strand.
TCTTTGTAATATATTTATAATGATGGCTAATTTATACTGGAAATGAGCCTTTTGTAAAAAACGCAAACATTTATTTTTCACAAGTTTTTTGTGTGAAAAAATGGGTTAAATTTCGCAAAGTTCGATAAAATATTTCATAAATTATTAAAAAATTCAAAATTAGCTAAAAGCTCCTTTCAGTATGAGAAAGGTGTACTTGAATTGTACGAAAAATTTGAAGCACGTACATATAAGAAATTTTGAGAAAAAGGTACATCGAATACAGCCAATTTAACATTGTCAGAGTATGCATAGAGAGAGATGTTTCCAACTCACCTTAATAATATACATTTCTAGTAGTTTTTAGCATTGCTTACTTCAAACCTCTTCCTCTTGACGTTGTAAGCATTTTCTTCTTGAAATGGTGAATCCAGATAGCGCATGCAAGGTAGCCAATTCACTAAAAGTGATTTATTGGGAATGTGTTCATTAGATTCTCCAGGGAGTGCGTACTTAATCGGTACTACTAGGATTTGCTGTCATTTCGTGCTCAATTTTCTACTCAAAGGTTTAGTTCGTGGCGTTGATAGCGAATCATGCCTTTTGACATTGGAAGTTTCTAGAAGACGAGTGATTTGAAGGGCGTGCACGCGTTAGACCAGGCATGACCAACCCGTGGCCCATGGGCCACATGCGGCCCATTTGGAGAATTTTTGCGGCCCAATTGAAGTTTGTGTCTATATTATTTTAGACATTTGGACTACAGACGGTTGAATCGAAAATATCGTGTTTTGACCCCCCTCTCCCCGTGCAGTTTTTACCGAAATAATTTTCTTCCTTCATTTAACTTCCAAGCAATTGTAATAACAGGTGTTGATGGATGAAGGAAAGCAGATGAGCTTGCGTGTGTTATCCTCTTTCAATGAGAACTACGTTGGGAGTGAGTAGTGTATTTAGTTCTATTTGTCAGAGAAATAATTTATGTCTATATTTTTAAGTTCATATTAGTAGTCATTTTTTTTTGTTTTATTTGGCAATGAAATAATCCGATGATGGATTTAATCAGTTGCCTCAGGACTATCAGATCAGCTAGTAGAAATGTAAGATAATTTCGGCAGCAGAATAAAAATGTTTAATATTTTAACCTTCTGAAATTATGTAACTTTTTCATTTTATGATATATATTTAATCATGGTGCAATAATTAATATCATACAATAAGAAACTAAACATTTGGCTATCGGGCAGAAAAAAAAAACAACTTTTTTTGACAAACAGTGTAATAATTACAAAGCTGTTATTTACTTAATTGCTTTTTTGCATTTGAAATAAAAATTTTGAAAATCTAAATCAATTTTATGCAAACATACTGTAACACAAGTATAAAATTTGAAGATGTTACGCACGTCGTTGTTATACTACGTAACCTCTGATGGCAGCATAAATCTTCTTTAGATAAGAACCGTGTAGGTTAAGAGTTATTCTTCCACCAACAAGTGCAATCGGTCAATTTTCAACTTTGTTGTGATTGTGATCCAGTAAAAGGTAAACTTGGTGAGATTTTTGATCATATCAATAATTGAATGTTGATCATATCATATTTTGAATGCAGTACAATAGTAAAATATTTTGAAAATTTTTTTATATGTGCGGCCCACCTCAGTTTAGTAAATTTTTATGTGGCCCACCAACCAATTTGGGTTGGGCACCCCTGCGTTAGACGATTTGGACGAAAAGAAAGGCTCTCTCAGGGCCGTCTTTATGCGCTTATTTCTGTACTTTGCGAATTGCGAGATAAAAGCTCGCCGCTAATTTTTATTGACATTTATTTTACAGTAATAAAAACTTTTTGTGCTTTTAAGTTTGAAGATTGACTGTGCAACTTTTCAAAAGTTTAGCTTGATTATGTGTTTATTTTTAATATTACACCGAATTAAGTAGGAGATAGCACACACACACAACTGCGTTCATTGCAATATACCCAATAATAAGAAATAATTAATACGAAAATACAATAAACATTCTATACACACCCTGTTTTTTTGTAAATATTTTTAAATAAGAGATTAAAACGTATTGTAAGGGCATTTTCTTTTACTAACCTGAGTGTCCGTTTTATTATCGTCATGTTTAATATGAAAATCTTGTCTTGTTTTTTGAAAGAACAGTGAAATGGGTAAATATACATTAGTATTAAAAGCTATGCAAATTTTTTGCTTGTAACCTTCGTATGTGTAATACGTAAAAAAAAGATATTTATTCAAAACTTTATAAACAGCAAACTATTTGTTTTAATTTAAAGATTCATGGAGTTATTTTTAAAATGCTACTCTTAGAAAAAATCAACACATACGAAGTTTGATTTACAAGTATGTAAAACTAAGGTTGGTATGGTTTTTGTGATATGATTAAAATTCATAAGCTTATTTTCTGTCAATACTTATTAAAACTTCTTTAAAAAAATAGATAAACTATAAACTCAATTACTTTTTAAAAAAATTGGAGTTATTTTGACTAAAAGATGCATGCCAACATTTCAAGCATACGTTAAAACATACAGATAGAAAACTTGTTAAAAACATTTAGCATAAATGTAAAAAAGCCTTAGTTTTTTTGTTGTTTTTCCCTTTGAAATTATTTGTTTATTGATGTGTAACATATTTCCTCTCACTTACTGAATATTTTAGGAGTGATTTTGGGGAAAAGGGACGGATATGGGTAACAAAAAGTGACGTAAACACGCGCTATTTGATTTGACCAATGAGCACGTGTGATGGTATGCCTTCCCTATCCTCGCATCGGGGTACAACTTGCTTGATGGTGTCTTTTTGCTACCCTCGCATAGGTTTCAAATGTAGTAGATATGTTTTTTTTATATTGTTAAAGTTAGCATTTCAAAAGATTCGAATTCTTATTCAGGATAAACTTACTTATTAATAATTATATTTACTGTTAAGCATCTGACAAAGTTCAACATTCTTAAGAAAATACGAGTAAGTAATATGGAGTTATTTCAATAAATATTTTAGAGCGTATCTTTTTCATACTTTAGGGTTAACTTCTGTCGCTGTCAATATAATGTATTTAATTGAAATTTTAAAAAAAGTGTTCTCGATTAAAAATTAAACATTTAGCAAGTTAATTTAATTTTCCTGATTTTGTGATCTGCAGAGATGGGTAAATCCAGAGCAAAATATATGCGAGATTATAATTAAAAAAACGTGAAGAAAAATTAAAAACTGGAGGAGTACAACCGAAAAAAAATTGCACATAATTCATCTCAACACAGCAGGGATTTTCGGGCACGGGCAGCGAACGCAATTATCTCACAAACATCAACATATGAACTAACGATTGCTATACCAAACTATTTGTCAGTCACGCAACTTTACGATTGTCATCATTGCTATTATATTATGCTCCGTCTACATCAATAACGTCTGTTTCTAAAACAGGCCCTGCAGAAATTCACCAGTGCCCTGCCGATGCCAAACAAGAAAGAGTGGTTAGTGGAGACGTAGAACATGTTGAAATTGCATTACTTCTAAATAAAATTTTCATTAAAAATATAATTATTCGATAGAAAATTATTTCCAACCATACTCGATTCAAAACTGAATTCAATCACACTCAAAACCATGGGAAGCGAGTGATAGTTTGTTTTTAAAAGACTAGAACCATCTTCGGTGTTTGGTAACAGTACAAAATTCAGGAAATCTTTAATTTTTTGAACCGTTTGATTCGGAGTTTGAAAGGTTTGATGTACGTATATGAACACCGAAATTCCTGTTTGTCCATTTACAAGTCTATTGTATCTCTACTCTTCCCCAAATTGAAAAAGAATAAATATTTTTGATAAAAAAATTGCATTACTCTTTGTATTAAATAAATAAAATTTTCATTAAAGATATAGTTATTCGATAGAAAATTATTTCCAATCATACTGGATTCATTTTTTCAGGATTTAAGTTACTATTGCGTATTTACCACGATAACATGCCAGATGTTACACATCGTATGCGACTACTGTAAGGCTCGTTTCTTTTTTTTTTAATTTGCTACTGGGATCTAAGTAAAAACTAACATAAAATTTAAAATCACTCTAGATTATTTTTATTTTAGAGCTCTGAAATTTTGTGGGATAATTGAAAAATGGGCGTAATAGTTAAAAAAATGTGTTTGATTTATTTTGACTGGTTTTCAACAATTTAATAATATTGTGTGCCCTTAAGCAAAAGTGAATTGGGCGGGGATAAAGGAAGAATAGACAAGACAAATAATTAAACGGCGTCTTAATGCCGTAATCATCGCTAATTAAACCGGGCTATGAAACCTGGAGTTAAGTAACCAAAGTTAACCGCCTTATTCACCATTAACTGGATAGGCAGGCAAAGAAATAAACCAGTTTTTTACCGTAACTCCATTTCACCGTCATAAGTTCAGTAGTAAATTTTGACCGAGCTCAAAGTTGGGTTACATTTAACCGAGCTTGTGCATTAAGCGCAGTCACAGGGTCTACTTTAACCAATAAGGTTGCAGACTTGTGTGCAGTTCAGCAAGCGGAGTTAACCAAATAGAGGTGAAATGAAGTTTCAACTGGTGGTTTGCTTTCACTAATTTGCGGTTACTGATCTTCAGGTTTCAAAGCACGGTTCAATAAACAGGGAATACAGCGGTAAGAACAAGCGAACAGCCGGTTAAAACTTCATTTTACCACTTTCTTTTTAACTACGATAACTCAACAAATTTTGCATCCTTATGGTGAAAATAGACCCTGTGACTGAGCTGGCTGTTCAGGAGGGATTAAATCTAACCAAGCTTTCAACCCAGTCAAAGTTTTCTTAGCTGATCCGGAATAAGAGAATAAACTTGCGATGCCAAAAAGAACTAAAAGCGAAATATCAGTTTCCTTCTTTTGATCGCAGGTCCGGTGGGTTAACGGGGGCTGCAGTAGCCCAGTGGTCAGGTTATCGGATCATGGCAGGCATGTCGTGAGTTCAAGCCCATTACCACTAAAGAACCGCCGTTTAGGGGTGCTATGCGCGTTAAATCTGTCGAGAGATCAAACTTTCTCCCATGGTGTGGTGTGGTAGCTAGGAGATAGGGTGCCAGCTCAGGTGTCGTCCATGTCACTTGACCATGGTTCAAAATTACGTGGTCCGTCTCCAAAAGCCCTCGTGTAGCTTAAAAGTGCGACGTTGATATTCACTCACTCACTCACTCACTCGGTGGTTTAACGGTGAGTACGGTAGTTAGAATCACTATTGAAGTTACTATGTCTACACTGTTGAATTTACAAGAGATTCACAAAATGCGTCTGACTGAATCGGATCCCAGTATTAAAATTCCATCGCTTAGAGACCGTCAAAAAAGTAGTTATTATAATAGTCCTTAATTATCTGAGTCAGGCTAAGAAAAGCTATTTCATTTATTTATTTTTTATATTGTTTATTTAAAGAGCCTAGAACTTGGCAAAATATTATTTTCTGAATTTTATTGAATAATTAGGTTTCTTAGTACTAACGAGAAGCATATACGTACAAAATGAGTCCTGCATTTAGAAAAGAGACATGTTCATTCAACCTTATTTAATTCCAGGTTAACAAGCATAATCCCCAGTTGTGAAAAAGGGGCACATACAAAACAGTTTGCTCCACTGGCATGTATTATATAATAAATTAGGCTTAGTCAATTAATTTTAATAACGGAATTGTAATATTTTACTAAATTTAAACTAATGCTCAATTATTTAAAATGGACACAGCAATAATGAAAACATTTAAAAAACGGGAGATGATGTTCTATTATTTTAATATTATTTAATTTTCTAATTAGGGTTATAGCTGTTTTTCTTTTTAATATTCGGCTACGATTTGAAAGCTAAATTACCATTTATTCCAAGTAAATTTTATTCAGTATAAAGAACATTTAAGCACAAAGATACACAAAATAATTAAAATCCAAAATTGTAATGAATTTAATTGGTGTGAAGGTTGCCAATATTTTATTTTTATCTTACTTATGACAACTAAGGGATTACGAGAAAATAAAAGCATTATGAGCCATCTCTTTTAGTTTGCTTAAAAATTTTTTAAGAAAAATAAATGGCTATTATAGGGCATACGTTTTCGTAGCCTTACATAGTACATAGCGTTATATAAGTTATATAAACGGTACTTACAAATTATCGCAATGGTACTAGTAACATTATATGAAAGGAAGCGCATGGTAACCAATTCAGTGCGTACGACATTTTGGAAATCAAATTTGCCAACTTGACGAGTTATTTTGAACGTTGACATTATTGCAATAGTAAGTAAGTAGCATGTAAACATATATATTACATAAATATAGTCTACACAAGTGAAGCCTTGTGGCTGAGTGGTGGTGCGTAACGATTCCACGCCACAGGTCCGAGGTTCGAAGCACGGACTTGCGAAGGTCGACTCAGCCTTTCATTCCTTCAGTGGATCGATAAATAAGTACCAGGCTTTCTTAGGAACTTAACAGAAGGGGTTCGAGTCAGTCTGACCACCTTATCGGACCATCTGCTCATGCACCTCAGGGCCTGCCTTCGCCCTCATGGGCTGTTGTGCTAATGAGTTGGTTGCATAAGTAATTTACATATAAATATTTTTGAATAACTTGATTAACTGACATTTAAATCGTATGTGCTCATATATAAATATATAAGTTTGCATAATTATTAAAGCATTGCATTTTACAGAAAATGAATGAAATAAACAAATCCCCCGATGAATGGGCACGAAAAAAAGAACTTCTTACCATCCGCATGCGAAAATGTCTTAAAAGAAAACGTAATACATCCAAACAACTATGCTCAGAATTCTTCGGGTGTTATCGCTTCTATTGTGTGGTCATAAAAGCACACACACACACACATTTTTTTAATGAACTTTCTTTGAAATCAAGTTAGGAATTTTTTCGGATGTTGGAATGAACTTTATAATCACTCTAAAAGAATCTCTGTAGATTGATCATGACGGTATCTGAAAAAACGTACATAAAAAGAAAACCTGGCTTTCCCTGTGGACGAAATAAATTTCGCATTGATTATTCTTGAAGTTCTTTTAAAGAACTAAAGTATTTTTTCTAAAAGTATTCTTTGTTGGATAAGATTCTAGAATAGTTTTAAAGAAGATTTAACCGAGTTTCTTTCTATGCTGTTTTTAAGTACGTGCTATAATCGGATAGGCACGTGATCACACACACACAGTTGGGAGATGAAGAACACGATTGCATGCTTGTTTATCCGTCGTCGATCTCAGAAATTAATTATACATTTTCACAATAAGCATGTTGACATATATAAATGTTTCAGTACTTATTTTTTTAATCAACAGGAACTCAATAATGATTGTGACAAATAATAATCAGTTTGTATTATTTTTGAAGTGCATTTTCATTTGTGATGTGTGTGTAGTAATTCATTTTAATTATAAAAACATACAGATATAGCAATTTCTCAGAAATATTTAATGAAAAAAATTAATTCATACAGCCTGAAATTAGGATATTTTGTGTTGTTGTAAATTCCATCTGTGTCTGACGGTTTCAAATCGAGACCCATAAAATTCATCGCAGCAAAAATCTAGATGTTGTTAACCGTTGATTTGAGCACTATACAAGTCACAGCGCGATTTAGCTCGGTTCCACCCCAAATTTTTTGAAGAACACCCTGGAGGTGGTCAGGGTCCTCTCACCTCTTTTCCCCTTTCACCAACCTTTTGAGAGAACTTAATACTTGACGGCTATTAAGTGCCTCAAAGGCATTATACATTTGTAAACATCCATGCATTTAACGGGATTCGAACCTCGGCCCTACGGCAAAACAGTCAGCGTCATTAACTACTACTTCGGATGGGCGGCAATGTTATTTTGAATACAGGTGGTGAGTTAAAATTAGATAAATTTTTTTATATTAATGCATGTATTGTGGTGTATTGTAATGTGCAAATAATTTTCTATAATCGAGATACTTATATAAAACGGGTTTTTGTGCTTAGTTACCACTTATAAGAGGAAGATTTGAAAAATTCGTATTATATAAACAGTAAAGCAGAATCAATTATTTTAAGGATAATTTCTGTATTGAGGTCGCATCTTATCATTTTGTTTATATGTCCCTAATTTTGGAATCCAATTGAAATGTATGCAGTGTAACGTTTGAAAAAATAACGGTAGCGTATTCTTGGTTAATTTAAATATGGAATTTATTTACGTCAGAACTATTGAATATTATTTACAGAATGATGCATTACAGTTATTAAAGTTAATTATAGATTGTTAGAGTCCACTATTTTGTGAGAGGAGGATTCGTTCGCCCCCGCTCCCGTGCAAGTTCAAAGCTTCTCTCCCCTCATCTTCCGGTCGACGAGCTAGATTCCTCTGGGGTCAAAAAGGGGTTGCGTTGCAGCTGCAAGATGCACGTGTGGGTGTCGGGTCCACAAAGAAGCCGACTAGATGTTGATGTTTCGGAGAAGTGACGTTACAGCTCTCGCCCTCTCTTATAGAACTTTTCCGTTGAGAAAAGTTTAATGGAATGACGATGAGACAACTGACAGATTACCGACACATTCCTTCATCAAGCACCACTATATTTCTGAGCTGCAATTTTAACTACTAAAGAAAACACTGAACTAAATTTGGAATTACTTATTTCTAATGAGTGAGTGTTCTTGCTAGGGAACTTACACAAATCCATATTACGAAAATGATCAATAGCAATGTAAGAAAACATACTATAACATTAAATAAAAATACAAACACTCCTATCGCAATGCCTATTATCAATTATACTAACAACATGTTACATCAAATGCTAGTGTAAGACCTTAAACATAAAATATTCTTCGCCACACGATACTTAATAAAATTTATACTAACGACATGTTGATATGATATGCGAAGTGTACAACCTTACACACACAATATTTTTCACAATATGCCTCTTGCATAAACTAAATACTCATGTATAATTTAAAACCCTATACACTAAATTAAGCATATTAATACATTTGCTTTTCACGGCTTTATCTTTTGACACGCATTTCCATTCGATATGATATGCAGTACTAGTAAATAAATAAAATTAATACAATTATTAATCTTTAACTAAAAAAACATTATAAGCAAGAATTATTATTATTGAGCAAGAGAACATTGTTAAAAAGTCCTAATTATCTATCACCGATCTGCTGAGACTATCTGCATTTTTGTGACTTTTACCCGACCGATGTACAATTCTAAAATTATATGGTTGCAAAGCCAAAGCCCATCGCATCAATCTAGGGTTAGAACTAACGTTTCTATTCAACCACACCAACGGGTTGTGATCGGTCATAACTAAAAATGAATTTCTATCTAAGTAATAATGTAACCTTTTAATTGCGAAAGCAATACTAGCACATTCTTTCTCTGTCGTACAATAACGCTTCTCTACCTCTGAAAATTTCTTACTCAGGTAAAGGATTGGATGCTCCTCACCTTGTTCATTTAATTGAGTTAAAACTGCTCCCATACCTGCGTTTGAAGCGTCCGTTTGAACAATGAATTCTCGTTCAAAATTTGGCGCGTACAAGACGGGCTTATCAATTAGTTTCCCTTTTAGTTCTCGAAATGCGTTTTCACACTCGGTCGTCCACGTAATTTCTCCCTTCTTTGCTCTTCCCTTCAACGCGTCCGTCAACGGAGCATCGATTATCGAGAACAGATTTATGTATTTTTGGTAATAACCCGCTAGACCTAAGAAAGCATGTATTTGGGTTTTCGTGCAAGGGGTAGGGAACTCTAGAACAGCCTGAACTTTGATCTCGGAAGGAGTGCGAAAACCCTGACCCACAATGTGACCCAAAAATTTGACATTTTGTTGCGCAAACTTACACTTTGAAGGTTTTATCGTTAACTTAGCTCTCTTTATTCTCTGCAGAACCGTTTCTATATGTTTAATGTGCGACTCCCAAGTATCTGAGAAAATTGCGATATCGTCTAGATACGGGACAACGAAATCCTCTAGTCCAGTGTTTCTCAAAGTGTGGGGCGCGCCCCCTGGGGGGCGCGATGACCTACAAGGGGGGCGCGAGCGTATCGAAAATTTAAAGATTTTTTTAAAAAAAAAAATAGACGGAAAGAGAAGTAAAACAAAATGCTTTCTTCCATAATAAAAAAAAAATACACACAACAACACTGACATAATTTGTGTTTATTATCTGGCTTTTTTCCGTCATCAAATAGCTATCTTTAATCCCAAAACCAAATTAAAGAAGAAAAAAACATTTTGTTTTATTTGCTGTATTTCCTCAATAAGAGATATTTTTATTACGTTTTAACATAAAATATTACTCGTTAAAAGAAAAACGAAACCCAGACCCTGAGAAAAATTCTAAGAAGATAAACAATTCACCACTGTAATTATTATTGCAATACTGTACATTAGTTGTAGAAAAAGAAAAGGAAGTCATGATTCACTTTTCAGCCAGGCTGCATAGAACGTTTGCTAATCATTTGATTGACCTTCAATCTTATATGGTTATTATCAATATTAGTTCCCTCCCATCTTTTATGCGTTTGCTTTTCGCTTAGGGAAATTGTAAATAATTGAAATTTGCGCTATTTGGAAAAGAATTGATTGGTTTAACATTTCTGTAGGATAATTGAAAAGTGTCTGATTTGCGTCCTTTATTATGGTCTTGTACTTTTGAATCATTTTAGTTCAGTTTTATTGGATTTTTTCTCAAATCATCAAAGAATTGAATAGTCCTTGAAAAAAGGTAAGTATACTTTCTATAAATTAAAATATTCACTACAATTCCGATTTGTATCGTGTACAGTAAAAATAATTCTAAACAAATGATTGGGGTGACTGAGTCCCCCCGCACTACCATTAATGTTAGTATCGAGTACGCGCCTGCTCCCGGGTTAAAACATTTTGAAGTCTTCTCGCTTTAAATGTTAAAAAGTAACACAATTATTCTTCATCGGAAATTTATATTCTTTTTCATAATTTAACATTAATTCTAAATGCTAATTGAGTGAGATTTAAAATTACAGTTCTTTTAAACAGTTATTTACAAATATAGCATTTATCTAAAAAAATCATTTTACATTTTTGTATACAATGTCGTGCACACAGTTTTACTCTCCTTACAGTTCAGCTATTATATCAAGAATAATGTTTTATTTTTTTAAAAAAATGAACTCGTGCGAAGAGTCGGTGTTTCAGCCAGTATACGTTTGATGTATCAGTACTGAAGAAGGTATTTTATAAATAATTTCTTATTACTGAATTTGTCCGTGGTAGCCGAGTGGTATAGGTATCGGATCGTGGCTTGCCTTGTCACGAGTTCGACCCCAGTACCACTAAAGACCCGCCATGTAGGGCAGCGATCCACGTTAAATCTGTTGAGAGTTGAAACGTTTTCCCTTTGGTGTGGTGTGGTAGTTAGGAGAGAGGGGTGCCAGCTCAGGTGTCATCCACGTCACTTGACCATGGTTCAAAATTATGTGGTCCGTCGTCAAAAGCCCTCGTGCAGCTGAACAGTGCGACGTTAATATTCAATCAATCAATCTTATTACTAAATAAAGAACAAGTTTAATAATTATTAGGGACTTCCACGGGCTTGTCTTGTAAAAGGAAAGTTTTTCAAAGGAAGGTTTATAATATCAGAAATTGACACTTAAAGAGTTATTTTTCTATATTTAGCTGAGATCTATATTTTGTCTTCAAGGCATCCACTGCAGAATATCCGGTTTGAAAAAGGTAGGATGTTGAAAATGGTAATAGTATACGAAGTGCTTTTGTTTTCAGTACAGATAATTCCTCATCCACCTCTACCCCAAATTCAAAGAGCGATTTATTACAAAATTCCCTTTTAATTTTTCACTGGATGTGAAATCTATGAAGATTTCTTCTTCGGAAGTTGAGAGCCCTTCTGGAGTATCTTGAAATAGATCCCTAATCCACTCGTAACTTGCTACCAAGCTGTCCTCATCCAGAAAATACTTTTTTAAAATTCTTTGCCAACATAGCTAAATGATTTTACATGTTTTAAAAACAACTTTCACATGTTGTTCTACAAATTTGTAAGTTTTAACACATATCGAGCTGGGGCTTTTTTTCCATCATTTACTTCAGTAGTGGTAAATCCAAAATTTAAGTATTTTTGAGAAGATCGCCTTGATTTAATTTTCGGAACCATGCTCGTTCGTCTGTGTACTTGTTGATTCTTTATTATGGTCGAATGTTTGATTACGACTTAAAAATGTATGTATGATATTGTTTTAATCTACTGCCGTAAATACTTAATTACCGTGAATTACAATTAACGTGGAAATTAAAAAAAATGTACATTCAAGCTAGATTCGGTAGCTATAGGAGTATCGAGTCGACCAAAACTGACTGGAATCGTACGAGGAAAAGCATTTTTACATGTTTTGCGCAGACGTCCGATAGGTTGCCCAGACTCACGCAAACGTACCCTATAATGCCAGATGTGATGGATATGATAGAGAGCGACATTGACTAGACTATTTTTCGAATGACATTTGTAGTTTGAGAAATGAAAATGCTGAAGGAAATAAATCTTTAATTAAATACATCATTTTGCGATCTGTTCCAATTTAAAAATAAGAGAAAGAAAAAAACATAATTCTAAGTAATATATATATTTTAAGTATTTTTCTTAAAATATATATATATATATATATATATATTATAAAGTTACATATACACAAAATTTAATATATACTTATCGTATTAATTTGTACGGTTTATAATTAAGATCGTATTGTAACTTTAGCGTCTCTCTCTCAAAGTGCATTTTTATTGCAATAAATACATTATTGTTGTACAGGGGGGCGAGACAAAAATTATGATTGAAAATTGGGTCACCAGTATTGAAAGTTTGAGAAACACTGCTTTTAATGTATGAGTGGTGCACAGATTATTTTATGACTAATTAATTAATACTAAATTAAGAACAAGTTTAATAATTATTAGCTACTTCCATGGGCTTGTCTTACAGAGCAAAGTTTTTGAAAGGAGTTTTAAGATAAGAAATTGACCCTCTGAGTTCATTTTCTATATTTAGCTGATATCTATATTTTGTCTTCTAAGCAACCACCGCATTTTGTATTATGTTCCAATTTAAAAATCAGAGAAAGGAAAAATAACTTAGTTATCCTATTACTTAACTTTTTTGCTTAAAAGTAACATACAAAATTTAATACTTATGTCATGAATTTGTACGGTTTATATTAAATATTGTTGCTTTATCATAAAAGTGCATTGTTATTGCATTCAGTAAATTATTATGTATAAGGGGGGGCGCGATAAAAATTGTGATTGAAAAGGGGGGCGTCAGTATTGAAAGTTTGAGAAGCACTGCTCTAGTCCGTTAAGTAATTCAGCCATGAGTTTACTAAAGAAATATGGAGCATTCTTTAATCCGCAACTCATCCTTAGGGATCTGTATGTACCAAAGCTAGTACAGAAGGCTGCGTATCGCTGTGCAGTTTTACTCAAAGGTATTTGCCAATAACCCTTAGATAGGTCTAAGACGGTAATAAATTTAGCCGCCGATACTTTTTCTACGCGTTCTTCGATATTCGGAAGAGGAAAATATTCCGTTCTAATGATCCCGTTTAATTTCCTGTAATCTATACATGGACGAGGTTCTTTCCCAGCTACCTCAACTAAAATCATAGGGGACATGTAATCCGATTCTCCTACCTCAATGATTCCTAATTTTAACATTCGGTTAATTTCGTTTTTTAAGATTTCATTTTGTCGGTGCGACATTCGATAGGGCTTCGTCCTAACTGGTTGATTGCTAACAAACTGGATTTCATGTTCAACCAGATTAGTTAAACCGGGATTGTTTGAAAAACATTTAGAGTATTTATTTAATAATTCGCGCAGTCGATCCATTTGTTTGTCGTGAAGGTGTTTGTTCAACTCGCTAGCCTGGATTATACGTCCTCGAAATCATAAACGAGAGAATTGTTTTCTAAGTATGGGATTTCTAATTCCTGGTCTGCGAGAGAGTTTTTTGTTTCATCATTAATAATTACGTTAACGTGTTCTGGCCTTTTGTAATATGGTTTTAGCATATTTATATGATAGATTTGAGATGTTTCGCGTCTGCCGGGGATTTCGACTAAATAGTTCGTTTCCGAAATTTTATTTAAAATTGTCCCAGGACCTATCCACTGCACTGCTAGTTTATTTGTTCTGGATGTAGCTAACACTAGGACTAAATCCCCATCCTTAAATTCACGTTTTACTGCGTTTTTATCATACCAAGTTTTCCGCTTAACTGGCATTTCCTCCATTTTATTTATAGCTACTTCTTGACATCTTTTTAATCTATTTATTAACTTAAACATATATTCAGTGACGAGATCACTTTCTTCTTCCGGTTCCATCCAATGTTCCATTACTAAAGTCTCTGGGGTTCGCACATTTTTCCCATACACCAACTCTGACGGTGTATATCCTGTACTTTCATAAGATACTGTCCGTAACGCTAAAAGAATTGACGGAAGATGTTTGTCCCATTCGAAGCCTGCATCTAAACATAAGGCTCGTAAGAGTCGTTTCAACGTTCGATGAAATCGCTCAACAGGGTTACTCTGTGGATGATACACAGAACTATGCCTGACAAGTATTCCGAATCTTTCAAAAAACTCGGTAGTCAGAGCACTAGTAAAAGAAGTACCCTGGTCACATTGTATTTCTCGGGGAAACTCCATCCGACTAAAGATGTTTAACAGCGCATCTGTGACACTAACGGAACTAATATTAGACACCGGAATAGCTTCAGGGAATTTTGATGACATGCAGATGGCCGTGATAAGATATCGATTCCCTTTAGATGTGATCGGGAGAGGCCCACATGCATCAATATTTAGCTTAGTAAAAACCTCCTGAATAACAGGGACCAATTTTAATGGAGCTTTCTTTTTATCATAGGGTTTCCCAGCCCTCTGATACTGATCGCAAGTTTTTACAAACTGTTCCATATCTCTATAGCAATTCGGCCAGTAAAAATATCGGTTTAATTTCTCTTTGGATTTCGTAATTCCCAGGTGTGCAGATGTTCCCTCATGACACAAGGATTTAATGGGGTCGCGCAACTCTTCCGGCACTACTATTAACTTCACCACGTTACCTAACTTATCTTCACGATTTTTGACCAATAATTCCATCTCTAGGGAATAAACCTGATTGATAACCTGCACTTGACTGGCTGCCTGTTCATATAAGGATTTAATCTCGCTATTTTTTTGTGTGTGAGCATTGATTAAATTTTCTCGCGTAACCCTTAGCAGCGCTAATTCCGGAACATATTCCTGGAGTGCAGGTATTAAAATTTCGTCCTCTGCATCCGAAGAAACAATTATAACCTCATCTTCCCCTTTTTTAGCATCACCACTATCTATTCCCCTTTCTTCTCTAGCCGCTTTGACTTGAGACCTTGTTTGGATAGCATTCAATATTTCGACTGGCAGGAAATTATAGCCTAAATTTCCTTTTATTAGCTCGGCCGTTTTATTTCCAAGCAAATATCGACCGTGTTGATTTAAGTGATTTCCACAAACCGCTGCCTTAGTTTGCACCATTCCAAAATTTCCGGAAATTTCCACGACCGCCAAAGGTAAACAAACTAATTCTGGGCTTAACGGTTGTTTTACCCAAACATTTTCACCAGAGAAAGAAGAAGGATTTATGTATTTTGCACATACTAAATCTATTGTCGCTCCCGTATCTCTAAGAATGTCTATCTCGTGACCATTCACAGAGCCCTTTGTTGTATATGAATTAAGAAAATCCGGGTTTTCATTTCCTTCAATATTATGAGAGTTTCCGTCGTTTTGTTTTTTATTAATTTAGGGCAAACGGCTTTTATATGTCCGGGCATATTGCAATGATAACATCTTTGTATCACGCGTTTTTCAAAAGTTCTCTCTCTAGTTCTCTCCGGAAATAAAGCACCTAATCTGGGGGAAGTTTTCCCAAATCTATTTTCTTTTTCCTTGACCCCTGAGTATGTCAAAATTTTATCATTTCTGCCCCACCTATCCATGGGTTTCGAATTTACCTTTCGGACGTCCTCATAATTATCAAAGAGTTCTGCTATTTGAGTAGCTGATTTAAGGTTTGCCCAATTATCTAAAAGTGATCTTTCATACTAGCATTGGCGCGTTTTTTTAATTGATCTACCACCATTAGATCTTTAAGATCTTGAAAGGTTTTTATTTCTAAGCCAATCAGCCACTCATCTAGATAATTCGTAATTTCAAAAGTGAAATCCTTCCAGGTGCTATCGGATTTTTTCTGGTGTTGGACAAATTTTTGCCGAAAGACCTCCGGACTTAACTTGAATCTTTTAAGTAATAATTTCTTTACATAATCGTAATTTTCGGCTTGTTCCTCCGGTTCGCGAGCAATAAATTGCACGATCTCTAGGGGTAACAAACCCAATAATTGCCCCACCCACTCTTTCTTTTCTATTGACGCCCTTTTAGCCTGGCGTTCAAAGATCACTAGATATAAACTAATATCTGACTGCTTAGGATCGAAATCTGGGATCAATTTTTTTAAGTTTAAATTAGAGGTTACAGAACATGCATTTGTAGAATCGTTTGATTCATCGTTTACCCTAAATC
Organism: Trichonephila clavipes; assembly: GCA_019973935.1. Classification (NCBI taxonomy): domain Eukaryota; kingdom Metazoa; phylum Arthropoda; class Arachnida; order Araneae; family Nephilidae; genus Trichonephila; species Trichonephila clavipes. Next base: position 523,188 of record BMAU01011558.1, read on the forward strand.
CGGATTCTATTTTAAACCTTTCTAAATCAAATTTCAGCTGTAATTCTTTCTCTTTTAATGCCTGCTCCTTTACTAACTCCTCCAATCTTATTTTTTCAGCCTTTTCTAACTCTTCCAATCTTTTTCCGTTTGCAATGATAGTCTCATACAGATTTTTAACTAATTCCTCTTCATAACCTTCACTGTTAGTGATTGCAATTTTTATGCTAGGGAAGTCATATTTAAAGTGGCATTTATTCCTAATTCCTCAGCAAGTTGCAACATGTCTTGCTTTTTCCCTTTACCAAGGAAAGCCATTTTTTAAACAATATCAAATAAATGTCACGCTAAATTTTGCACTATTGTTACTGTTCTCTATTACTACAATAACACTGGTCCCATGCATACACAGAAATACACAAAGAAAAACTTAATTAACACTAAAAATAATCAAAATCATTCAAGAAACTTAAAACACAATAAATCTTAAGCTAAAATTGCACACAATGCTTGAAATACAATTACAATTCTCTAGAAACAAAATAACATTGTTCCCATGCAAGAAAAAACACTAAGTATTTCAAAATTTGTAAAGAACATATTTTAACCAAAATTCCTAATACAATATGCAGTTTGCAACTCAAAAATATAACAGTACTCACCCATTTGAAGTACTCAGCTTGCTGTCAGAAGCAAATTATGTGCACTAGTGGTTTTGAACTCTTCCGTGTGAACAATGGTCCTTTTGACCAATCTTGAATCTTTCACCCTTAACAATAAGTGTGGTCAGTTTGACCAGCCTTGAATTCACTCGTGGCACTGCTTCAAAGATGAATTCAATCGCAGCACTGCTTCCGAAAATCGCTTTTCCTTCGGACACTGTGTGTGTGTGTGTGGCCGTAAACACTATAGATCAGTTTGATCTTCTTTGAGCAGGACGCTCTTTTTCTCCGAAGCTGAATTCAATCGCAGCACGGCATGCGAAGATCGCTTTTCCTTCGGACACTGTGTGGCCGTAAACACTATAGATCAGTTTGATCTTCTTTGAGCAGGACGCTCTCCTTCTCCGAAGCTGAATTCAATTGCAGCACGGCTTCTCTCTCTCTCTCTCTCTCTCTCCGAAGATATCTTTTTCTCTCCCTGCATTGCGGTCCGTCCGTAAAAACCCAAAATTTCCTCCTCTCACAGGTCCTGAATGCTAACTTTTTATCCCAAAGCGCAGGCACCAAAACTCTAAGTTGTAACGTTTGAAAGAATAACGGTAGCGTATTCTTGGTTAATTTAAATATGGAATTTATTTACGTCACAACTATTGAATATTATTTACAGAATGATACATTACAGTTATTAAAGTTAATTATAGATTGTTAGAGTCCACTATTTTGTGAGAGGAGGATTCTTTCGCCACCGCTCCCGTGCAAGTTCAAAGCATCTCTCCCCTCATCTTCCGGTCGACGAGCTAGATTCCTCGGGGGTCAAAAAGGAGTTGCGTTGCAGCTGCAAGATGCACGTGTGGGTGTCGGGTCCACAAAGAAGCCGACTAGATGTTGATGTTTCGGAGAAGTGACGTTACAGCAGCTATTTCTCCCATTTTAAATTATTATCCGGTTCGAACCGAAACTGAACCCAAGGCCATATACCAGAAAAACTGTTACATTAACATTTCTTCTCGTTTTCCTGTTTTGATATTAACCAGTACTCTTTTCTGTTTCAATTTCACATGGAATTACTTGAAGAAAGTAGATTTAATTCAGTTCAATGAACCAAAAGTATAGATCAGTGCTTCTAAAACTTTCGATTCTTGCGACCCAATTTTCAGTCATAAATTCCATCGCCCCCCCCTTTCTCCATACAATAACAATATATTGGATTCAGTAATACTATGCTTTGATGCTAAAGCTACAATAAGACTTTAACCTCTTAAGTCCGAACGACGTATATAAACGTTTTGGTCAGCTAATGTATTGGTTCGGACGTATATAGATGTCTTTCCTATCTTTTCTGTGAACTTCTATCCATATAAATTTTCCGAAAGCTTTGTAATGCAACAAAATGAACTTGACAGTGTTTGCGAAGAATTTACGTATTTCAGAGGATTTGTTTCTGTATTCCTCTTTCATCCCCTCTCTCCTCCAATACATGTCATACGCACCCCTACATGAAAAAAACGGTGGCTTTGGGAAGTGAACCGTATAACTTTTAATCTCGGCAGCAAAGGGATTAGTTATGAAGCATACAAATTATCAAGATAAGTGTTCCTTTCTGTATATAATTGAGTATATGACAAGCCCATGGAGTCATTGGTAATTATTAAACTTGCTCTTAACTTAATAGTGTTCAATTACTTATAAAATACATTCTCTGAACTACTGATGTGTTTATATAAGTGTATTATATTAGTATAAATGTGTATTTTATTTTTTATTATGCCAGAATGTATTTTGTTTGTTTACTTTTAACAAATTAATACTTTTTTAAAATAATCTTTAGTTTTCGACTTTTTTATATCCTCGCGCCTCCCTTGTAGAGTTACCATGCCCCTCTAGGGGGCACGCCCCACAGTTTGAGAAATGCTGGTATAGATGGTTTTTCAGAAGAATGCCAATCTTAGTTATACTTTTCGCAACTCAGCATGCGATGATCCACGGATTTTGGTACATGTTTTTGTTTATGATAGAATTATATTTTTAATGCAAATATAAGAATATACACAAAATAAAATTACTCATTCGGAACTGAAACGAAAACCTGTATTTTTGCCGGAAAGAAAACCGGAAATGGAGCGGTATATTTTGAATCGGAAGGAAAGAATTACAGTTCGAAGCCCTGATACAAATACTATCAACAACATATGTCCCATCACTCTGCATATATTTTTCGGGTGATCTTTTTTCCTTCTTCTTTTCAGCAAAGATCCTTAATTTCGAAAAACTTAATAGATTTCAAACTTGGAAAACTTTTATGTTACTTTACAGGAAAATAATAGAAGTTTCAGTATGCTTAGTGCCCGTCGTGAAGTATTATTAATCCATTACTCTTATGCTTCATATTAAAAAGTTGACATCAAACTTTTTTTATTCTTATATCAAGTTAATCTAGCATTTATTGATGAAAATAAATGTGAAAATATTTTAAAGAGCAGTTTTTCTGGTGATAAAAAGTTTGGAAGAAAATTAAATTTGTTCAAAAATGAAATCAATCTTTTTTGCTCTGTATGATTTGTAAATTATTATACAGAAAATATTTTTAGAAATTGGATCTAGAATATTCCATTTTATTTTTTTCTTAGTGACAAGAGTGAGTGATTAAGCGAATATTAACGTCGCACTGTTCAGCTACACGAGGGCTCTTGGCGATGGACCTCGTAATTTTGAACAATGATCAAGTGACGAGGACAACACCTGAGCTGGCACCCCCTCTCCTAACTACCCCCCACACCATTGGGAGGCCGTTTCAGCTCTCGAGAGTTTTAACATGCATCGCTGCCTTACAAGGCGGGCCCTTAGTGATTCTGGGCTCAAACTCGTGACAAGCCAGTCACGATCCAATAACTTGACCACAAGGCTACCGCGGCCACTTCTTAGTGACAGAATAATATGTAGTCGTTTCTTTGTGATGCATTTTTCTTTCGCAAAAATTAAACAATTATTTTTTAAATATTTCTTGTTAGATACTATAAATCAGAATTTTGTACCTTATTTGTTAATTATTTTCTGAAAAAGTTGCGATTAATTGTTTTAATCACTAAATGAACTTGTAATAAATGGAATTAGTCCTGTTTTTATACGAAACTGTTTCCACCTTTTAAAAAATGATATCCATATCCTAAACATATTTATGACAGATTTAAAAATAATCAAGTTAAAAACAATGTGATCAGGTCATATACATAAATATTATGCATAAAAAAGAATCGTAATTAAAATGAGTTAAAGGTCCAGCCTTTAAAAGTCAACTATTTTTTCAATTCCTACTATTATATATATTATATATATTCTTCCTATATTATAGTTTTACTCTTTTATATAGTTTTTTATATATTTTCTTGAAATTTTCAATCGTTAGTAAAATAATTTTTATTCATCGACTCAAGCTCAAATACATCTTTTACGCGTGTAATGGATGACATTTGATGTAAATAAAGTTTTTTCAAACATTAATTTAATTATTTAATTTAATTAATTATAGTTTAAGGGATATATATTTCAGTTGATATTATTCCTCTAGAGGGCAGCACCATTGGATAAAATAGGTTTTGTTAAATTTTTAATGAAGAATTAACTTAATCTGAACAATTATGTGCTAGTTAGACATCAGCACTCCTTTTACATTTATTTGAAGATAAATTCTTACCTATTTTTTGTAAATTTATTAAGAAATGTAATTAAAAATTTAATGTGGTTAAAAAGATTTTAACGTTAATTTAAAAGATATTTTGAAAACTAATATTGTGATTCTGTCATATGTGTATGTAAAGGGTGTTTTTTTTAGAGGTATAGAACTTTAAATTGCAATAAAACAACGATGTATTATTCGATTGACATGAATTTTTTTATTCGAAAGATAATCTTGTGGTATTACATTTTAAATATGATTTCTGGCATATGACTGCCACGTCTGGCTCAGATGTAGTCCAATTTTCGATGATTTTTCCAACATTTGTGGCCGTATATCGGCAATAACACGGCGAATGTTGTCTTCCAAACGGTCAAGCGTTTGTGGCTTATCCGCATAGACCAATGACTTAACATAGCCCCATAGAAAATTGTCTAGCGGTGTTAAATCACAAGATCTTGGAGGTCAATTCACAGGTCCAAAACGTGAAATTAGGCGGTCACCAAACGTGTCTTTCAATAAATCGATTGGGGCGCGAGCTGTGTGACATGCTGCGCCGTCTTGTTGGAACCGCAGCTCCTGGACATCATGATTGTTCAATTCAGGAATGAAAAAGTTAGTAATCATGGCTCTATACCAATCACCATTGACTGTAACGTTGTGGCCTTCATCGTTTTTGAAGAAATGATTCCACCAGCCAATAAAGCGCACCAAACAGTCAGTTTTTCTGGATGTAACGGTGTTTCGGCATACACTTGTGGATTAGCTTCATTCCAAATGCGGCAGTTTTGTTTGTTGACGTAGCCATTCAACCAGAAGTGCGCTTCATCGCTAAACAAAATTCGCTTATGAAAATCGGAAACAACGGCAATTTCGTTTGGGCCCATTCGACGAATCTATACCTTGCTTGATCATACTTAAAATGTAATGCCACAAGATTATCTTTCGAATAAAAAAAATCATGTCAATCGAATAATACATCGTTGTTTTATTGCAATTTAAAGTTCTATACCTCTAAAAAACACACCCTTTACATATTCATATTAATTATAATTATTTAATAAAAGTCGCTAAAATAAAATATTTCGTGTTGACCTAAGTAGGAAAGGACATAAAAAATATCCTTATAATACTTGTTTATATAATTATCATTTTAAATATATCTTATTTTTAAAAAATTATAGTTGCATAAGCTGCCACATGCAAAAAAATCAACGTATCACTATCAAAAAATTATTATTTAATTTATTAACGAAAGAACTGATCATCCTGATTTTTTTTTCTGTAAAGGGGTTGCGTATTGGTATTTCTGTCTTTGCAGCCTAGTACATTACCTAAGAGCTGGTATCATTTTTTAGTGTGGCACTATTCAGGTATTTACCAATTCAGTAATTTTGGCGTGCAGTTTCTATTCGTGGGGGAGGCACCTGAACTCTGCGAAATTTATATTTAGGAATTTAATTTGGTCGAGAGCCTCCAAGCCAAACGGACAATCAAGGGATCTTTTTCATGCCGTATAATCATACGACATGGCCGCTGCTAATTTTCTGCATCAAGAAAATCCACCGACTTGGACAGAGGTCGAACGGATAGCGGCAGTGGCGGCGCAGGACCTGAATTTACTGTGGGCAACATATATTTTGCAAGGCCCTCTGGTGGCATAAAGTAAATAAACAAAATTTTTACTGTTATCTCTTTGGCACATTAAACAGTAGTGAAAAAAAAAAGAAAAAATTAAATAAACAAAACATTTCCACTTTTAGTTTTGCTGAAATATTTAATGATTGATTCGTAATTTATCTTCGATGCTATATCTGCTTCAATGGATAAATCGGCTAAAGCTGAAAGTCTTTTCTGACCCATTGTATTTCTTACATAAATTTTTTAACAGTTTTGATTATCGAAAAGCTCCTTTCTCTCTCAGCAGACGCGAAACTTAAGGCATTGTTAATAAAATTCGAAAGACAATGTAAATATTTGGGAAAATTACTTTGAAATTGTTCCATTTGATATGTTGGAGCAGATGTTTAACGTGGTGTCGCGTAAATTTAAGATCGTATTTTTTAATTCTTTATATAATTCGTAAGGTTGGAAGTCACTGCTTTCACCTACTTGCAGGGCTGTGTGTAAATCTTGACAGGTTTTCAGTATTTGCTGTTTTGGAGTATTTTTAACTGGCTTAAGTCATAGAAAAACAATTTTCAAAATGTTGATTTCGAGACATAAATCTTGAATCAATATTGCTTATCACAGAATCAGTCACGGAATATATCCTACCGGCTTTTGACAGACTCTATAGGTTGATCACCGCCGTCATAATCAAACATTCTTTTCTTTTTGGCTACCCTTTTTATTTTTAAAATCTTTTGGCAAATCATAATCGATTTTCTCAGTAAACTTACGAACGTCAGACATTCATTTCTCGTATCCAATTTGTTGATATTCTTTGATCCAGCTACAAAATGTACGCAAATGCCCAAGAGTAATGCATAAATGGGCTTGCGCAAATTGCCATAATCTGCTTATGGTATTGACACACTTTAATAACTCATACCATACATGTAATGATACAGTAAGCTCCCCAAACTGAACATTTCATTTAAAATGGAATCGCAATCACTGAGTGTATATCGTATTGTTCCATTTGGTTTCTCAAATTTTCTATGCATTCAACAACATCATCAAATTTTAATAATGTGGCCTTCGACTGCTGTCCTTCCTTCTGTCTGATAAAGACTTAATAGTAAGCTTTAGTTTATCTTTGATAATTTTCCAGCGTTTGCTGGAACTTGAAAATATCAGAAAAATCTTCTGAATGAAACCAAACAATGTTTTGTTGCCTCTGACGAGTTAACTGCGTCTACTACTAACAGATTCCAGCTATGACAACAGCAAGGTGTAAAAAATGCCCTGGGATTTATATTAAATATCCGAGTTTTAACTCATCTATTTATGACTACCGTATTTGCACCATTGCCATATACTTGTTCACAATAGTTCTGAATATCTAAGCCTTTTTTTTAGCTCTCCCAGTCTTGAATTTGTCAAATATTCTCCGGTCGTTTCAGTGACAGCAAGAAATCTCCGATCAAGTTTTCTTCTATATTTCCAGTTGATGCACTGCAATATCTTAAGATGACTGACATTTGTTAAATTCAACTACAGTTTCTAGTACAGTCGATTAAAAAAGAATAATAATTTGCCTCTTTTACCCTACCAATAACTTCTAATAACAGTATTTGACATGATTGTGATCAATTCATTTTGAATATTGTGGTTTAGATAATGGTGTGTAAGTTGTATATATCATCAATGTGATTTAAGTGTTCCGGTAACGTAGAATCATATTTAGTTATCAATTTAAATAAGTCTATGAAGTTTCTAGAATTCTTAGTGTCTTCGTCAGTTTTGAGAGATTCTCTGTGATTTCTAAACGCCAGATTATGATAGGTTAAAAATTTATTATCTCAATTAATCTCTCAAACAAATTGTACCAATGTTTTTGGGATTCAAGAATTCGCCTATCGTGTTCTCGGTCTAATGTTTTTCAGTGTCTTATTCCCTTCTCTAATGTTATCCATTGGAACATATAGGCCATATGTTCTTTAGTATTCTCATGTCTGCGTAAAATACTACATTTAAGTGTTTCCAATCGCAGTACCCTTCCTGTACCATTTGAGTTTGTGAATTACTAAATAGTCTGCATGGAAAACAGAAAACTCTATTTTTAGAACTTGAGTAAACCAACCAGCGACGAGTTTGTGTGTGAGATTCACCATTGTTTAGTTTTCTTGAGAAGTGAAAATTGGAAAAGTGTCTATGATCATCTTAAGGATAATATTCATCACTGTTATTTAAATGCTGTGGGGGACGGCTTTGAACTATATCAGGACCGGTGAGCATCTGTCATGGGAAACACACACAATCCCGGGTCAAAACTGGAAAATGCTTGTTTCACTGGCATGTTTGTTCACATGCGAACTGATCTCAAAATCTTCTTCTTGATTGTGACTAATGTTACTCAACGTGAACACAGAAACCTCAGAGTCAAGCTTTTGATCCTATTTTTTATTTCCAATTTTGGTCGTTCGGTATCAATAGTCGGTGCATCTGGAGTAATTTAAAAATTCAACTCAGACTCGGATATGGATAAATGTTGTTGAGAAGTCAAAGAAGCCAATTATTTTGATTTTTTATTACCAGATTCAGCCTGACCGAGAAAAAATTTCATCATACCTGAACTTTAAACCTGGTTGGATGCAACTCTTTTCGCTTTCCTTTTTCTTTTTGCTACACGAGATTCCCGTTTTCTCGCTTTATCTCTCTTAGGGCCTAAGCCTGGCATGATTGATAAATTATGAAAAATGACCAGTACCTCACTATGTATTCTCATATCAAATACTTTTAAAATTTACAATATGATATAGAAACATGAAACGAGACTACGTCTGCTTGCAATACCTTAATTGGCTTTCTAATGATGGGAAGTCCCAAGCTGTGCCCCGTGTCTGACCGGGGACTCCGGTGATGACTGGTTACATCCAGCTAATGTTGCCATACTAAATATGAACAAATAAATGGAAACGACAAAATTGAGAAATGTTTTACAAAAAAAAAAAGGAAGCAATATTTTCACGATTTATTCATTTATATGCTTTCATGCATCATAAATAGAATAGTTTTAAAAAAATCAATACATCAATTATTCGATATCTTATGGCAAAAAACAAATAGAGTTGAGAATTTCCTTATTTATTTATTATAAAAAAAAACCCTGTGGCATGTACACTTTTGGATTTTCCTTACTTTTCGTTTAATTTCTTTCAGCTTTTTGAGGCGCGCGGCCGTTGGCAGTGCCCCACATCGCCCACGCCTTACGCCGCCTCTGAATAGCTCATTGGATTTCTAATCCAAACTGAAGTGTGTTCGAATCCCATTTCATAAGGCCTAATTTCTGAGAATGGGATATCTTTTTACTATACTATTTTGTTATAATAATTAAATTTAATGAATGAATAAATAGTAGCAAAAATAATAATAATAATAGTCCAACACCATGTATAGAATGGAAAATGGAAAGTTGCAATGAAAATCTATTTTCTCACTTAATATTGCGATTCTGTCATATGTATAAACATATTTACATTAATTGTAACTATTTAAAAAAAGAAACTAAAATAAAATGTTTCTTCGTTGACCTAAGTAGGAATTAACTTTATTTTTTATATATATATTACTCTCTTGTTTTGAAATCCAATTGAGGATGACTACAAAACTGTTTTTGTAAAATTTATCTTTCGCATTTTGAACCTGTATAGCTGAATTTGAATCAAATGGTTTGTTCTTTCTGTTTTTCAATACACTAAAGAATATAATCTTTTAAAAATTTGTAGATTGTCGAAATACGTCTCTAATGACTATGCTATAGCCACCTTATATTCATGTGTAAAAGAAAGAATTCATCGCAAAAATTTTTTTTTCTTTTCTATTTTGTACATGATATAGCATTAAGATATAAAATGGTATTAGGATACTATTAATATTAGCTTTAATGCGTTTGTTTCATTAGGATTTCTAAGAAATCACATATAATTCTTTCTAAACGTAGTCTTAAACTGGAAGAATTCTTCAAATATTCAAGAAGATAGCGATGTCCATTGAATCATGAATCATTATTATAAATGACTTTTTTATGATAAATGAGTTAATGATAAAAATAAATAAGTTAATATTACTTCATACACAACAGAAAAGCAATGAATATTATGCATCCAAAACAAATTTTCCATAGAGTCCTAATAAGTTTGAAAATGGTATGTTAGAATATATTGAATTTTTTGAAATGTTAAATATTTATATTAGACACTTCCGATCTCCAATGGATATATTAACATATCCTATCACGTTTAAATAGCAGTTTCAAGTAATTTCTTTTAATGTTTTAAAAAATTCGATCTTATACTTAGAACTTGAATGCAAGTAATAATGTAGCTATTATTTAAGAAATATTGCATGGAGTAGTTATTATCCATTTTAAATTTATCTTATTTTAATTGAAAAATTTTCCTATTCTCATAATTTCCAACAAAAAATTATAAATACCTAACATCCGACTGTTTATCGGTGTATATACTGTTATCAAAAAATTTAATAAGAATTTGAATTATTCAATAAAAAACAATAATTACTGTTTTCGTTAAAAAAGTGAATACTCATTTTCTGATTAAATCCTGATAAAAGCGTAAGAAAATAAAATATTAGTAATCTGGTTAAAACGTAATAACTTGTAAATAAAAGGGGGAAATACATGATAAACAAAGCAACAAAGCTTTACCGTTTGTATATTCACATATTCACCTACTACAAATACAAAAGTATAATTTTAAAATACAAAAACCTATTATTTCTTATAAAATCTCACGTTTTTACAAATTTTTACTTTCTGTAAAAAGTTTTTAATTTTTCTGAAACTATTATTACAAAAAATATTATTAAGTACTTTTTAGGAAATAAATTTTTTAGGGATTGTTAGGGACTTTACATGACGTTTAAATTCCACAACGTACTTACATTTCCTTAAATAAAAACAACTGTTTCAAGCTGAATAATTAGGTCATAACAAAGTTTTAAAAAATGGTTGAAATCAGAAATATTTGTGCAAAATTGGAAAAGTAATAAAGTTATTTGAAATAAATTGACGCAAGGTATGGAATTTATAAATGAAACTGCAGTGTTATAGAAAATTTTTGATTTAAAATTTATAAAAAGAAAAAAAAGAAACATTTTCAATGTATAAAAAAACCCTTAAAAGTTTTGAAGAGTGATTAAAAGATAAAACAAATTTTGATACTTTTTATAAAGTTTTTCGATTAAAAATAATTTTAATTGGGAAACTAATTAGAAAGGTAAATAAAAACTGTTAAACTATTAGAATATTTTTAATATCAGATATTTTTAATTATAGTGACTAATTAGGATATAGCGAAATGCTTTTATAAGAATAGCATAAAAAATATAAATCACCAATATAAAAAAAATTCTCAAAAAATTTAATTACAAAAAATAAGCCAAGATCACTTTTTTCTATTTCTAAAAAGCCCGGTAACCGATTATTCTGCTTACGTTACATTTAATCGGTTATGTTTGAAATTTTCCTTCTTTACATTCTAATCAAATATGATTTGGCCTGCTAAATCAATACCAATTATGAAATGTCTCTTGATAGAATTCTTGAAAACAGATTACGTCATCTCAAAGGCTCGTCAATAGTCTTATAACGAACACACAACTTCTGATCTGGGTAACTCAAATGTCGCTTTATCATTAGAAAAAATTACTATAAAATTTTCGAAAATGATTAAATGTGTTAAAAGGGAGAAATAATGTTTAGAAAAAAATATTAAATCCAGAATCAACAGATTAGCAATGATTTACCATTTACATATTCACGGCTACAATGAATGAATAAAAATGTAGGTATTTACGTATTAACGTAAATTATTGGCGACGATGTGAAACAAAGCAAATGGTTGCCAATTCAGCGGGTATGACTCATAGGAAATATGGGTTGCCCTTTTGGCGAGTTATTAATAGAGTTGGCGATTGTTGTTATTTAAGTGCCTTACTGTGTAAAAACCAAAATATATAAAAAAATTTAAAATTCTTTTTAATTTAAACTGGGGTTTGAAAAACACATTAACATTATAAATTAAATATAAAATATTTTTTCAAAATTAAGGAATGAATTTTTGAGATTTTTTTTAAAGTTAGCGGATGATATAAAATTACCCATGAAATAAAAAGGAACTAATTGAGGATATTGTTTCCTGGCATCATGTAAAAACGAAGCATGGACTTAAAACTGTTTTCTGCTCAATGAAACATCGATGTAAAGCTGTAATTTAAAAACCCCCCTGTAATATATGAAAAAAATTAAGTCAATCTTAGATCAACAGATTACCAATGCAAAAATTGAGGATATTGTTTCCTGGCATCATGTAAAAACGAAGCATGGACTTAAAACTGTTTTCTGCTCAATGAAACATCGATGTAAAGCTGTAATTTAAAAACCTGTAATATATGAAAAAAAAATTAAGTCAATTCCTACTTAGATCAACAGATTAACAAAGCAAAAATTTTATTTTAGTTACTTTTTATTAAATAGTTACAATTCATATAAATATGTATATAAATAGTTACAATTCATATAAATATATATATATATACTAGCCGTTACCTACCCGCTTCACTGGGTATTTCACGATGTTGTATATATGTGTACTGTTTACATATATATTAATTATTGATATCTAGCATTAAGATCTCTATTGTATTGAAAAATATATTTATAGCTGTTACACTCTCGCCCCTTGATATAAAAAGAACATAAATTATAATATCTAATACTTCTATCTATGTCTAAAATAGAAGGAGAAAGATATTTTTCGCTCACTTAACCTAATAATCAAGTGGATTTCCACCAAAGCAACTTTCAGTGGATCTCTACTCCATAAAATAAACATGCGTGCTAAATTTCAAGTCTAAATCTAACAGAGCAAAAACGGAATTTTTATCAGCAATAACTCGTTGACAGCATTCTTAGCGGATTCCAATTCAACAAAAGAAGCATGCAAACCAAATTTTATTATAATAGTCTTAGCAGTTCAAAAACGGGAATTTTGTCTATCAATACGCCCCAATAACTCTCCCCCGCTTCCCCCTGGATTTGATTTCCGTAAAATTCATTCTTAGTGGAACTCTATTCAACTAAAGAAAAAAGTGCTCAACAAATTTCAAGTAAATGAGTTAAATTCAAAAAGAGGAATTTTTCTATAACACGCCTTAATCCCTCGCAACCCCACTCCTTTGGGAATCCGTTTTCGCAAAAATCTTTGTAAAAGGAACTTTATTCCATGAACGGAACATACCTTCTAATTTTTAAGCAGGTGGTTCTATTAGTTGAAAAGCGGGAATATTTATCTATTACGCCCATTAATCCCCCTCAGTGACCCTTGGGGATCAATTTTCCCCAAAACTATTTTGTAGCGGATCTCTACACCACGCTTACCTAATTTTAAGACTGTACGTCTAATAGTTTAAAAATGGAAATAATTATCTATAACGCCCCTTAAGCCCTCGCAACGCCACTTAAGAAACGATTTTCATAAAACCCATCTTATAGCGGATCTCTACTCAATGAATGGAATCAGCTTACTAAATTTCGAGATTTTACGTCTAATAGTTTTAAAAAAGGAGTTAATTGCCTATAACGCCACCTAATACTCTACAACGCCACTTGGGATTCGATTTTGACAAAAGCCATTTTGCAACGGATCTGTACTCTATTAAAGGAATCCGCGTACCAAATTTCAAGACTGTACGTCTAATAGTTTAAAAATGGAAATAATTATCTATAACGCCCCTTAAGCCCTCGCAACGCCACTTAAGAAACGATTTTCACAAAGCCCATCTTATGACAGATCTCTACTCAATAAATGGAATCCGTTTACCAAATTTCAAGACTGTACGTCTAATAGTTTAAAAATTGAAATAATTATGTATAACGCCCCTTAAGCCCCCGCAACGCCACTTAGGAAACGATTTTCACAAAACGCATCTTATAGAGGATATCCTCTCAATGAATGGAATCAGCTCACTAAATTTCGAGATTTTACGTCTAATAGTTTAAAAAAGGAGTTAATTGCCTATAACGCCACCTAATACTCTACAACGCCACTTGGGAGTCTATTTTCACAAAACCCATTCTGTAGGGAATCTGTACTCTATGAAAGGAATCCGCTTACCAAATTTCAAGACTGTACGTCTAATAGTTTAAAAATTGAAATAATTATGCATAACGCCACTTAAGCGCTCTCAATACCCCTTGGAGGTCGATTTTTGTAAAAATCATGATGTAGGGATTATCTACTTTATGAAAGAAATCTGTGTACCAAGTTTCACGACTGTACATCTAATAGTTTAGTAATGGAAATAATTATCTATAACGCCCCTTAAACCCCCGTAACGCCCCTTGGGGTTCGAACTTTGCAAAATCCGTTCTTAGCTGACGTCTACTCCATGAAGGGAACCTACCTATACCAAATTTCAAGTCTGTAGGTTTAATAGTTCCGGAGATATCGTGATTAGTGAGTGAGTGAGTGAGTCGCTTTTCTGATTTATATATATATATATATATATATGACAGAATCACAATATTAAGTGGTAATTAGTTTTTCTTAATTATCATTTAAGTATAGTATTGTCATCCAAAACAATCGTGTATATAAAATTTGAATTCAACTGAAGGCTTTAAATTCAAAACGTGAGAAAAAAAAAACATTTTCAGGTTTTGGCACAAGTCGCCAAAATGGTCACTAAATCGCCAACGTGGCTGTATTTGTAATTCTTTAAATAATTAGTTTTAATGAATTAATTTTTATTAATTATGATTAAATTATCATATTGTCATCCAAAATAAAATCATGTATATAAAATTTCCGTTCAATTGAGCGCTTTAAAATAATGTATTTTATTAACGATTGAAAATTCCACCAAGATAAATAGAGAGAGAGAGTGAGCTAATATATATGTATATATAGTAGAGAGAAATTGAAAGAGGATATCCTCTACTAAGCACCGATAACTCACCGCTATTATCAGTATCTAATGTAAATCGATAGTTATTGCGGCATAACCTTTTTTCTTTACAAATATTTGAATTTTGTTTTTTGTATTGAATTTAGTATTAAATTCTCTTTAAAATGACATAACCGACTTTGAATTTTCTATAAGCATTCAAACTTTAAAAACATAACAATTTTAAAAATTGTCCACAATTTTGGCTACCACTTTATGTCACAGCAGTTACAGTATCTCTTTAAAAGACATGGAGGTATGTGCAGCCATCCAACGTGAGTCTTGCTCAGATTATCAGACATCCAATGCTTCAATTGTCACTTCCTTGGATATTGGGGGATAGACAGTGTGAATCGAAGGTCCCCTCCATATGAAAGTGCAGCGAAAATCACTGGTTATGCTAAACCAGGACTCATCAGCGAAAAGAACAGTAGGCCATTTAATACGTACACAAAACTCTAAGATCTTTGCACCATTTTAAACGAGCTCTCCTGTTCACAGAATTGAGCGGTACGTAAGCAAAAGGTCTTCCTACAAGCGGCCTTCTCTCATAAAGTCTTCTGGAAAAGGTCACTCATGGAACTCGGGTTCCTGCGACGACATACAACTCACGAAAGAGCTGAGTACCATCCCTGTTACGTCTCTCTACAGTCGTCAAATGATGATCTTCTCTGGCCATTTTGACTCTTGGAAGACCTTGCCTTGGTGTTCTCTCGACAGATTCTGAAACTGGTTCCATTAGTTTAACACGCCGTTGGAATTAAATTGAACTCTCTACAAATCTGGATTTGAGACTGGCCTGCTTCTGGTCTACCTTAGATCATCTAAACCATGGGTCGGCAACCTCAAATGATCTGAGACATGCTCGATTGGAGACAAATCTAGGTATCGGCCAAGCCAAGGAAGTGTAGTAACAGTGCGGAGACAGTCTTGTGACACCCTTACCGTGTGAGGCCGAACATTGTCTTGTTGAAAAATGGCTCCTAGGATTCATTGCATGAGTGACAACACATGTGGCTGCAGGATGCCATGGTGTCACGGATCAATATTAGGGGTGACCGTGTTTTGTAGGCAATGGCACCCCATACCAGGCAGCTGAGGGAGCGGTGTGTCACTGTAAACCATAGGCAGAATTGAAGCGTTCACCTCGGGGTCTCCACACATGAAATGGATTGTTATCACTGCTGAGATTGAATCTGGATTCGTAGCTAAAAACGACCTGGTTCCATTCCGGTGCAGTCCAGTTTCCTCGTGCTCTAAACGGACGTGTTGATGCGTGAGCGTGAAGGGCAGTACACGTAATGGGCGCTGAGATCACAAATGTTTTTCAGCTAGGCGCATTCGTATGAATCGAAGAGACACAGGAGCCCCTAGTGAAGGAGCTACCTGTGCCTGGATGGCTGCCTATGAAACAGTGGGCTGTACAAGTGCATTTTTTACAATGTGGTTATCTTCTCAATGACTGATCGGTTGAGGGCGTCCTGAGCCTGGTCTTCATGTAAATGACATCTCTCGAAACCACTGGTCCCAACACCTCCTCAAAACACAATCAGAGCGGCCTAATTGACGAACTACTCGCCAAGCTGACCACCCAGCTTCCATCATGCCGATGACTCTCCACCCTTCAAACTGCGACAGCAGCTCATATTGTCTTCGAAAACGGCGTAGTGGCATGTCTACCACAGTTATTGCTTTGTAAACGATTCAGCACACTCAAACACCTTGGCTGGTTACATGTTTTATACTCCACGGAGAACGGCGTTATGCACACTCTACCGGCTATACGTAATGCGCAATCCCGCTGCATTTCTAATCATTTGTATATCTCCCCCCGACATGTATCTTCATGCCAGATTTTCTTTATGATCCCGCAATTATTTCTTGATGCGGTAACTTTTTTGACCATGAGTATATATATAAACTCTGGCGGAGATGAAATGAGATTATTTAATAAAAAAATCTTTTCAAAGATCATGTCCATAGTTTAATTTAACCTTTAAGGTTACAACACAGCTCCTTTGGAATTATTTACATTGATACCAACTTTGTCAAGCTGTGTTAAAAATTATGAGAATTGTTTACGTGGAAAAAAGCAATAGTTATTGAAAACTGTACACAAATTTAGTTGAATTTTTTTGATGACGCAAATGTGAGTGTATTTTATAATTATATTAAATATTCATTTTTGAACCTGAAAATATTTCTATTGGGTTCTTATATATTGTTATTCTTATTACTTTTGTTGATTTTTTAACATCTAAAAAAAAGCTCCCTTTTACTCCAACCATAATCTTATACGTAATAATCTCGTACCATAATCTTATACGTAATAATCTCGTACCATAATCTTATGCGTAATAATTTCGTACCATAATCTAATACGAATGACGAAATACAAGAAAATAGAAAGAAAAAGTAAAGCATTTAAATTGTTCCTAAATCTTCTTAAAAAACATATTACAGCAACTTTAATACACGTCATAAATGTCCAATACCTCGCAGCTATATTTTTTAATTTTTTTTTGTTTTGTTTTAATGCAATATATATTTCTATTGCAAAAGATGAAAAATACACTTGAAATCTACTATCTGAAAAATCAAATACATTTTCTAATTGTTTTGATTATCGCTATTCTTACATTTCTGTCGTAAATATATTCATTCCGTAAGTTAACAGAAATAATTATCTTTAATTATGCTCCACTAAGTCATTGATGCAAATTATTATTTTTAAATAATTATTTGTCTTTTAATACCAGAAGTAATTAATATCATTAAATGCTCATAAAAAATTGTTCTTTTCTATGTGTTCTGTTTTTTATTTATATGCAAATGAGTACTTAGCTTCTTCAGGGAAAAGCATCTGAAAACATTCAACTTAATTAGGTTGATTATTCGAATAAAACTTTAATGTTTACTTAATAAAATGGAAAAGAAAGAGTTTAATATACTTAAAAATGAATTAAACAGATAAATTTCAGAAATGTTTAAAATTTACAAGTATACGGAAAAAGAAAGCGTCTGTAAGTAAAATATTGTATATTTAAATAAATCTGCTTAATGAATAGAAATAAATGGTGCAATTGTACTTTCTTTTTACCTTTACGGGGCTCCCAAGAGTTATATATAAAGAATTAGTGACAGTGAATCCGTTTGAAACTGGAGGAAATGACACTTTAATTAATAATTTTCTTACTAAACTTTAAACTAAACCATTAAACTTACCAAACTTTCAAAGAACTATTTGATCTAACTATATCCAATTTACAGCACGTTCCTTTAATTCAAAGATTTGAAACGTCTTCTTTCAATTCATTAGTCTGCGGCTGTGTCATCAAGTTGATTATACAAAGTTTAATAAAGGGATAGAGCCTTCTCTAGTATTTATAGAGAGAGATCTTTTAAATATACAGATTCACAAATACACATAGATTGTCGATTTCTACTGATATGGATTCATAATGTACTCCATAAATACCCGTATGATCTAAAACCATATTTAAGGTATCCGACTAATTGCAACAACTTTGTTTTAAGAACTGGAGATAGGGAGATTAGTTTGTGGTTTGCAGATTTTTATTGAGTACATTTTAAGAAAAAAAGGTTAAAATTAAGAAGAGAAAGATAAATTATTATTACTAAAATGGTAAAAAATTGACAAAAAATTACATAAATGGGGTCCTCTCTGTACAAATAGTAAATGAACAAATTCTCAATTGTTCACTTTTGATGTATTACTTTGCAATTCCCTTTTGAAATTATCATCAGGATAAGAAGTATTTTAATTTTTACGAAACCCAGAGTACTCTTAGCTTCTATATGAAATTGCTTAAAAAAACAGTGATTATATTCACATTAAGAACTGTAAATTTTGGAATAAAACAGCGATTAACGAATCTGACGGGAAAAACACTTCTACTGTTATACAGATCATTCACATAAAATTTCAGTAAACTATTTTAAAAACATTTTGAGCAATCGCTGTTCCCGTTTGAACTTTTCGAGAAAAACAGATTTCGAGTAAACCGCATTTTAAAGTTTGACATCTTATGTAAAGTTATGGCAACTGCTTTTACTAAAACTCTTGTAATTTTTGTTCTGGTGAATGGAAAAAAAAAGCTTGGTATTTTTATACAGCTAATAAGATAACCTACAAAATAAAGTTATAAATAATTTGTCAATATTTTTAAAAAGTTATGATTTCAGGGGTGAGTGAGTAAGTGAAGATTAACGTCGCACTGTTCAGCTACACGAGGGCTTTTGGCGACGGACCACGTAATTTTGAACCATGGTCAAGTGACGTGGACGACACCTGAGCTGGCACCCCCCCCTCTCCTAACTACCACACCACACCAACGGGAGAACGTTTTAACTCTCGACAGATTTAGCGCGCATCGCTGCCCTACACGGCGGGTCTTTAATGGTACTGGGCTCGAACTCGTGACAAAGCCAGCCACGATCCGATGCCTATACCACTCGGCTACCGCGGCCACATGATTTCAGGGAAGACTGATACCTTAAGTTAAAACAAAAATGCGTTTATTCAATAAAAAGGCACACGAGTGTTATCACAGTACCTATAATTTTACATAAGAAAACAAGAAATAATACAGAATTTTTTTTTCCGATTGATTCTAATGAAATTATTTACTCATAAAACAAATATAGGTAATCCGAACGTAATACAATAAAAGATTCACAACCGCTCTTGTCATAGAAACTCATTAAGTGTCTTTCCCAAGTAGCAAGTTACTAATGTTCTCAATATTTTCATCACTGATGGAGGTCGCAAGGTTTTTTCTACGGGATTTGTCAGAAAGTCTTTCACGGGCTTCTCGAAAACGGGCGAACAACTCCATCACACACTTCCTGGACAATGTTTGATTTTCATAAATACGCACCAGTACCGGATAAGTTTCTGTCGGTATCTTGCCAAACTTAAACAAAACTTTAAATTGATCTTTTGTTCGTTCATTTTAATGTTCTCAGTTAAGAATCAACGCGCTAAGCAAGCACTTTAAAGAAAAAGTTTTACACGGAACACCAACGATGCTCAACTGAACAACGGGGATGTAGCAGATGGTGAACACCTGTAGCTACGCATGTGAAGCATTTTGTTTCGCCAGTGCTGCCAGATCGGCCATTCTGACTTCATTCACCGACCTTTATTGTCAGAGGTGGTATTTGGTTTAATCTTTAAAGTCCAACGCTCTACGGTTATTTTTATTATACCTTAAAGTTATTCTTTTTTATTAAAAAATATTCGTATAACATAAAGAAATTTTTCTTCAATACAATAAAAAATTTTCCTGAAAATTAAGTTTTTAAACTATAATTAGCACTCGATAAATATAATTAAAGATTAAAATTCATCACAGACATAACCGGCAGTAAAACATAAAAATCAATATGGCGTGTCATAAATACAAGCCATAATGTTTAAGACCCATCATACAAAGAGACTGACGCACAACAAATCACTTATGGCTCAAAGTCCTCACAAACGCGTTCCTTCAATTAATCCTCTTGGGAAATGTTTGGGCTATCATTTCGCGTTACTCACAACCAACTCTTCGGAAGAAGAAATTCGTGATATTCAAATAAACTTACGATATATAGTCGAAGTTTTATAGCTTGAAGATAAATAAGAGTCAAGTGAGATTGCTACAAAAGATATAATATTAGAATTATTGTGATTTGAGACTTTATTAGGAGGAAACTTTAAGGTGACGATTGCTCACTAAGATTCAACTGATATTATATTAAATCGGATGATAGGTTAGAACCGTCATTAAGGTAAGATCAAGTTTGATAGTCTCCTAATCTGTCGTGTTTTACCGTCGTTGTTCAACTTTCGTGGTTAGCATTGAGGCATTCTCTTACTATTATTAGTTGAAATTGTGTCTGTTCTTTGTGTGGTAAATAAATAGATTCATTGAATCATGTAGAGTGTTTCTTCCCCACCTATCTAAGTGCCCGAGAGAGAGGTGCAAGTCTCTCACAAGCGTAGTGTGGGAGTGTCAGCTGAGGCGACCTCCTCACTTATCCGAGGATCCAAATTTAGAGGTACGTCGTGTTGCTTTGGAGTGCGTGCTTGATTCAAAATCAAGCAATCAAACCGCAAATATGTGTGCCTTTCCAAACAAAAGGTGAAGCTTTGTAGAGGGAACATCAGAGCAGTGAGCTGTCTAGAGACAAAATATTTATTTTGCTTTTTTATTACTTAGGAATGAGGGGGGGGGAGAGAGAGAGAGAGTTATATTTACGTCACGCAAAAAAGCTACACGAGAGCTATTGGTGACGGACCTCGTCAGTTTGAACCCTGGTCGAGCAATGAGAACGACATCTGAGCTAACACCCTTTACTCCTAACTACTAAACTACATCAACGAGAGGGCGTTTGATCATATTTAACCTGTATCCCCTGCCTCTACTCGGTGACTCTTCAGCGGTACTAGGCTCGAATTCATGACACGTCTGCTACTTGACTCTATGCAACCCCGGCCTCACTTTGGAATGGGTGTGAGCTGACATGTCACTACGCAAAAAAAGTTAACAAGACATAATAAAGTTAGAGGCATGCACAGACTTTTATAAGATGTTACTTGACCGTGGACAAAAATTACCAAAATAGCCTTCATGTTTTTTTTTATAATACGTCGTTGATAAAACACTCATTCACCCATCAATTTCGTTTCACAAAGAAAAAAAAACACACACACACACACAAGTAATACAAAAAAATTAAGTCAATTCCTACTTAGATCAACAAAGAAAAATTTTATTTTAGCTACTTTTTATTAAATAGTTACAATTAATAAAATATGTATATACATAGGACAGAATTACAACATTAAGGGATCATTAATTTTTATTCATTATCATTAAAGTATCGTATTGGCATCCAAAACAATCGTGTATATAAAACTTCACTTCAACTGAATGCTTTAAAACGCGAGAAAAAAACATTTTCAAGTTTTGACACAAGTCGCCAAAATGGTCGCTAAGTCACCGAAAATGATGCCAACGTGGCTGTATTTGTAATTCTTTAAATAATAAGTTTTAATCAAAATTAATTTTTATTAATTATAATTAAAAATTATTGCATTGTCATCCAAAATAACCATGTATATTAAATTTCAGTTCAATTAAGGTATGTGACTACCTTCGGAGCACTTTTTTTGAAATATATAATATTTCAATTAAATAAACATTTTTTTATTTGAAATGGGACATAAAAGTAAGAATTCAAATACAGTTCTTACAAAGTTAAAATTATTTTTGGAAATATTGGGAATTTTGAGTGAAATTTTAGTGAAAAATTGCAGTTGCGGTAAGGATTGTATTGAAAATTCTAATTAATATATTCTTATAATATTTATACAGAACATAAATGACATCATTATCTGGGTTGATAGCTATAAAATTTGTAAATACTTCTGAAAGTTTTTGAAATATGTCAATTTTTATGCAAAAACTCAATTTTTTACAAAACACTAATATTATTTTCTCACAAAAAAGTGCAATAAAATAAATAAATATATACACAGAGATTAGATTATAATCTAAAATACAGATAACACTAAATAAAACATTTTCTGAAAATTTCAAGTCAATATCTTAAAAAGAAATTCTGTAGTGAACTGTACCGTGAAGAAAAAAATTGAAAAACAGTTTTTCAGGAAATGCATTTAAAGATTTTAATACTACATGGAAAATTTTCTACTAATTTTACACTTTTTAAACTCACTATATTTATAGCTCAAGCTCTTTTTAGCTTCATGTAAAACTAATTTGACCTTTATTTTACCCTTTTGTTGTTTTTTGGAGAGTTTTGTAGACTATAACAATTTTTTGTTTTTAGCGAAATTTTGGTGAAAAATTGCAGTTACGACTAATTTTGTACACAAAATTCTAATAAATGTATTCATTTAATATTTATTGAGTACATAAACAACATCTTTATCTGTGATAGGGATAAAAAAAATTTGTAATGCTTTTGAAAGTTTTTAAATATGCCAAATTTTATGCAAAAACTCAAATTTTTAAAAAATTAATGCTTTTTCTTTCATAAAACAGCATTAAAGTACATAAATATATGCACAGAGATTAGATTTTGATTCATAACACAAATATAACTATATAAAACATGTTCTGAAAATTTAGATTTAGTATCTTAAAAATATTTTGTGTAGTGAGCTTTATCGTGAATAAAAATATTTAATAACAGTTTCTCGTAAAACACATTTAATAATTTTAACTCAAAATAATTACTTTTCTACTCACTAAACATTTTCAAAACTCCCCATATTTATAGCTTAAGCTCTCTTTAGCTTCATTTTTAGCTAATTTGGACTTTTTTTTGGCTTTTTGTTTTTTTCTGGAGAGTTTTATTGAGGGTAATGACTGGCGTTTCGATTTTTGAATTCTCTCCTTGTCCATTCCCATATAGTTTTTAAGTGTCGTTGGATCAATTCCTATACCTAAATAATTAAATACAGAAAATAGCCCTAAATAACCCGAATTATATAAGATGACAGCCATGTATGAACCCAAAAACAAAGGTTTTTTTATGAAAAAAATTTCTTTCGGCAAAACAGACCACAATACATTATTAAAGCTTTCATTATTATTTTGAGTCTTGCCATGGAGGCATTTTTTTAGTAACTCCTTATCACAGAATGCTAAATAAGTAGGCTTTATCACTTTAATCACTGAATTTGAAAGGCCTGCTGTTTTGTCCACGTATACTTTACCTTCACGTAATGCTTGTTTATATTTGCACCAGCTGTCTTTCCCTGTTGGACATTGCCCATGCATGGGATTTTGATTGCTTGAGCAGCAGTGAAAGAAGGCAGCTATTACAGCAGATTGCATTTTTTCGAGGCATCCAACATTGCTGCGGATGGCAATCCCATAATAGTTCTGCAGTTTATCGATAAATTTATCAGTTAATTTCCCCTTCACACCAAGTCCTTTGGTGTTCTTTTTTAAATTCCTTAAACGTGAGCCTACTGTTTTTTGTATATGTCCTATACATTTAAGTTTTGTGACACTGGTTTTCACCATATATATCCTTCACTTATAAAAAGCCCTTGAATCACACCATCACCATAGTACTCGGTGTATTGCAGGTCTCGTTTGATTAGTGACCTTTCAAAAATTCTAAAAGCTCCAACAGCTTCCATGTTTCCAGAGGATCCTTTATAATTTGAACATACATGCTCACGTTTCCCATTCAATTCACACATTTTACAATACTGAGTCATTACTTCCAGATCTTAAATTTTTCCCGTATCAATGGAAATAACTGAAACGCAGCCATTAAGTGACATATGGCTTCTCCGCTGCCATGTTCCATCTACCGAAACACCACAAGTTGTACTTTTTTTTTAAATTTTGCACTTTAGATGCAGCTTTCATATTTTCTTCAGAACATAACTGTACTGCTTCCAGCAGTTTGAGTTCATGAGCTCTGAAGGTATTTTTAGAAATACATGGCAAATTTAAATTGCATAACAACTTCCTACCAGCTGTGAATCCTCTGCCATCAATCTCAATCCAAATACCAATAAAGTATTGAGAGAGAATTTCTTATTTTCTTTAGAAGTAGAAGTAAAGCCAGTCATGAACCCACACAAATTAGAGCAAAGTCCTTCCTTAGTATCTTCTGCCAGTTTCAATCGAGTTGCATAACATTCCGGACAACAGAAGATTGATATAATTCCCATCAAAGCTTGGAAATTAATAATTCTATTACCTGTAGAACCATGAAATTCAGGTTCAGGCACATCAAAACTGTCAAAAGTGCTCAATTTCGCTTCACTTGCAGACGTATTATTACTGTTAAATGCTAACTTGGTAAACCTATTACCATAAAACTTTCTCTTTCTAGATACTTTCGATCTAGCTTTTGGCATTTTGAAATTACTCACAATCAAATAAAACGTTAAAATTAAATGAAAATGAATGAATTAACTGAAAAATTATCAAAAGTAAGTATTAATTAAGAAGAACGCTTTAGAATGAACAATGTAAACAAACTATAAACGATATTATTATTGCCATTCAGTAAAACAAGCTTGAATTAAAAAAAAGTTGCCATATTAAAAAAAATAAGTAACGGATACTTAATAAATAAGTAAAGGATACGTTGATCTATATTTACCATAAATATTAGATATTTATATTGCTTAAAAGTCACGAAAAATACGTTCAAACTTTTTGTTTACATTTTTATGTCTCTTTAAACACCCATTTCCGGTTTTGAAAATTCCATTTCCGGTTTACTAAATAAGCTATAACTTAGCTTCTAAATATCGTAGGAACTAAAATAAAGTATTTTTGGAATCTTAAGCGTATGGGCTATAATATAAAAACATAAAAAAATTGCGAAAATTTTCTCCAAACCGAGGATTTTGGGGTAGTCACATACCTTAAGCGCTTTAAAATGTATTTTATTAACGATTGAAAATTCGTCAAAAATAAATAAATAAATTATAGATAGTGAGCTAATAGTAGGAATTAAATAAGATAACATATTATGTACAATATTAGTAATTGCTCCTATTGAAATATTTTCTCTAGGTGAGGTTGAGTTACATTAACTTCACAGTATAAAAGTGCACGAAGCTATTGGCGACGGACCTCGCACCACGGTCAAGAAAGGAGGACGATACTTGAGCTTGCAACTCCCTCTCCTAACGTCCAAAAGTTGGACGTTTAAGATATCCGACTACCCTAAAACTATGAATTATGAAAAAAATTAACAATTTTTTTAGGTCATCATATTAGCCTGATAAAAATACCAAGTTTATTATTTTCCATTCACTAGAACAAATACTTCAAGTGTTTTAATAAAAGCGAATGGCATTACTTTACGGAAGATGATGTTGTACTTCAAAATAAGTTTTACTTGTAATGTGTGTTTTTTAAATGCTCAAATCGAGTCAGTGATTGCTGAAAAAGTTTTGAAAATAATTTACCGAAATGTTTTGTGTATGTTCTACATAATAGTAAAAGTGTTTTAACCTTCAGATTTATCAATGTTTTATGGCAAAATTTACTGTTCCTTATGTGAGTATAATCACTGAATTTTTAAGCAATTTCATATAATAACCAAGATAAAGTGCTCTCTCTCTCTCTATATATATATAGTTTATGTAAAAAAAATTATCTCTTATCCTAAAGATCATTTCAAAAATGAAAAACATAGCAACACATCAGAATTGAAAAATTGTAATTTAGATCATAAACTTTTGGTAGAGAGCAGGCCTCGTTTATGTAATTTTGTTTCAATTTTTACCCATTTTTCCCATTTTAGTAGTAATAATTTACTTTTCTCTTCTTAATTTTAGACTTTTTTTCTTAAAATGTACTAAATAAAAATCTATAAACCGCATAAAAATATCCATATCTCCATTTTTAAAAAAAATGTTCTGCAAGTAGTCGGTTACCTTAAGCCACGACAGATTTAACGTGCATCGGCCCTTTCTACACGGCGGGTCTTCAACAGCACTAAGTTAGAACTCATGACACGCCAGCCAGGAGTCCGTAACCTTGACCATGTGGCTACCATAGCTACTTTTTACAGTATGAACAATCAAGTTTCCATTTTTAAGAAATGAAACATGTAATTATGTATATATTACTCATTGTTATAATAATGCTTCAATTTTATACTACAATTTCTTCTTCAAAATGAACATTTTATTCCTGAAAAGTGGGGAGAATGTGTTTGGAAATATTTTCCTTCCTTTTGTTAAGGGGATTAGACGAACAATTCTACAATAAATGTACAAAAAATATAGAGCAAAAAACTCTATTTTTTTTCTCCTCATACCTCGAATGGAATAGAAAGAGATTGTAGGAACAGAAGACATTATAAGAAGAATATTTTTTGAGTGTCTTTGATGCTTTGCATGTTTGCGAGTTTCGTCTTATTTATTTCTTTGGTTTGCCGTAAACATCCAGAACCACGCATCTTCCTGTCAAACGATGGATGCGTTCGCGTTTTCAAAACGGGCAGATGTCACAGAAAAAGTTATTTTCCAGAAGCTTTCATAATCTGACAAAATATTTCATTGTCAATAACAATAGAATAGAAATAAAGCAAATACAGAGAGAATTCTTATTTTTTCAAAAATATTTCTCTTGCTTGGCATTGGGAGGACATTTGGTCAGAAGTTTCTTAGAATACTGTAGTATCAGAGCATGGTGAAGTACGTATTGGATGAAAGTGTGAATAAGCAAAGTATATCAGGCAAGCGTATTGAATTCAGTTTTAATTTACGAATGCGAAGTTTGCATAAGTATAGAAAGTTGAGATTAATTAAATCTGAAAATGCAAATGTTTTATTATATCTTAGAAAATGTAAATACAAGAATGAAAACAAAATGGCTTTATGAACATTTTTATAAAATTCTTATAACGAGTTTTAATTTCTTTGATTGACTATAAAAATCCAATCTAATGCTATTTTAGTAATTTATCTTAAAATAAAGAACGTAATAGTTCATGTATCTATTTAATGCTTACATAAAACAGGCTTTCTTTTGTGAAGGTCCCCTTGGATCTCACTTTGAGAACGAGAATAAGTTGGAGCCATATAAGAGCCAGTAGCCATTTTTATAAATAACTTTCTTTATTTGGTTATCTTTTCCAAATAGAATCAAACACTTATTAACAAATATATCTAAATAGTTTTATGAGGTTTAAAAGGGACTTTCCTTTAAATAAACTTAAATATTTAATGATCCAATTAATTAACAATTAGAATATCGATCACGCAGAGATTACCGTGATAAGAGATCCCAGATTTATATTCAATAATGTTCCTATTGAACATTTAACTTTAATCTCACTCCTAATATAAAGCTTTAATGAGACTTTAATCAATAATTACCACACTGCAGTTCAGCTCAGCTTTTTCTGAGATTTTATCCTCCTAGAAATCTCCAATAATATATTTCTAAATTCACTATTATAACTCTTACTTCAATCTCTCTCTCCTACTGCTATAACTTTACTATTCTGTTTGACTTAAATACTTTATCTAATCTGCATATAACAAGGAATCCTGTCCTCTTTTTGGAGCTGATTGGAAATAGGTAGGGAATTAAATTTCCCTAAAAAAGACGACTCAGAAGGTTAGTGATAAAGTTCCGTATAGATTTGTCACACTATATGAAATTTAAAACAATGTATCACTGAAAGGAAAAGCCATTGGTTTTTTTAATTAGAAAATTGGAAACCATTTCAAATATAGATTTCTTAATATGAACACATGAATTATCTGTTTTCCTTTAGAATCTTTATCAAACTATCACACATACTTATGTAATTATGTTTTCAAAGTTATTCCACATAAATCAACATTTTTAGTCCATACTATCATGTAGATCGCCTTTCTTTAGAAGCCCATCCATATTATAGTTTGAAATGTGTTTTGAAGAGTTCATATTGATAAATTTGAAATATACAGGGTGTTGCCGAATTTGACCAATAAATTCAGAGGGGAGATAGTAGGCAGCATGGAGACAACAAATCTCCATAGAACATGGAGTTGTAAAATATGTATAGTCGGAATAATATGCAAAAACAGTCATGAAGGGTGTGATGTCCATTGGAATGGAAAAAGTCAATATGAGGTAAGAAATACATTTATTGGACGTAAAGCATGTTTACAATACGAACATTGCATCATAGCTCGATATCAGAAATAAACGAAAAGTTATTGTCACAGGAAAATGCTTGAAGTGGCAAGCGCGTAGGTCATAGCACAGCTGACACAGCAAGACGAAAGATTGTCAGACGCGTTCAAACAAATCCGGTGGGCAGGTGAAGCGATGGTGATCCATACCGTCGGATCCTCCTCTTTAACCACCGGCGTCTAATGCGGGAGTGATTTCAGGTGGACCCAGAATAAGAAATCCGAGGGATTGAAGTCTGGAGCGCTTGAAGGCCAAGCAACAGGTTTGACGCATCCGATATCTTTCCCGGGACATGTATCATGGAAATGGTGACGCATCGCAATCGAAATATGGGCTAAGGAACCCTTATATTTGAACAATGCAATGCGTTCTGGTGCAAAGTGGCTGCAGCAACTCAGGAAAAATATGGGAAATTTGCACACATGCAGGCTTCTTCGACCCTACCACGGTGCTTCAAATCGTCCAACCTCCTCGTCTGGCGAATTTTCCTCCTAACTTCTAATATTATTGCGATTTTCACTAACTATTGTTTGCAATCCCATGTTCTACGGGGATTTGTCGTCTCCTTGTTGCCTATTCTCCCCTCTCTGAATGTAACGATCTAATTTAGCAACACCCAGTGTAGCTGCGACCTATTGAATCTTACAGATACAAGTAAATTTTATCGTATAAATTGTAAGTACAAGTATGAAAATAAAAATTGTTTCATGAACATTTTTATATATTTTGGAAAAAGAATATTAATTCTTTTGTATTACTGAATTCGTGTCCAATATTGTTTTTGATGTGTAACATATTTCCTCTTGATTGCTGGATATTTGTTGGGAGTGATTTCGTGAAAAGAGACGGACGTGTGTAACAGGATGTGACGTAAGCGCGCGCTACTTGATTTGACCAATGGGAGTGCGTGGCTTTGTTGTTTCGCTACCTCGCATGGGGGTCCAACTCTAGTAGCTATCAAGCACTCGAGCACTTGACTCTAAATCCGTTAGTCATGATATTGGGAGACATAAGTGCGGCAGAATGCGTATTTGAAAATGGACAAACAGTAATTTCGGTGGTCGTATACATTTCTTCGAATCAAATGGTTAAACAAAAATTAAAGATTTCCTGCATTTTGTACATTTACCATGTAACAAAGGTGGTTCTGCTCTTTTAAAAAAATTATCACTCGCTTCCCCTGATTTTAAGTGGTGATTTTAATTTTAACTTCAGTTCGCCAAAAGCTGAGCAGCTCATAGCGTTTATGAATGATGAACTCAGGCTCGAAATGAACACAAATTAGAATGTTTCGACTGCTAACAGGGGTACTGCTGTTGACGCTGTTTTGCAACGGTTTTTAAATACTTTGAAATTGACCTCAGGTCTTCAAGTAAAATGTTGTCAATTAAACAGTTCATTAAAAAGATTGCAACAAACTTCTTTCAAACTATTGATAATTCGGTTCACACCTAGGAGAGCCCCCACCCTTGGCGTGAATTACTTTGGTTGGCGATAATTGCGCCGTCATGGTAACCTTGCTTTTAAATACAACATATGGCAACCCTAACTTTTTCTAGAATTTTCGTCATTTGTGGACGCGCATTTCAAATTTCATTTTGTTGTTGGGCACCGGGTTGAAAGTATGGCTGCGCTTGTAAGTGAATACACGTTAGAATTTTTTACGTTATTGAATGCTAGAGGCAAGAAAGAATTGATTGAATGGTGTATGAAAGAAGGATTAATTGCTTCAAGTTATGAATGCCCTAAATGTAATGAGCAAATGGGATTAAATGAACGAAAGAGTGTTGTTTTGGATGGATTTGAATGGAGATGTCGAAAAAAAGGGGTGAATACGCATTATGTTAGCAGAAGTATAAGAAAGAATTCGTGGTTTTCCAATAGTAAGTTAATCGGCAATAAAACGTTTTCTCCGTAATCACACCAGCCACGCAGAAGGCATGTTCGACCATTACCTCGCTGAGTATTTATGGCGTCTCGCGATCACTCACTCAGCGACGAGACTTTCCAGAATTTTTAAAAGCAGTTGTTACACTTTACCCTCCACTTGGGAAGGATCAACAATAAGAAAGTAAGTGCTGTTGTTATATTTTTTATCTTAAATGTTAAATTTCTGAATTGTTTACATATATTTTCATTGCGCATCCATCTTATACTGCAATATTTACTTGTCACCGTTGTCGGGTTTGCTTGGCGCTTTTTCCGGTTTGGCGCTAAGGGTGGGGGCTCTCCTAGGAGTTTACCGATAATTCTAGTAATCGCTCGATCTTGGATATTGAAAAATATATCCCTGATCCAAATTTCAACAGACCTAGAAATATTCTCTCATGCCCCCTCTTCATGTATTTATGTTTCTCCTCTCAAATCTCGAGTGCCCCGTGGACTAGGGGTTAGAGTCATTCGCTTCCACTGTTTTACACCGAGTTCGATCCCCAGATTCTTCCATTTTTACTCTTTAATTTTCCTCGGAAAATTATTCCAACTGATCTCTTTTTATTAAAATGTTCCTCTACTATTTTTATTCTTGATAGTATTTAATAGCTTTTAAAAAAGCTGTTTTCTGTTTTATTTTTTATCCTAGCTGCATTCCTATTGGTCGGCTTAGCCCTCCCCCAAGATCGAAATTTCAACTTTATTTTCGGTGCTTTGTGCCGACTTTGAAGCTTCTTTTCTCAATTTTAGTGCATTTTGGTATTTTAAATTTTTATTTTCCCAAAATCTCCAGTATTTTTATTTTATTTTTAAAGCGTTTAAACTTAACAAAGAGCAAAAAAGTCTCAATCATGTACATTCATTCAAATACCTACTGATATGAGGTTGTAACTCGAAAGAGCTGGGTACTCAGGTCATCCACCCAACGATGAAATACTTTGAAATCACAAGTATATGTATCCTATTTTAGTTATTATATGTCTATTGTCTCCGCTTTTCCCCAAATTGAACAAGAATAATTATTTTTGATAAAATATTGCATTTTTTAACTCATTTTGTTAATTAAATGCAATTTTCATTAAAGGTATAATTATTCGATAGAAAATTATTCCCAATCATAGCCGATTCATATTTTTTTCAGGGAAAAAGTTAATATTGCGTATTTTTACCTCGATAACATGTTAGATGTTACACGTCAAATGCGACTACTTAAGATTTGTTTCTTTTTTTTATTATTATTTTAATGTCAGACTTGAATTTAATAAAGTAACAATACATATGAAAGGGTGTCCATTAATTTCTCAAAATATCCTACATAAGACATGCAGTCGTTTTTAAAATAATAACAATGTTTAACTGAACGAAATTAAGCTATTTCACTTTTTAAATTGGCACATAATATAAATAAGAAGTTTAGAGAATTATATAGTAATTGTAATTAGAAAATTTTGGAAATCATTGCAACTATAGCTTTCATAATGCATATTTGAATTTACCTCTCAGATTTCAAAATTTTTATCACAACATCACGCAGACTACTTCTGCAATAAAATTATCTCTTTTCAAAGCTGTTCAACAAAATTCAAAATTTTTCATTGCATACCATGAAACGTTCAATAAAAATAAATCTATGTTATAGTTCGGAAAATATTTTGAACAGTGTATATTTATTAAATTTATATAATATATATTCAAAACATTAAAGAATCACGCATTCAAGAGCTGCAACTTCGGTTAGGGAGACTAATTCAATAAATGGAAGCCCTCAACTGAGTGCATCTATACAAAGCTATTTATATAATACTTTTGTAGTAAAGATATTATTAATACTTACTGTACTTATAGTAACTGTAACAGAGTTATAGAGTCAAAATGCTTATTGCAGTTAGGAGTATAATTTTCATAGATAGTATTAAAAAGATCCATAGTAACTGAATATATTATTTTTCCGAGACACATCTAAGATATCCCTGTCTTTTCACTTAAAAAGTTTGAAAGTGGAGCGGATTCAGCCATGCACATTTTCAAAAGTCACACTACATAAAATTCTTTATCAGCGTTCTGTGTCTATAGCTACAATAATTTCAAGAGTTATTCTTTGAAAACGTCAGTTGGGAAGTGAAGTAACACCTGTAAAAAAATCATAATATCTAGTACTCGTTTATGTTTAAGGTTGTTTTGCCATATGCTCAAAAGCATAAACTTAACGCGCTGCTCATTTTCAAACAGAAAAAATGCCTCAATTTTTATAAAAATTTGTGGTATTGTAACTCTTGTATTTGTTTATAATAGAGTGTTTTTAAAATTTCAAAATATTTTATAAATAATCGGTTTTTCCTTTTAACATGTAAAGAGATTGCTCATTTAGCATTACGATATGGGAGAAAAAATGCGAAACTCATTTTATACAATAAAAAATGTGTCAACTTCGATAAAGGTAAGTAGTATGATAAAATAAGTTATTCTCAACAGGATAGTTAAGCTAGAGTATAATATTAATGTTTGTGTACTTTTATATCTGAAAAAATATTCCGAATTTGGGTTCTATTCCTTAACATTAGCCCAGTGCTTCTCAAACTTTCAATACTTGCGACCCAATTTCTATTATAATTTTCATCGCGTCCCCGTCCATACAATAACAATGTATTGATTTCAAAATTAACGCAGTAAAAACTTCATGCCATAGCTACAATATGACTTGAATTATAAACCGTACAAATTATCAAGATAAGTATTAAATTTTGTGTATGATTTTGTATATGAAAGTCCATGAAAGTCACTAGTAATTATTAATCTTGTTCTTAACTTAATTATCAAATTCATTATACAGTATGTGACGAATCTATACGGAACTTTATCACTAACCTTCTGAGTCGACCTTTTAGGGAAATTTAATTCCCTACCTATTTCCAATCAACTCCAAAAAAAGCGGACAGGATTCCTTGTTATGCAGATTAGATTAAGTATTTAAGTCAAACGAAATAGTAAAGTTTGAGCAGTAGGAGATAGAGATTGAAGCAGAAAGTTATCTTGGATTTAAATTGAAGATTTCTTGTTAGAGATATTTAATCTCAAGAATTGAGATTCCGAGTGGTAAATATTGATTTGTGTTTAAAGTCTCATTAAAGTTTTAGGAGTGAGATTAAAGTTAAATGTTCAATAAGAACATTATTAAATATAATTCTGGGATCTCTTATCGTGGTAATTTCTGCGTGATCGTTATTTAATAAATTAATTAATTGGATCATTAATTAAGTTAAGTTAAAGGATATTACCTTTAAAACCTCATAATACTAGTAGACAAATTTGTTAATAAGTCTTTGATTCTATTTGGATAAGATAACCAAATAAAGAAAGTTGTTTATAAAAATGGCTACTGGTTCTTATGACTATTTATTCTCGTTCTCAAAGTGAGGTCCTAGGAGACCTTCACAAGTATAGATGCTTTTATAAGTATATATATCAATGTAAATGTGTATTTTACTTTTTTTATTATGATAACGTATTTTTTTCTCTCTTTCAATAAATTTGCAATTTTTTAAATCTTTTATTTTTGATATGCTCGCCCCCCTTGTAAGGTTATCCCGCCCCCAAGGGGGGGCACGGCCCACAGTTTGAGAAACACTGCTTTAGCCGAAGACAGCCTTAAGCTTTCTGTAGTAACGTTAACTCTTGATTGTACCGTAAAATTTTGACGTATTTTGACTCGCTGGCTACGTATTCGTTTATTTTTTTTTCCTTTGACATTTTACTTAATTTCACATGGTCTTTTTGTTCTTTGATGAGTTGTTAAAGTAATTACTAATACACATAATAAATCATTAGATGTCTATATCGTAAAGTACGAACCTTAATACAACTAAATATTGAAAGGGTTAATGCATTCAAGCAAAATTATTTCTATACAAACTCAAAACTAAAAGAATCTCCTCCTTTCTAAAGTACTTCATACAAACTAACAATTCCGATACACAATCATAGTTAACTTTTAAATACAAACTCAAAATAAAAACGATCTCTTTTCTAAAGTACTTTAATACAAACTAACAATTCCGATACAAAATCAAAATTAATTTCTATAAAAATTCTAAATAAAAACAATCCCCTCTTTTCTTAAGTATTTTATAAAAACTAACGATTCCGATACCAAATCATAATTAATTCTTATAAAACAAAATAAAAGTAATCTCCCTTTTTCTGAAGTACTTTATACAGACTAACGATTCCAATACAAAATGAAAGGTTCCATCATCAATCTAAAATAATCCTTTTTCTTTCAAGAAAGAATGATAAAAACATAATAATAAACTCTGACTAGCTCAGATTAAAGTTTCTTAGAGAACAATTTTGTGAGTTTTCTCTCCATATAAAAAAGTATATTCACACGGAATATCAAAACACATTTCTGCAAATCGAATATGAAAAAAAGTGAACTAGAACTTGAAATTATAATCCCTTGTGGGTATCGAAAGATTTTTCCGATAAATATACTGGATGAATAATTCCCCATAGATGCGACAACGACAGTATCTGAAAGCTATCGTAATTGCCTGTATGATTGGGAAGGGGATACATTTTCTCACAGTCGGTAATCTGTGGGGTTTTTCGTTTAAAATATAGTTATAGTGAAAAATGAATTGGGTGTGTGTACGCAGGGGAAAATGCCTCTTTGGGAATCAAAAAATATCTTTTACCCAAGAAATCAACTCAACAATAGCACAAAACTTTAATGTATTACAAAAAAGCAATATATGTGTTTTAAAGGACTGTTTTTGAAAGAAAATATTTAATAAGGCGGAGCATTATTTTTATTTTATGTAAAAGACGTTGGTAAATGATTTTTTAACCGCATTTATCCTTCTCGTCAGGTATCTTAGAAAGATTAAAGCGCAATTTTCCCTTGGGGAATAATTTATTCATTGGCGTATGTATACAAAGTAACGTAAATCCGAAAAAATAGTTTGGTATTGAAGAACTTTTACAGGAATTACTTATCGAAATGTTATAAATTTTGTAGGAAATAGCGTGATTGATACTTATATAGAATGAGTATAAGTTAAATTATTAATTAGATCTAATTATATTTTTATTTATTAGTTGGAAGGGTGAATATAGGAGAAATTATATAAATTTTTTACAATAGTTACAAGAATGGATATATAAAAAGGAAGAGAGAATATGTTACGAATTTTACTTAATGATTGCTTAAAATAGACGAAATATTTTATATCTAGATGTGTAATACGCTAATATTACTTTTTGTTGTATTTATTTCATGCTAAAATTGCAATTTATAACATATAAACACCTTTCCTAACATTATAATGGCGAGACAATGGAAACATGGTGTTGGCGATAGAGCCAAGTTGACATCCTTTTTGTTGACCATATGGATGCTTCTGGAAATTTCTGGAGAAATTTACTAATATTATGATCTATGACATAAGAGTAGTTTTCGAGAACAATCCGTGTAGACTATAAATATGAAGTCACTCGCCGAAACTGAGTTGGTATTGTTTTGACTGTTGAAGAGTTGTCTCTATATAGCAATTGCTTGCGAATACATTACGTATTTGTATATCTAGACACTGATAGTTTTATCTGAGTGTTGTAGAAGGTGTGAGATCTTCTGGGATTTATTTTGAAAATTTTACTGTTGTGTCCTGTGTTTCAAGAATTGTTCTTCTACAATAAATTTCCATCGCTCCTGAAGAACTTATATGCTCTTTAAAAATGATAGCATAAAATCCTCGAACCCTCATCTACGGAACACATGCATAAGCCTAGTACAGCGAAATCCAGGACACAATAACAATAAAATTAAAACACAACAATGTGCTTCAAAAAATAAAAGAAGAATTTAAAATTCCAAAAGAAAATTCAAGTAAAATCCTCGAACCCTCATCTACGGAACACATGCATAAGCCTAGTACAGCGAAATCCAGGACACAATAACAATAAAATTAAAACACAACAATGTGCTTCAAAAATAAAAAGAAGGAATTTAAAATTCCAAAAAGAAAATTCAAGTAAAATCCTCGAACCCTCATCTACGGAACACATGCATAAGTTAGTACAGCGAAATCCAGGACACAATAACAATAAAATTAAAACACAACAGTGTGCTTCAAAAATAAAAAAGAAGGAATTTAAAATTCCAAAAAGAAAATTCAAGTAAAATCGAACCCTCATCTACGAAACACATGCATAAGCCTAGTACAGCGAAATCCAGGACACAATAACAATAAAATTAAAACACAACAATGTGCTTCAAAAATAAAAAGAAGGAATTTTTAAAATTCCAAAAAGAAAATTCAAGTAAAATCCTCGAACCCTCATCTACGGAACACATGCATAAGCCTAGTACAGCGAAATCCAGGACACAATAACAATAAAATTAAAACACAACAATGTGCTTCAAAAATAAAAAGAAGGAATTTAAAATTCCAAAAAGAAAATTCAAATATACAAATGAAGGGTAACAGACTCTTTCTGGGGCCTCCTTTTAAAAGGTGATGATGCCTAATAAAAAGCAAAATTAATTTCAAAGATTAAGATTTATTTATTACATAATCATGTAATTCATGTAATAAAACAATAAGTACATTATATTTCAATATTAAGAAAGAACTAATTCGAAATTGAACGTAACATCACCTACATACAAAGATAAAGAATGTATTACGGTGAAAACCCAAAATCGGCCAGTTACGGAATTGGCTGGCCAATTCGCGTTTTGGTCAACGTTGCTTTAAACTCTCCGGCCAGTGTCCCATCTCAATTGATTTCGGGCATTAGCTGGTCAATTCGGGAAGTGGCTTAGGATGATTGGCTAAAGTAGGAAAAAAAAAATCAAGAGCAGAAATTTTTACACACTGTTAAAAAGATGTATTTAAAAATGAGTACTTCTGTGTACCGTGGTTTTTTGTTTTTGTTTTTTTAGAATAATTGTTTCAGAAACGAGTTCAAATGTAAATGACACCTCTGAGTTAAAAGTGAGTTTGTAATTTAACAAATTATGATCTCTCTTGCGTAATTCTGCTCTCATATTAAAGCCATAATAGAAATTATTCAGTGAATGTATATGCTGTAAGAATGTGATAGCGTGAAAGAAAGATTTGCGCCCTTCAAAATAACTACCGGTCATCTACCATTATCGCAGCAAGCCTTGGACAACGATTCCCAGTCACTTTGCGGAATGGCCATCCAAAGTAGAACATACAATACTAATTGCAAGTACTTCTGACTTTAGCCAATAAGGGAATAGGCCAACCAATTCAAGAACTGGCCGAACTTCGAGGGTTCGCCGTAACATATACAACGTTTCAAAAAATATAAAACTGAAATTTTTATAAACATTGTCATGATGAAATGCATAAAGTACCTATAAACTTTATATTTTAGTTAAAATAAAACGTTGCTGCTGAAATTACTTGATTTTCTTCATTGGTTCCTTTTTTTGTAAAAATTTATTTCGTATAGTTGTATATTAAAAAGGACACGATAAGAATATATATAATTTTGATTCAAATTTATTAATATAAATTTTTATTCTTCCACACTCTTTGAATGTCTTTTTAAAATTTCACCCACTTTCTAACACAGTAGTTTTAATATATTTTGTGCAGATAAAATACAAACTAAAAGAAATAGTGCATTATGTCAAGGTACTATTACCTATAGAACAAAAGGTAAAAGAAATATTAAATTGTACATGGCACAATAAAAAGCTTAATTAACTTTCGCATAAAATAATAGTTTCGTCATAAAGAAAAGGAGGCCACGTGGGAAGATTTCAGTTCAACACCGTTCATTTATCATAAATATCAAAAGTAATCATAATATTATCACAAAAATTCTTATAAGTTTCTGATTAGAACACAAAACTGTGTACATCTTGGAAGTAAATTGCTTCAGAAAAGTGTTTTAATATTGGAAATTAAAATTCTTGCTCTTAAAATAGGTTCTAAAATCCTTTTGTTGTGTGTAGGGGTTATTAAGAGTAGGAGATTAAAATTTGTGAAAAATGAAATACTTAAATTTGTGCGTTGTTGATGTCATATTTGCATACGTGTTATTTAAGTAAATTTTGGATTTCAGAATAAAATTTTTAAAATCTAGAGAGTGGATTATATTACGAAAGGGCCATTATGGGGTTTACTTTTAACTAAGCTTTTAATCTTGACGCGTTTCCTTTGTTGATATCAATTTACATAAAGGATAGAATTAAGAAACTTAATAATGTTTTCAAAGAAATAGAAAAAAACATTCATCAATGCTATTGAAATTTAAATTTAAGCAATACGTTAAAAAGATTTGTAAATGAGTGTAAGTATTAAGACAATTTTTTACTGTCTATGTACATTTCCTAAATTATGGTTGTAGACAAAAAAAAATCTAAAATTCTTTTCATTTATTCTTAAGTCTAAAATATGGTTTTATCTTTGAGAAATCCAAAATTCTAAATTGGTTATTTTTCCGAAAATATAATTAATCAGTGTTTAAATTATACGTTCAAGAAGAATAAATGTATCATTGTTTTATTCATTGTCAAAATGTTTTCATCTACATGGTATGATTTAGTATTTGTAGAGGATATACTTAAAAATATAAAATTATTTATTCCGTCTGTTATTAACTCTATGAGTATGAGAAAACGTTAAGTATTTCTTTTTATTTTTATATAAAAGGGTGGGGTTTTTTGTTGTTGTTGTTGTTAAAATCAAGCTAATGAAACAAAATCTAGTTTAAAAGTGTTTTTTTCTTACTGTCTTAATTTTTTAATATTTATTTTACAGAAAGAAAAAGGAATTCAAATGTGTCGACTTTGATACTTGTAATGAAAGTCTGAAATTTTTAATAATTAGGCATGCACCAATTTCAAGACGTTGTTTCTTACAAAAATATTCTTAGTAAAGTGATGATTGTTCAATTGTGGTTGAAATGTAGGAAAAGCAATGTCCAAATTACATTTTTGAAAAAAAATCAAATATAAATATTCTTGGAATCAAAATATTTTTAGAAAGTTCTGCTCTATCAAAAACATTGAAAACTCTTAAAAAGCCTGTAAGAAAGTTTTTTTTATTTTATTAATACATATGATTTTTTTTCCATCTAAAGAGCTCCAATTTTAGAGAATTGGAGCATTAGGAGGAAAAAAAATTGGTACAATGAAAAAAAACATTCGAATTAAATTTTATAAACACAAAATAATAATTATATCTTATAACTCCAGATTTTAAATGAAATGTATCCTTTAAATACTTTAATTTAAGTTACTTAAATTTAATAAAATATATGAAACATTTACAAAAATAATAAGTCTTCAGAATATAAAATAGATGTATTGGTATACACAAATGTGTATGTTTTCAAAAACAATGAAACACACATAAAAAATTATTTTTTACACTTCTCAAATCTTTAGAAAAATAAATCGTAGTTGATCTTGTTGTGATGTTATCACAAGAATGAAAAAAATACTTATTGTTGATGAGTATTACATTTGTTGCCGTTCTAAAAATAAATAAATAAATACATTTTTCCGTTTTGTTAACACGAGAATTTTTTTTCTTAATTTATTTATTTGCAAAACTCCTCATGTTCCACATTGCATAACACGAGGCTTACAGATGTAAGTGATAACAGCATCATATAATTTAAAACCAAATTGAAAATATTTTTAAGATACAAATAAAGATAAAGAAATAAAAGTATAAATAAGTCTAAAGAAGTGTGAGAGAGGTACCCCTATAAAACTTAAAAAAATCTATAAAGTAAACCAAATTTTCTTAAGACATTAAAGCTTTCAGTACAATTGACCAGCAAAGAGAAAACATGTGGCCAGGAAATACCTAAATGTTTCAAATCCTTTTTAAAATTTTCTCTGTTACAAACATTTTAGTTATAATACAAAGAAACGTGTTCCGTAGTTTCAGCCTCCAGTCCAAAAGAACAAATAGCTCTTAAAATGTCCATGTCCGGTAAGAATCTGAGATAATTTAAAATCAGTAAGAATTTTTTTACATTTTAGCCGTTGATAAACGGTCAGAAAAAACTATTCAATCCACAAAGCTTTAGGTGAAGCCCAGAATTCGGTTTTCTAGGCCGAAACAATTCCTTCCCATGCTAAATACTTCCAAAATTTCAAATCTTTAATTCTTTAACTCATTTGAAATACATAGAATTACCAAGTATTTTCTAAAAATAAATAAAAAATTATTCTTACACTAGTTTAAATAACCATTATTCATTTCATCTTGCTTAAAGTTTGTAAAATAAAACTACGAAATTCAATCGAAATTTTTCTAAACATCAAAAATGACTGGTTTTAATGGAAGTTTTAAATCAATGATGTTTCATCATTGTGATTAAATAAATATAATACTGTGTAACTAAAATAAAACAATCCTCAGTTTTATTCATTTTTCTATGTATTTTATTTTTTCTACCTCAACTTGAATGTTAGTGTTGTAATTTCTGATAGAATTCAACGTTTCAGAGGAAAAGAAAGAATATAGCACGATTCCTTTGAAAATGTGTAAAAGCAGATCCCACACTAATTAGCAAGAATAAAAATATAGTCTCAAAATCAAAAGAATTTTTATAACTAAAATAATGCTCATTATACATTATAGCATGCGAGATGATATATTATTAACATAAATATGATGAAATACAGATAATGAAATCATATATATGTACAGTGAAATAATAATTAATTTATTTAGGGCGACACAGAACGATTTGTTTGACAAAAATTGATTAAGAAATTAAATCTAATTTCTTTAGCCTAAATTATTGTTTATACACTTTTCTATAACATCTCAAAATTTGAAGGTTTTAAACCTAAAAACGCAGAATTATGATAGCTTTTACATTCAATTTTATTCATATTCCTATGGAAAATCAAAACTTTAAACTTACTTATCTCAGAAAGGTAAAATAACTAATTTGTCTTTATTTAAAATGCTAAGGCTTTTTTCTATTGTGCCTAATGCTTTGAATTTTTTTTACCTATTGCTAATATTACATGTAGCAAAAGTTGGCATGCATTTAAAGCAATACTTATTTTTTAAAAAATAATTGTACTCAGAATTTATACATTTTTTAAAGAATTTTCAATAAGCATTCATAAAAAGAAGTATTGTACGTGTACCAATCATGTTCTTGAAAAATCCAATTCCAACTTTTGTTATATAGTTTGACATATTTGTAGATCAAATGTCATGCATGTGTGTACGCAAATTTTTGTAAGAGAGGATTAGGATTTTAAAATCACATCACAAATTTTAAAATAATTTCCTTAAAAATTAAATGGCTGGCTTTTTATGACATTTTGAGCCCAAAATATGTTTTGCATAGTATACACAAATAGGAAGCAACCAAAAAACTTTTGAAAATCCTTAAATTAAAATTGTTTGCATAAATTGCACCATGGTTCCTTAACTTTTTAAAATGTAGGAAAATGGAAGAAATTCACCAGATCTTAGTAAAAGAGGATATATTTACCTTTGACCATATTCTCCGTTTCTGCAACAGACCGATGAGTTCAAATACCAAAATATTATTTTTCTCTCTTGAAAGCACACATTTTTTGCTGGGATTTCAATTTCGCCCAATTGGTGTTTAAAAGAAATCACCAATCTTAAAGAACAACTTCGTTTACGCAGGTGCAAAAGTGACTAATGTGTTCTGTTTTTCTTCGGTTTTTGTCTTTCGATGCTGCATTTGAATCTAGTGGTGAGTCCGAATCTTGATGACACAAAGCATTTGTTGTGTACAGCAGCGTTTCTCAAGCTGTGGGGCAAGCTCCCTATGGAGGCTTGATAACTCTACAAGGGAAGCGCAAACATATTAAAAAGTCGAAAGCAAAAGATTTTTTTAAAAAATTATTAATTTACTGAAGGTAAAAAAACAAAAATCATTATGTTATAATAAAAAATAAAACACATTTACACTGTAAGTGTATCAGAACTGCACAATGTATTTCATAATTAATTTAACGATTTTTTTGTTAAGAACAAGTTTAATAATTACTAGTGCTTCCACGTGATCTTGTCATATACAAAATTTTGTACAAAAAATAACAATTATCTTGATAATCTCTGTGGGACTTATATTTAACCCCTTAACATCCAACTAAAAGTTACGCTATTTTCTCCCCAATGCCACAATTTTCCACGTTGGTGCACGCATGTAATGTATGGGGGGGGTGAGAGAAAAGGAATAAATGAGCAAATACTCTCTCTGGAATAAATAAATCCTTCCTAAACACTGTCAAGAACCTTTTCCTACATTGCAAAGACGTAGGAACAATTTTATGTTTAACAGTGCACAGAAAAGAAGTATATATGCGTCCGGGGCAATTGATGCTTTGGCTGAGCAAGGCGCTTATATACGTCGCTGTCACTTAAAAGATTAAAGTCGTATTATGGCTTTAGCGTTCACGTCTTGTATTATTCAAATCAATACATTTTTCTTGTATGGAGGGGGGGGGGACGTGATAAAAATTATGATTGAACTTTGGGTCACAAGTATTGAAAGTTTGAGAAGCACTGGTGTACGGGGATCGATGTACGTTAAATGTAGCGAAGCTCATAGGCCTTTCATGTCATGGTATGGAAGTTTGGAGAGTGGGATATCAATTCATCTGCCTTTTTTTTACCTTAAATGTGTTTCAAAATCCCTAGGTACGTTGTCAATAGTCCACGTACTGTCTCTACGTGCAACATTACTAAGCTGTCTATCTAATCAAACGATATCAGATTGTAAAACCTCTTTATTTCCATCGAGTCTGACGAAATAAACATTTTGTTAGTTGTTTTTCTATCTTTAAGGGGACACACAACGATTCAATTGACCAAAATCGGTCAAAAAATTAAATTTAATTTTTTTAACCTAAATTATTTTTTGTATACTTTTCTATAACCTCACAAAATTTGAAAGTTCTAAACTTAAAAAAACGCAGAATTATGATAGCTCTCACGTTCGTTTTTATTCACATCACTGTGGCAAATCAAAACTTTAAACTGACCTATCTCAGAAAGATAAAATAACTAGTTTGTCATCATTTACTCTATTAAAAAGAATATGTTCCCCGATTTAAAATGCTAAGGATTTTTTTCTATTGCACCTAATGATTTGAATTTTTTTTACTTATTGCTAATAGTACATGTAACAAAAGTTGGTATGCATTTTTTAATCAAAGCAATATTTATTTTTTTTAAAATAATTGAACTCAGAATTTTATACATTTTTTAAAGGAATTTTAAATAAATATTCATAAAAAAAAATATTGTACGAATACCAATCATGTTAACGCAAAACTCATACCAACTTTTACTATACATAGTTTGCCGTACTTGTAAATCAAATTTCATACATGTACATAAATTTTTGCAGGGGAGGAGTAGCATTTTAAAATCACTTCACAAATTTTAAGTTTTTTCCTTAAAAAAATTACATGGCTAGCTTTTTATGAAATTTTGATCACAAAATCTGTTTAACATAGTATACATACATAGGAGGCAACCAAAAAAATTGCTTAAACCTCCCCCGTACCAAGTCCCCTTAATTTATATTTATTAACAGGTGTTGATGGATGAAGGAAGATAAATGAGCTTTGGTATGTTATTCCTCTTTCAACGAGAACTTAGTTCGTAGTAGTGCATTTAGTGGTATTTGTTGGAGAGGTAATTTATGCCTATATTTTTCAATTCCTACTGAAAGCTCACACTCTCTATATATTTATCTATTTCCTTGGAATTTTTAATCGTTAATAAAATACATTTTAAAGCACTTCCTTGAGCTTAAATTTTATATACATGATTATTTTGGATGACAATCCAGTAATTTAAATGTAATTAATAAAAAATAATTGATAAAATTAATTATTCAAAGAATTACAAATACGACCACGTTGGTGTCATTTTCGGTGACTTGAGTCAAAACATGAAAAATGTTTTTTTTTCACATTTTAAAGCGCTCGTTTGAGCTGCAGTTTTCTATATCCTATTGTTTTGGGTAAAAATAATATAATTTAATTATAATTAATTAAAATTTATTGACTGAAACTAATTATTTAAAGTATTTCAGATACAGTTACGTTGGTTTCATTTTTAGCGACTTAGGCCAAAACTTTAAAAGATTTTTTTTTCTCACGATTTAAAGCATTCAGTTGAACTGAAGTTTTATATACACGATTGTTTTGGATTACAATACGATACTTTAATGATATTTAATAAAAATTAAATACCATTTAATATTGTGATTCTGTCCTATGTATACACATATTTATATTAATTGTAACTATTTAATAAAAATTAGCTAAAATAAAATGTTTCTTTGTTTA
The DNA here is from genome assembly GCA_019973935.1 of Trichonephila clavipes. Lineage (NCBI taxonomy): Eukaryota > Metazoa > Arthropoda > Arachnida > Araneae > Nephilidae > Trichonephila > Trichonephila clavipes. Next base: position 568,134 of record BMAU01011558.1, read on the forward strand.
TTTAAGTAAGAATTGACTTTAAAATTTTTTTTATATTACTTGTTAAGTTCAGATTAGTAGTCTTTCATTATGTAGCATCAGGCAATGAAAAGGTTAGATGATGGATTTAATGCAGTGCTTCTCAAACTTTCAATACTGGCGCCCCCTTTTCGATCACAATTTTTTTCGCGCCCCCTTATACATTAATAATGTACTGAATGCAATAATAATGCACTTTGACGCTAAAGCTACAATAGGCGACCTTAATTATAAACCATACAAATTAGTAACATAATTATTAAAAATTTTGTATACTACTTTTAAGCACAATAAATAAATAAATAAAATAATAGGATAATTATTATGTTATTTTTCCTTTCTCTAATTTTTAAGTTGAACATATTGCAATATACGGTAGCTGCTTAGAAGACAAAATATAGATATCTGCTAAATATAGAAAAAGAACTCAGAGGGTCAATTTCTAATCATAAGCATTCCTTATAAAAACTTTGCTTTCCAAGGGAAGCTCATGGACGTCATTAATACTTATTAAACTTGTTCTTAATTTAGTATTAATTAATTAGTTATAAAATATTCTGTGCAACACTGATAAATTAAAAGTATACCGGCTGAAGTGCCCGCTCTTTGCACGAGTTCATTTATAAGAAAATAAAACATTATTGATATAATAGCTGAATTGTAAGGAGAGTAGAGTCATGTGCGCGACACTGTTTACAAAAATGTAAAATTATTTTTTTAAATGGTTGCTCAAATTATAATTAGTTTTAAGCGAATTGTAATTTTAAGCCTCACAGAATTAGCATTTATAATTGATGTTAAACAGTAGCGCACACAGAAATCTTTCAAGGGGGCCGGGGTCGAAAGTTCACCAATCTTGTATCAGGTTCCTTTTGATTTTGTGGATTTTCGGGAATAAAACACAGTAAAAAACTAATTCTTGAATAAATAATTAGCATTAATTAATAAAATTAATCATTAATAACAAATACTTAATTAAATTTTGCGTACTATAAACTTAAAATTATAATCAATCGGAAAAAATCAAGGGCTTTGGGGGGTTGGAACCCCCCGTGTGTGTGCGCCACTGATGTTAAATAATGATTAATAATATAAAATATCGATGAGGAATAATTGTATTATTTTTAATATTTAAAGCGAAAAGACTTCAACATGTTTTAACCCGGGAGCAGGCGCGCACTCGATACGGTCGGGGTTATTGAGTCACCCCAATCTTTTTTTTTTTTTTATAATTATTTTATTGTACACGATACAAATCATGATTCCAGGGAATAATTTAACTAAGAGAAAGTTTACTTACCTACTTTCAAGGACTTTTCAATTTTTCTTTGGTAATAAATAAACAGTTTTGCCAGAATTAACGATTTCGTAATCTCTGTGTCCCGCGCGACCCCTTCCGGGTAAAAGTATATTCATTATGATAATATGTATGTTACTGCTAAAAAAATTGTGTGAAACGTTTTTCGTTATGCTTTATATGTTGAGAATATTTATAAAAATATGTCTTGGCCAAGTAATCCTTCATGTGCCTGCGTGTGTGTGTGGGTGTGCTCTCCGTGGTTTTCCAAATATCATAAAACTCTTTTGCATGGAAAAACGCGCAACAGAGAACACATAAGAGAGGGATCATAACTAACTGTACCAATAACTTAGAAGGTCAAACAGATTACAGCTATAATGTGCAGTATTTCAAAAATAATGACAGTGATGAATTTTTTATGTTCCTAAATTTTTTCGATTCTGGGTCTGGGATCTGTTTTTTCTCTGAAAGAGTAGTATGTTAGGTTATATAAAAAAAAAAGCGTAATAAAAAATCTCTCATCATGGGATTACAGCAAATCAAATAAAAGTTTTTTTATTTGGTTATAAGATCAAAGATAGCTAATTAGGTATTGAAGAAGTTTTTATTTTTGCTGACTTAATATCGAGCGCGTGCGCCTATAAATTATATCAGAGTAAAAGTGTATTTTTTATTGTGTCTGAAAGTATTTTGTTTTAATTCATTCCAGTAAACTAATTATTTTTTAAATCTTTTATTTTCGATATGCTCGCGCCCCCCTCGTAAGGTCATCGCGCCCCCCAGGGGGGCGCGCCCCACAGTTTGAGAAACACTGATTTAATGAGTTGCCTTATCAACATTAGAACAAGCTTAGAGAAATAAAATAAAAACAACGGAGTGAGCGTACTAAAAATGTTGAAATATTTCCACCTTCTGGAGTAGATGTAAAATTAATTGATTTATAATACATTTTAATCATAGTACAATAATTACCACCATAATGTTAAAAGTTAGAAACTCATCTCTAAACGCTATTTTTACCAATTCGAGGTTTGACGAACCATTCATTAGTCTATTCAAGGGAAGACACGTCATCCCATTCTTGGCGGATGTCAAACAGTCTGCTGATCACCTCTTCGGAATGCAGGCCGTGGGGGAAATTCGTAAATGAGGCTTTTGATAATCGATAGGTTGACTTCGGAGAACTAGGGTAAGGGGGAAGGTGAAGAGAAAACTTCCTGGGATCTTTCGTGTGCCTTTATAGTTTGAGTTGCAAATTTATTAGACTGAAATAACAACATCCAGTGGGTTTCGGTGGTGAAATATCTGGGCCTACACATAGATAGCCGCTTAACTTTCAAAAAGCACATTGCCTATCTAGCAGAGAAATTCTGGGGTAGAATTCATTTAGCCATCTCCCTCATTCGGAGGAGGTCTCCTCTATCCCTGGAAAATAAAGTTATTTTATACAAGCAGATTCTGCGCCCAGTTATTACTTATGGTTCGCCCGTATGGGGAGCCGCAGCCGCCACCCACATGAAAAAGATTCAAGTAATCCAAAACAAAATACTCCACGTCATGACGAACGCACCTTGGTACGTCCGAAATGACGTGATACACAACGATCTACATATGGAGCCGATTTCTAATTACATCACTAAACTCTCTAGAAATGTCTTTAAATCTATAGAATCTCATGACGATCCAATTATCAAAGCACAAACACTCTTTTCGTATCCTCATCCTAAAATTAAATATGCATACTCTTCAACGAAGTGGAGAAACCCACTCCGCCCCCTATAACACAACAAAAAAAACATCTTTTCACACTCTTAACAATATGATTTAGCTGTACTGCACTGCATCATTCACTCTGGGTTCTGAGGTGATTTTTCACCGACTTGATTCGCTGCCTTCGGCCGTCCCGTCTTCCTTCCTACATTCTTCCCCTCCCCCTGCCGGCGCTCTGCTTCATTAGAGCGTTCGTGTTTTGGGGTACGTCCTCCCTCCCCGTTTTTTGTGGGAGTTCTCGTGATTTGTTTAATCTTCATATCATGGTCTATCTTTTTCTCCCATCCTTCTGGGAATAGGCGCCCGCGATCATCTAATTGTAGTTTCAGTTATTAGACTGAATTCGTTTTCTACAGAAACATTAAGCTCTGGACTGTATTGTGACAAAAGTTGATAACCATTGAAAGCTAGATAATAATGATTTTTAGAGTACAGTACATTAAATTTGTATAATCATTTAATTTAATTGTTAATTTAAATAAAGAAGATTAATCCAGTTTGATTTTATATAATGTGTGTCCCATGCTTTACGAGACACACATTGTAAATGTTGCTATTTTTTACAAATGATCTCTCTTCATTATCATTTGTTATAGTCAAAGGGTGATTTTGCAATTATTTCACTGAATCCTTTCAAGTTATTATTGTTTTCAACTTAAAATCATCTGTGAATTTCATTTGCATTTTAAATATATTAAAAACTTATGAAATAAACTTATTACATTTCCCTATATTTAACAAAAAAAATATTTATCATAGTGCATTAAATGTTATCGTGAAGAATAATAATTTTCTGTGTAGGCCTAGCGGTCTTTTTATGATTCAGTAAACCAAAATAAACAAACTAATGTTTTTTTTATTTCGAAATTGATGCTATTTAAGAATTTTTAAATCATTTAAAATTGGTTTATTTTTATAATATTTGGATTGTTGCATGTTTAAAAACATTTCAGTTTATTTTTATACAAGAAATTATGTTGAAACTTAATTTTTCTGTAGTTGGTATAAAATAAGGATGCAGATTGAGTTGATGTAACTGATATTGTATAGGAGTGCTGTTTGTCGAAAAAAGGAATGACTTATTTATATTTCCATCATTCAGTCTTAATTAAAAATAAGATATCTTGAAATGTTTTACTGGTCTAATTTTTAGAACAAAACTAGAATCAACATACCATGATTTAGAATTTTATTTAGGAAAGCTCAATGTTTTTCTTACAAGCTTGAAAAAATATAGAGTATGGCCATGTTGTCTATTTTCCCACTCATATAATTTTTGCTGCTCAATGATTTAATCGTCGTTGTCAAACCAATATCTGCTATGTGCAAAAAGTATAACAGAGGTTTGAGACTTTGGGATACTTTTATTTGACAATATTTTGGCTGATGCACATCATAACACATCTTTTAGCAAACACAGTTCCTGTGTAATGCTTATTCACATAGCAGTCTTTTTGTATGAAAGTTTGGTTTGTATGAATACACTTTGTAACACTTGTAACATTATAAATCAAAGCTGATTCCTCCACAAACTAATGACGTAGGAAAAATTTCAAAAGAAAAAAAAAACTTTTCTTATACATTAAAGACTCAAAAAAAATATTAAAGATACAGTCCTCAGTAAAAACTTTCATTCACTCTTTGCCTACTAAACCACTATAATTACTTGTTTCAGTATAAAAATCACGTTTTCCTTTTATTACATACCCACCGGATACTATTTGCTAAGGACGCTCAATTTCCTCATCTACTCTACTATTTTATACTAACGTCAAAAAAGGATCTCGAGGGATAAAAAGCTTTAAAAGCAATCTTTCTTGAGGGTTTTGATATATCCTGTAGAAAAATTTAATTATTATCTTTTTCGTCAGAACTGGGTAGCCGAGGAATAGTTTCAGAAAATTGTGTGTGTATACTCATTATTTCATTGAAACCTAAAATACAAAGCTTAATATTTAGTTTTAAGATATTTATATGGGATGAACTATCTCCTAACTACAGAATGTTTCGTATAAAAACATGTTTTCTCACTACAATTACACAAGCCTGTGATGGAAAAATAATACAAGAGCACTGATAGCTCACCTTTATGTACTTTTTGGAGCTGATTTCAAAAATAATTAAGAACAATTTCTATCACGTCACTTTTTCTTAAAAAATTCAATTTCACTTGAATTTGTATGCGTATTTACCTAAAATCTTTTTCAGTATTTAATTTCTTCCCTCCATGGCTGACTTTCATTTTACCATGGTGAAACATACCAAAAACCACTTTGTGACACCTTTCCGTCGCCACTTTTCTCTACCAATAGTTTTGCCACAAGTGTAAGGCTTCAATACAAAATATAAGCCTTTTGGAGTAGATTCACCTCAGCCCTTCTCACAGGTTGACTTTAATGATCTGACTATAGAAATACATGCCTTTCGAAAAGACAGCTGAATTGTTGGAATCCAAATTGAAAAAAGTACTTATTGGCAATAGGAACCTCTTTTTATTGGTACACAGAAATTGAGAAAAATTAATTTTCTAAGTATTTCGAGGAAAAAGAGGATCTGGTCTATTGTTCAGATGTTCCAGGATTGATGAGCAAATTTAATACCACTTACGATAAAAATGAATAGAGGATGAGCATAGATTCATCGTGAAGGAGCCTTAAAGTTGTCTTTTTCATCACTTAAGTCAGAACGCATCTGTACCAGTTAGACACTGGGTGCATTTAAATGAAAACTATATATAAAAACCCGACTCTCGTCCTTAATATTTAAAATATGCCGACCACGGAAGATTATTTGCAATGATTTGAAAGTGATTGAGAGTGAGTGCAGTGATTTGAAGCTCCGTGCTTCTTCTTCAACAAGACGCATATACATTGTTTCCATGTTGTTTTTTTTTGCGTTGAAACAAAATGGCCCAAAAGACAAACTCATAAGCCAGGCAACAAAACTGTGATTCGGAACAGCTTAGTTGAACCGAACAGTAAACCTCTCTGCATATAAAATTAGGTGTTATGAAGCAGTTTGCCATGGCTGTTCCAAAAGATGGTGACTGTCCCGATTACCTTTGCAAAAAGTGTCCAGGTTTATCCAAAGACAAGTTTAGAAAGAGGGAATCTTTGTTGGTCCATATATCCGCAAGTGTATGAAGGATAAAGAATTTGAGACATCCATGACAACAAAGGAAACAGAAGTTTGGATCAAAACACTTTTTGTACACTCACCTGTGGATTAGTCTCCCTAAAATTTAGGATAAGTCGAAAAAGAACAAGGTGAAAGGTTCCACCATAAAGATATGGAGTGCAAACATCAAGAAAGATGGGATAAAAACATGATCTTCGATTACTGAAGGATATTACTGCGATATAGGTCTGAGATTGAACATAAAAAAATAATGTCAAAGAAATTTCAAAGAATAAAAAGAGGACATATTTTATTGTAAACTTTGTTTTATTTTGCTTTTAATGGAGATTGAAATTTGTTTCAAACTTTCATGCACTCATTGCTCCTCTTGGTCAATCGTTTGTTTTATGTAAATAACCTTATTAAAAACGAATTAAAATATAGTACGTTAGTAATTTTTTCTGGATGTACCATAATTGGATGAGGAAAGTTTAAACCTTGAAGGAACATATTTTTCTATCAACCAGAGGCAATTCATGAGATTGGTTGTAGTTTTTTTCAATTTCGAAAAAAACCAATTTTCTCCTTCAATAACCTTTATTTCCATATATTTAACTTTATGTAAATGACTGCTGATAACACATGCTCAATTATTCGAGATTGTTCCTTTTCAAACAGGATTTTAGTAAATATATCAATATCAGGTTTACAAAAATTCCTGACATGATGGAAAAAAATGATGCCCGTTTTCAAAATAAGTGCACCAAATTACTTAAAAATCTCCACATACACAAAAAAACTTCTTTTATTTATTTTTTTTTTCAAAAACTTCAATTTTGCAGGCATGTATTATATATCAATTGCTATGATGTATTCGCCTATTCCCCAATTGTAATATTTTCATGGACGCTCAAGAATATCATTTCCTAAGTCAGCGCGTTCTCCAGATCTAAGTCATAATATAATTTACGACGTGTGGAATGTTGCATCACACTCTCCGTACGCAGATCAAATGAACAGTTTTTTTCTTTCAGATGTTTCACAGCTTTTGTACTTTCCAGAACAATAAATATTCTTTATTCTAATTGAACAGTGTTGCAACTATATTTTATCCTACTGGGCCTTCGCTTTTAATGTTATGCTACATTTATGCTACATAGCAATTTCCCAGATCCGTCCTTAGCAATTGTCCAGCAGTGTATTATATATCAATTGCTATGATGTATTCGCCTATTACCCTTGTAGTATTTTCTGGACGCTCAAGAATATCATTTCCTAAGAGTCATAAATTATTACATTTATGTAAAACCTTGTAATACATTAGCAGATTTGTATTTCTTTCTGTTACACATTTCTTGCAATAAATCTGTATTTACAGGAGTAAGGATTTGTAAAAAAAATTAGCATTTTATCTAATTATATTTTGTTTTCGTTGCACTCCTTCATCATCACAAGGCATGAGTAGAGCGTTTGCACTTACCTACTAAAATTATGCTATCGAAGCAATCTTGTAATTTAATTTAATTTTCTCATTTATAATGCACAAGGTCACATATACTGAATCGTAAAACTCATTCATGTGCATAAAATTATTAATCCATTGTTAATATAATTTTTTGAAAAAAGTATATATTTCTTTTCTGATTTCTGCTTCAAATATTTTTTTCTTTGCAGAAAGCATTAACTATAGTGAAATATTTAATTTAATCTTAAGAGAATCCATCTAAAACACATCGTACAAATTTTATTTCAAATTTAGTTTTCATTTTCCGATAGAAACTATTTCTTTTGGAAAATATAAAACTGAGTTAATTAAAAACTTCTAGCAGAATAAATAATAAATTTCTGTTCCTTTAAACAGTTTAAAAAATTCTTTAGTTATGTAAAACAAAGATTATGCTGAGAGGACGCACATTTTCAAAAGTTTATAAATTATTAAAAATTTTATTTTTAATCCGAATTTTCTATCATAATTCTAATTTTTTATCAATGAATAATTAAAGAAATCACCTTAAATTTTTGATCCATAAAACCGAAATAAAATGCAACAAGAATACGATAAACAAAAAATTCCAAAGTAGAAATTTCAAACTTTTTATCAGGGCATTATTCTGTCATACTTAGGTATAGGTAAAATGAAATTTTACATTCAAACCTTAAATACGCGTAAATTTGATTTATTTTTAATCGAGTTTATTTTTGATTTGCATGTGTGTTTCTGTTTTCCTTTCTTCGTATCTTGCGCAAGTCATTTTCCTATAGATGTTTTGCAGCCTGTTGCTATTAATTATCCATTGTGTCAAATAGCATTATCTTCATTAATATAAATGTTAAGTCAGTTTTCAATTTATTTTATTTTGCTTCATTTATTATTTTAAATTTTTAAATTAAATTCATTTATTCGGATGTAGCGATTTCAACTGCATGCAGTGTGCAACACATATTCATTTAAAATACTATAATTTAAATTAAAATGCGTGATAAAAATTGATATTTCAGGTAAAACTATTTGTCACGCAACTCGGAAGGAGCTTTTGGCATTAAAAAATAATAAAATTTTATTCATGAACAATTTTTATCAAAAGTTTGATTTCAGATTATAATTATATTTTTTAAGGATAAATACTGGTTTGTTATGGAAATATAGAATTTCCTAAATAATTTTATTACTCGTGCGAGTTTTAAACTTTAAAGCATATATTTGTTTAAAAAACTTATTTGTGTTTTAACTTTATATATATTAGCATAAACATATATGTGTATTTAACAAAAAGCACATATTTGTTTATTTGTTAAAAGATATTGTCCAAAGCTTTGAAAATTTTTCTTAGATTATTCATGTAATTTTCTAAATTCTTCTTTTCAAGGCTAAGAACACTTTAAAAATATTATGACCAAAGCTAAAATTGAAATCAAAACACAGTGATAAATTAAGCTCGAAACGAAAGATTATGGCAAATAAAATTGTTAAATTACCCGTGCATACTTGTGCAAGTTTCTTATTCATTTTTGGCTTTACTTTTATTCCAATTAAATTACTTTTATTATTTTTTAATCTCTTGTATAATATTTCAAAAGAAAAAAAAGCTCTTTTGTGCTTTTTTTTTAATATTGGGCATCACTGTCTCCGTATTTTTCTACTAACATTACTATCAGTTTTATTAACAATAAGAACACAAAATAGTAAACCTTGAAATTAATCTTTGAGAAGATTTTTTTTTCGAAACGAAAAGATATTTTTTAAAATAAATTATAGCTTAAAAAAACTACAAAACCTGCTTTTATAGTTAATCGAACTAAACGTAAAAAATAATAATTCATAACACAAGAATAAAACGAATAATGAGAAAATTAATGCCATTGTAGTAAAAACGCGGGGTGCTCGATATCAATTGTTACCATTTCTTAGTAGTTCTGTTACGAAATGCTAAGTTAGTGTAAAAATGTAGTGCCAATCACACCGCACGCTTTTACCACAATGACATCAATTTTCTCGTTAATCATTTTATTCTTATATTAAGAATTACATTTTTACTTTTTAGTTCGATTAAAAAACTATAAAAGCGTATTTTTTTAGTTGTTTTTTTTAAGTTATAATTTCTTTTTCATTTTTAAGTTCGATCTACAATAAAAGCGTGTTTTTTTAGTTTTTTAAACTATCATTTGTTCATTGATGAATTAATTTTAAATGAGTCATTTTTCTTAGAATCTGGAATATCCATTGGCATCCTATGAGCGCTTCGATGCGGCCTTGTTTGCTAAATTCAGGATCAGCTAACTGAAGGATATCTGGAAGAGCTTAGTTTAAAATAAATGCGGAAGGTATAGAGCCAATGATATGTTTCACTAAAAAGAGCTCAATATTCTCTCCGAAACTTGACAGTAATATAAGTACACTTATTGAATCGAAAAGTTTGAGAGAAATGATTTAATCCGGTGACCTCTGAATAAATTATCAGCTGTTTTGGTAAAATGAAGCAATGTACAATGTTTCATTTCACACATCCAACAAGAGGATTTAAAAAAACAGACTTTATGTCTCGGTTTCAAGTAATTAGAAACTTAAATTGATTCTTTTTCCACATGCTCGAGTCTTTATGTTGCATTTCCATTTTCAGAAAAACTGGATAATTTTTTATATTATGGAAAGAAATTGCTGACGCATCTCCCCTTTTTCACAGAACACTTTTCTTGTTTGTTGTATTTGTATTAACCATGAGCATTTTCGCTTGGGTTGCAGGTTAATATTTTAGTCCCCAAATCTGGAAAAGGGAAATTGTTAATCTTTCATGATCCTGTGATCCTACGATAGTGCTCTCATTAAACCAGATCGTGACTTGAATTTTAAAAGAAAATGTAATCAAGTGGAAAATTCACAGATTTTACCTATTTAACAGATTTATTTACTAAATTATTGAAGTTTATTTACAATTACAAGTTGACCGCATAAATTGTATTAAAATAAGAACCATTATTCCAGCATTTCTTTCGAAAATTAAGCTAAAGGAGTGTAACACTGGACGTCATGAATTTTTCCAGTTTGTCACAATCTGCCAGGAAATTGACGTTTTAACCTACTTTGAACATTTAAATTCCCTTTATTCAGAGTTTGAAACTAAGTTCGGGAATTCTTTGACTATAGTAATACCACAGTAGAAAAAGGAAGGAAGAAAAAGAGGCAGGACACGACTAAATCGAAGAGATTTATGGTTAAATCTGGCAAGATTGAGAGAGATATATATATATGCCCTATACGTTGAAAATTTGTTATAGACGCACCAGATTCATTACTCTCATTAAAAGCATTTTTTTGTTGCTCAGTTCCTTTATTTAAAATTTTACATATTAATTACACTTTAATTTAATGAACATGCGTTTCTTAAGTTTAAAACACAAGACTACAGCTAGAAATTTTAAATTTTTTTAATTAGGTAGAGAAGCAGCTGTTTAAAAGACTTTTTTGATAAATTTCCATAAATTCAATATTAGGTAAGCAGGGGTCTATACAAAACTGAAGAACATGGCAAGGGTCCATGATACAAAAAAGATTAGGAACCTCTGTTTTAAAGTGGGTAAAAATCGAGTTCAAAAATTCCGTTACATACAGGTGAAGATAATAAAATGCGTGTTAAAAATGCTAATAAATTTCTTTCAGATAAAAATACATATCATTTTTCAAGTTCTTTACATTTGCTTGGAATTTTATCAATACTTGCTTCAACTTATTTTATCTTTCCTTTTATTTATTTTTCAGAATAAAAATATAACACTAAGAATTGAAGAATAAAACCGCTGCAACAAAGCAATACTTTTTTGCAGCTTTTTTGAAAATTTTGATATTTATAATAAACATTTTAATTCTATCTAATATTTTGAAATGTATTTCATGTTTTTCAGCAAGTAAAAAAAATCTTACTACTACGAATAGACAAAAATCAACTCAAAATTCCCATATTTTCTGAAATGAGGATTCTCTTTCTACATCAAAAAATCTTCTAATAAAATTCATAATGGAAAAAAATATTTCCTCCATTTTAAACCAATATTTGATCTCCATGAAAAGGAATAAACAGTTGCGACCGCAGAAAAAAGTCTCGACTTACAAAACAATATTTTAAGGCTGCTTTCGGTTAAGGTATCCGACTACGTTCGGAACCGTGATTTTCAAAAGCGCATAAATGGATAATTTTCATGATATTTAGTGTCACTTAGATTCGAATATATGCATAAAATTATTTTAAGGACATTTTGAGAAAAAAAGTTTATTTAAATACAAAAGTTTGGCAAAAAATTAACATAGAATAATCTTTTTTTTCAAATGTTCTCCTTTTATGAAAAATGCTCCTATTAGAATAATATTTTGCCTGTATATAGCTCAGACATCTCTTTAGATGCTCAACTAGAATTTTTGAAACATATAACTTAGAAGTAGGTTTATTCATATTTTACTTCAACACAGGGGAGCAATTTTAAGAAAAAACGCGAATAATTATTTCAATTGGTGGTATCTGTGAAAATAACATTAATTTTTCAAAACTTTTAGTTGAGTCTCTGCAGAGAGGTCTGAGCTATATAGAGACAAAATATTATTGTAATAGAACTATTTTCCCAAAAGGAGAACATTTGGAATAAAGATTATTCTAAATTAATTTTTTTGCCAAAATATTATATTTAAATACATTTTTTTGTCAAAATGTCTTTAAAACAATTTTTTGCATGTATTCTAATCTGAGTTATACTAAATATCATGAAAATTATCCATTTATGTACTTTTTAAAAATCCCGGTTCCAAACGTAGTCGGTTACCTTAATGTTAAAGAATAGGACCCAAATTTGGAACATTTTTTCAGATGTAAAAGAAATGAACTTTTTATATGATATTCTGGCTTCACTATCCTTTAAAGAGCAGCATTTTTATCATACTTCCCATTTTTAACCAAGTTGCATCATTTTTCTGGCATAAAATGTGTTTTGCGTTTTTTTCTCCTATACCGTTATGTTAAATGGGGTATGCCTTCACGTATTAAAACGAAAATAAAGTATTCATGCAATATTTTGAAGTTTTTAAAAACATTATATTGTTAACAGAGGTATGAGTTAAAATATTACAAATTTCCATGGGAATTGAGGCATTTTTCTGTCTGAAAATGTGATTCACGTTTAGTTCAAGCTCTCGTACTTTTACCGAAGACAGCCTTAAGATGTCTCAAGAGAAAGAATATCCTTTACATATTTTTGGGATATGAAGCATATACATGCTGAAAACAGACAAAAAGTGAAAATAAAACATGATAGAAGAATTTTCTGTGGAATGAGAGAATTATTTCTTTAAACGCTTAGGACAGCGTTTCTCAATCTGAGGGGAGCGCCTCTCTAGGGGGGCGTGATAACCCTACGTGGGGGCGCGAACATATCGAACAGACCAAAACTAAAAAAAAATTAAAATAGTTATTAATTTATTGAAATGAATAAAAACAAAATATATTCTCCCATAATTAAAAGTTAAATGTACGTTTATACTGATATAGTTTTAAATGTATCACACAGTACTGCACAATGTATTTGATAACTACGAGTAACTCATCAATATTAAATTAAAAGCAAGTTTATAATAATTACTAACGACTTCTATGAACTTGTAATAAACAAAATTGTTTACAAAATTTAATATTATCATGATAATTTGTACGGTTTATAATTAAAGTCATATTGTAGCTTTATTACCAAAGTACATAATTAGTGCATTCATTACATTGTTATTGTATGAGGGGGACGCGAGGAAAATTATGACTGAAAATAGGGTCGCAAATGGTAAAAGTTTGAGAAACGCTGGCTTAGGATGATGTGATCCTACGGAAATTAGTCACATATCCAGAAAATTTGAACAAAATGGAATTACCTTTAATATTCGAAAGATTTTAGAATAAGCGATGATTTGATGAAGTATTGGATTTAGCTGGGGAAAAAATCAATGAAAAAATTACTGAGTTGTTAATACGTGACTTTCAATCCTGGCATTAGTTAAATAGAGAGAGAGAGAAATAAAATGACATAAAACTAAATAAAAATGAGTAACTTTTAAAAAATCTATATCTAAAAGATACAATACTGAGAGACATGTTGCTTACAAGCACGGAACTCCATACCATAAAGGGACATTCGGCGCCTGTATGACACAATGCTTGCAGGCTTGCATTAAAAATCTGGAGGATACACATTCTATTAATGTAACAGCATTCACACAATCGAAATGCATTTTCTTGAGCTTAAATAAACCTGTGATCTTGAACATTTAATCAATTAAACATGTTAGCTAGACAAATGCATTGTCTAAATTTCATTACTCTGCAATAACTTTTTCTTGGTTTTGGGTGTGTGAGATTTCCATTGAAAAAAGATGGAGTATTAGACCGTTCAGGACCATGATCACATATTTATGATCACGCGTTTCTCCCTCCACGGCTCACGGTATCATATATGTGATTGTGCTTTCCCTGCTCGTAGGCCCATGATTACTCCGGTGTGATCAGAGTTAGGAACGTTTTTATATTAATTTTTACAAGCACTAGATGGAGGTTAAAAAAGGGATTTTTTCGAATGTTTCACAAAACTTTGAACTTCAATATGTGCTTTCGGCTCCGCATTTTTTTTAATTAGATCCGAGATATTTATGAATATAAATAACTGTACATTGTTAGATTTTTCAAGAGATTCGGACATTTAAAGGTTCATGATCTATTGCTCTATGGGTTTATGTTTATATTTTGAATAAGTTGGTTTAGTTTTCTATATTTTCTGTATCCGTACGCAAATATATGGGATTTTTTTGTCAGTTTTTTTTTGAAAGTGTATGCAATTTGTTTGTATAATAATAATGAAAACATTTTCTTTGAAATTCACAATTGTTTTTTTTTAAACATAGCGAAAATATTTGTACTGTATGTTCATATATTATCAATGATAGTAAATTGTTAGTTTTAGCGTATATGATTGCATTTAAAACTTTATATGAATTTTTAAATGAAATTAGGCTTAGCCGAGAAATTCGCCTGGTCCCGTGCGTGCGTATCCACTGCGAGCGTACGGGCTTGGGGAAATTCTTCTTTCTCCTTCCGCTGGTCCTGAAGGGATTGGACCAAATAGAACGTTGGAAGATTGACTCTCCTGCAGTGCATGATACCAGTGCACACGTTGTTATCAAAGGCTCTTGCAATACTGCTTAAAATTCAGATAACATTTTATTGAAAAGCCTATAATGAGTACCTGAAATAAATGTACTTTTGTCTTTCCATTTCCTAATTCAATATTAAAAACAATACCTTGTTAACGCTAGGAGATGTCTTAAAAAGTTTATATTTGTAATTGTATAGATAGATGAGAAATCACTCTTTTAATTCCTACTATTCTTTCACTCTCTCCCGTATAGCAATGACTATACGTGAATAAGCGTGCGAAATCCGAATAGATTAACTTTATAATCAATCCTATCGTATTAATTCTAGATTCACTAACTTAGTAGCTAAACCCGTCCTTTAGTCACAATGCGTAATTCTAATTCTTACCATAGTAACATTGAGTCCAGTTGCTCCGCTGCTACTGATCTACGATTACTAAACTCTAAATTTGTATACACTAACTAACTTGCATCTCATGGCTTCTTCTTAAGAGGGATGGCTGTGAAATTAACGTGAATGCTAGCCCAAAGATTCCCCAAGAAGATTAGCTGTTGAAAGTTGCGTTAAAGCCCCGTCACAGGTCCATCGCAGTATTTAACTTTGTCTATACACCACAGGTGCAGTTCCTATTAGGATTGATTGGGAAAATGAATGCAGGAAGTTTTGTTCATAGATGATAACATTAAAGAAAACATCACTAACATATATTTAAATCAAAACAGCACAGCACAAACATTTTAAACACTTTCGTTTGCCGTATTCTTCAGACATATACACACACACACACAAACCCGTTTTAGTTTTTCTCTCTCACACAACTTTTGCTCTCTGGAAGAAAGAAATTTTCCTGTCGTGGAGTTTGATCGTGACGCAACGGCAGGTATATACGGCTACAGTGGTGTGTTGAGCACCAAACATGAATGAAAAAGAAGCTCATGGCTTTTTCAGACGGATCACGATTCTTCCTATAATAGATTAAAAATAAACTTTTTCTTGTTATTTACAAATAAAAATGCTTAAATTATATCTATTTTACATAAGCAGTAAAGAACTTGCCTTTTCCAGAAATTTTAATTTTTCTCTTGATATTTAAACTCTACGAATGGAAATCATGTGACGAACCGCGGTTTGTACTAATGTTGTCAGATGGAGTTATAGACAGAGATTTTAATAGTTAAAAAACTTTATTTATACGTAGTTTGAATTAAGTGATCTGCAAGGTAAGAGGTGACACGGTAAGAGCAAAATGGACAATCGAAACCTAAATAAATATCAAAATTTCTCGTATATATAAAAGACTGATTTGAGAAAGCATCTCAGAGACACTGAAAATCCTTAAGGTCATTTGTCCAAATTCATAATATAGCTTCTTAACGAAAATCATTGGTACATATCTAGCACGCATCCAGCTCTCAACTACATTGCTGATGAACCATCAGCAATGTTCCTTTTATTTAATCACTTCACCTCTCTTTAAATAGCAATATTAACATGCCTATAGCACAGTTCCTTCAAAAGCGGAGGTTCTTACCTTAGTCAATGCATTACAGAAATCACATAAGTTAAGTCTTTATCCACCGACGGCACGTATAAGTACCACTCACTTTAAAATTACATAGAATAACCATTTTTCCGAATACTCTGACGATACTTAGCAGGAATATTCCTTTAAATCCACTTTTCCAAGATAAATAGATATATGGCAACACGGATTCTATAATAAGTATTTTAGCGGGGAAGGTGAATAGTTTTATAGCAGAAATTGCGTTTTCAGTGGATTGCGAAGATTGTAATTTTCATTCCAAAAAATAGTTAATGTCAAAAGGTGTCTTTTTTTGTAAGTTAATGTAAACCTTAGAAAACGATTTGACTACTTATTTTAAGTGAACAGTGTATGTAAATTATCTTACATTTGAATATATTTAATTATTTAGCTCTAACGGATTCATTTTCTCAAAGTGAGTATTTTGTTTATGTATATCCCTTAATTTTCATTGCATTGATTCAAAAATATATTGCTTGATAAAAACTGCAGTAAATCATAATGCGGTAGATAAAGTGGTAATCAAAGGGGGGAATACTCAATATCTCGCTACGTTTGCTAAACAGAGTACATTTAAATAATATCTATTCCTCAATTTTGAAGAAAAGAAAATTAGTTAATTTAGTCATGAGAAATAAATTACATAAAAATTTAGTAATCAAGCTTACTTTTACAATGGATTATTATTATTAATTCAATAATGAATAGATTGTTGCATTAAAACGTTTTAAAAACGTAAGATACTTAAATATATATTAGTATCTCGTTTTATGCCGAAATTTTACTTTCACTTGGTACAAAAAATTTCGAAAGATAAAGTTGGTTCGATTGTATCTGAGAGGAATTCGGTCTGAAGGAAATTTCAAAAGTCTCTACTGTTCTTTTTATAAAGTAGTTGGTAGATACTTTTGTATCTATCTGGAATTCTAATGTTAAGATATGGATTTATGCGTCTTCTATAAAAGTTTTCTGGCACCGTCTGATTCTTATAGTTATCGTTCACTAGTATATTTTTGTACAAAATTGACTTTTGCTTTTCTGCAGTTATACTGTTCTCCAAAATCATATGTGAAGCTGAGAAATAAATTATTACTACTATCCAATTTCAAAAAAAATATATTATGTTATCGGGGATTACAAAATGCCTTAGGTATTTCATGAAAACTCTGAAACATTCGCGGTTTATTTTACAAATATATTTAGTATTTATATTGATAACAGTGTAAGATGTAACTATAAAATATGTGTACAGACAAAAATGAAACGAATGTGTTATTAAAAATAAGAAAAATAGGCTTACATTCATACACAAAAATTGTAAGAAACCCTGATTAGATATTTACAAAGTCTTTATATTCACATATTTAAACTATTTCTATCATAATGAAAATCCATTACATCAACTAAAAAAAGTATTAAAATACTTATTTGAAAAATGTTGATTTTCTTCACCGTAATTCGAGAATTTATTAATAATCTTGATATGTAATAAGTGTTTCAAGACTGAGATTCAGCTAAATAATGTTTGTGAACGGTTTTGAAAATAAATCCCAATACAAATTAAAGTAATATTCGAATATTCATAGTAAAATATCTATTTTTAAAACTTTGCAAAGAATTTCTAAATAAAACCAAATTGAATTTGATAGTTAATTTTTAAAAAAGTTGGAATGTTATGAAACACACATTTTTCACATATTCATTCCCCAAGACAACTAATTCGTATTCTCTCAAAAGAGCTCCTGCTGAAGAGAATAAGAAACCTCATACAAAATTATAGATCGATGTTTTGTACGTAGAACATAAGTCATTAAAAATCATTTATAAAGGTTAATTAGATATTTTGAACTTTTAATATTCCTTTCATTTTGTATACTAAGGATTTTATATTTTTTTTTTAAAAAAAATTTTGCTGATGCTGTTCAGCAAATTAGTAGTTTATTGAATTTTAAATTTGACTTGATTATCAAATCAATAAAAAGAATGAAGTTACTTTTCTTTCGCAAACGTTTTTCTTAACAAAATTATTGGGTCTAATATTTGATAGTTTATATATTGCAATTTCATTTTTGTAAAGTTTTAAGCAATTTCTTATTTTTGTAAAATTTTTCAATCCAGGCAACGGAAAAGTCTAACCTTTCTAAATCTTTGTTGTCAGTATTTGTTTAGTGTACGATAATTAAAGGGGACACAGTACGATTCAATTGATTAAAATCGGTCAAAAAATCAAATTTAATTTTTTTAGCCAGAATTTTTCTTTATATACTTCTCTATAATGTCACAAAATTTGAAAGTTCTAAACTTAAAAAATGCAGAATTCTGATAGCTTATATGTTCGTTTTTATTCATATTTCTAAGGCAAACCAAAACTTTAAACTGACTTATCTCAGAAAGGTAAAATAACTAGTTTGTCTTCATTTAAAATGCTAAGGATTTTTTTTCTATTGCGCCTAATGCATTGAAAATTTTTTTTACCTATTGCTAGTAGTACATGTAACAAAAGTTAGTATGCATTTTTGACTCAAAAAGCAATACTTATTTCTTTAAAAATATTTGAACTCAGAATTTATACAATTTTTAAGGAATTTTCAATAAACTTTCATAAAAAGAAGTATCGTATGAATACCAATCACATTAACGCAAAACCCATACCAAATTTTACTGTACATAATTTGACGTTCTTGTAAATAAAATTTGCATGTGCGTACATTTTTGTAGGGGAGAAGTAGCATTTTAAAATCACTTCACAAATTTTAAATTTTTTTCCTTAAAAAATTACATGGCTAGCTTTTTATGAAATTTTGAGCACAAAATCTGTTTAACATAGTATACACACATAGGAGGCAACCAAAAAAATTTTAAAAATCCTTAAATTTTTTTTTTTTTGCTTAAATCGTACCATGAACCCTTAAATTATTCTTATACTGATAAATATACTATTTTAAATTACACAACAAAAAACGATTATATTTACCATATTTAATCGAATCTAAGCCACCATCGATTCTAAGCCACACCTCTAATTCTCTACACCTTTTTTGGAGAAATAATTAAAAAATTGTGTAAAAGGTTCATTAATGTCCGATACTTCAGAATTTGTTTTTTTTTTAAATTTTAATGAGTAAAAAAAAGTGTGTCAATAATTAACTTATTTTACCAGAATTAAAAACTTTCAAATACATAGATGAATCTGTAATAACTCTGACTGCTAGTATCTTGTTTCGAAAATTATTCATCACACCCATTATGTCATCTGACTTCGGAATTAAAGCTAGTGTTGCCATTTTCGGACACGGTGTCGTATTTCATGCCTTTTAATGCATTTGTTTGGCAACATTTTTTAAAAAGAATGTAAAAAGAAAAACTTTAGACTGTTGAACACTTACAAGCAAGCATTGTATGATTTTGCTAACTCCATCGACGTACATTTATTTCATCCGTGTCAAATTTTCAGTGGTCTCTGCTCTGTTTCCGTTTTTTCCTGCATGTAAAGTTGCCTCCCTTTTCATATTTGTGTCATAGTCAACTCGTCTGGATGCTATCACTGATATCATTGTTCTTCAGGTTATGAAAAGAAAGCATATACATAAAAAAATTCTCTAAATACGAGCAGACAACACGATGTTAAGGCAAGACTGAATATTACACATAAACTGCGGAATAGGATCAGCCATCGATGCAAGTGGTTAGAATGGATGGTTCCATTTTTCCTTTTGAAAGGGATGGAAATTAAATTTCGCATATCCAACAAATTTCTTGCCTTCGATTCTAAGCCGCACCCGATTTTCGGTAGCTTTAGCAGTGGGAAAATAGTACGGCTTAGATTCCAGTATACACGGTTTATATTTTTATCAAGCACACACATACGTAACTATGCTGTTCACATTTCGTAATATTGCTAAAAGCTTTGTGTAGTTAGCGCTTAATTTTATCTTAAATATGAGTAAGTAATTTAAATCTGCATGTTTAATAAGATAACATTACTTTCTTTCATTTGTTTTATGATAAAAACCGTAATATTCGCAATCAATGTCGTTCCTTACATTATAATGATGTTTCAATGGGAACTTGGTAAAATATTACAGAAACACCCTATCGGCATCATTTTTAGCAACCGAATTTGTTGCCGACCATTTTGGCGATCAATTTGTTAAATTGGCGACCATATCTATGCTTCTCGAAATAATTGCAGGAGTCTATTCCTTCCTGATCTATAATGTTGTTTCCGAAGCACTGAAACGGTAGCCACGCATATAAATAGTGGTCGCTTGCTGAAACTGAGTCAGTACTACTTCAGCTGTGTTGAAAACTTCACTTGCCTATAACCGAGAGATTTCTTGCGGTTAATCTTTATCATTACATACTTGTATTTTTACTCACTGATAATTAAGTCTGAGAGCAGTAGAAGGTGTGAACACATTTCGGAACTTATTCTGCCAATTTTACTGCTGTATCCTGTAGTTTACGGATTGTTTTCCACAACAAATTCCATCGCTCTTAGAAAAACTGTTTTGTTCTTTAGCATAGAGACATGAACCCCGATTTACGAATCAATACCATTCTATTATTAATTTTTAGTATCGGAAATAAATAGCTGCCGATTGGTATAAATTGCGGTGAAAAATCTTCCAGTATAAAATTTTATATTACTTAATTTCGATTCAGATACTCAAACAACATTAAATTACCTTTTTTTTAAAGCTTCATATATATATATATCTTCAAAAATCAGAAACAGAAATTTCCAAAAGAAGAAATTTAGGCTTATTGTTAAATACGAAAATGGATACGTGAAAAGTGGCAACGATAATGAAAAAATTGAGTATTTATTTAAAAATGATAGTCAATTAATCCATTGATAATGGAATTAAGTAAAAGACTTAAGCAGCTAAAAATATATCAATATTTTCTATCTCTGACGAAAATAGGGAAAATAAGTAGGGCATTTCATTTTAAAATTCTGGCATTTTAAATTTCCTTCAGTAATGTGCATTTTAAAGGGAAACTACTTAAAAAAATTTACGAAAAATTTCATTGAGAGAGCAATGATTTTTTATAGGTTTTCAAAAAGTCTCATTCTCCCATTTTATGTTTATTACAAAAATAAACAATTTACGAAAATTAACAATTGAATGTATAATTGGACAAAGTAAAATAAAAGACATGAAAATCTATAAGTTACAACAATATAATTTCTTTGATAATTCTTCCATTCATAATTTAGTTGGACATATCATTTCATATTTCGTTTATTTATGGATAAATTACTTCAATTTTCAGTATAACATGTTCATAACCAAAAACATAAGCATTATTTAGTTTAGATTTCTTTATTATATTTATTTGTAAGAAATATTTTAATGAAAAAAACATGTGAATATATCTATAACTTTATTAAATGAAAAGAACACCTCAGAAGGCTGAAGCATCGTTTTATTTAAACAATAAAATAATCAATTCAAAAATTACTTTTTACAAAAAATAATGATAAAAAGATTATAAATGAACGCTTTAAATGCATAAATGTCTACTTCTTAATTTTTAAAACAGTACGAGTTCTGTATTAGACAATACTTGAAAAAATAAAAGGACTTTTTCTTTTCATTAACTTATAAAATGTAACTTTATACTAACCCAGTGGATATAAAAATAAATCTGTGAAAGTGTTTGAAACAAAAGCGAATAAAATGCTGAATCTCTTCCAATATTTTATACATTTTATTCTTATTCCATTTCGTTGAGTTTTATTTAATTTTCTTCTTTCACCCTCAAAATTTTGAAAGGCATTTAAGGAGCTCTCAGATGGTTTTGCTAAATCTTCGTTTTCTACTGTCACTCAATTCTGTGCCACATTCGTTGAAAAACTTTTCCGAAATTCACCGGCAAATCGTTTTTAAATGGCAGCATTTTTTACATTTTATTATTTACATTTCTGAAACATCTATAAGATGATCATATTTCAGAAAAGCAATAAATGTTTGCACAGGCTTATAGGAAAAGATATTTATATTGTTTTACAACAATAAATTTACAAACATCTATGTTATTTATTGAAATAAAGTTGACTGAACTATGTATATGTACATTCATTGTCATAAAAATTTGCGCACCAAGAAAAAGTCGACAAAAGGTAACAAAATTTTACATATACAAGTATTACTTTGATATAAGTAAATGAGTAGAAAATCAAAGAAAAAGAATCAATTCTTGCAGAAAAAAGTACAAATGAACGAAAGTTTTAGTACCCTCTAGCACGAATGCAAGATGTTATACGAGCGAGCATTGATGCATACAAGTTCCATATGATGTCCTGAGTTACCTCGTTCCCGAGTTGCTGTAAACGCGCCTCTAGTTCTACCAAACTCGTAGGCTGTCAAGCTTGCCTTCCTAAATTATCCCAGATATGCTCAATTGGCAACAAATTTGTGTATCGAGCAGGCAAGGAAAGGGTGGTAATGTGACAGAGGCAGTCTTGTAAAATCCTTGCTGTGTGTTACCGATAATTGTCTTGTTGGAAAATGGATTCTGGAGCCACAAACATAGATCAGTAATTGTTTGATTTGTCACGAAAGCTCTGTATTTAAAAAATACCAAATAAAATGAATCATTCAATGACACTTTTCCTCGAAGATCTCTTTCAAGAGGTTATAAATAGGCTTTCTTGAGAGAATAGTCTTTGCAACAGCAACAAAGTATTTTGTCAATGGTAACAAAGATATCTTATGAAGTTTGTTACGTTATTGGTAGCTGTTTCAAAAACAGTTAACTATTGCAAAAATTCTGAAGGAATATTTCTTAATTGCTTCTAATTCAGTGTTAGTGACAAAAATAATAATTAAAAAGAACGAAACTACATTTTAAGCTATTTTGATCAATTTTCCACATTTTAACCCGCCCCCCTCTTTATCCTCATGATGCGGCCAGCGTGAAATTGCTAACATATGTATGCGGCCCACTGTAAAATAGCTGGCATATGTATAAGGCCCAGCAGATAAAAAGGTTGAGTACCCCTGCTCTAGTTCGTTCAAACTCGTGGGATGCCCAACTCGTCATCCCAAATAATCTCAGATATGCTCGATTGGAGACAAATCTGGGGATCGGGCAGGACAAGGAAGGGTAGTAACAATAGTTACCGTGCGAGGCCGAGCATTGTCTTGTTGAAAAATGGCTCCTGGGAGCCGTTGCATGAGTGGCAACACGTGTGGCTGAAGGATGTCTTGGGCATACCGCTGGGCTTCCATTGTGCTATGGATCAACAATAAAGGTGACCGTGTATCGTAAGCAATGGCACCACATATAATCACACCAGTTGTGGGAGTGATGCGTCGCAGTAAAGCGAAGGCAGTATTGAGACATTCTACACGTCATCACTGTTCAAATTAAATCTAGATTCGTAGCTGAAGATGACTTAGTTCCATTCCGTTGCAGTCCAATCCCGTCGTGTGCGACACCACTCCATATGAGGCGTTAAAGTATTAGTGTCTTTGGAAGCACACGTAATGAGCTCTACGATACCAGATGTTCTTTATTCAGGCAGGAGCCTTGTGATGGTTCGGGAAGACACAGGGGCACGTAGTGAAGATGCTGCCTGTGCCTGGACAGCGGCCAATGAGGTATCTAGCTATACGTGTGCGTGTCGTGTAATGTGACAGTCTTCTCGACGACTAGTCTATCAAAGGCGCATTGAGCCTGGTCACCGTGTACATGGCGTCTTTTCTATCCACTGGTCCCAACACCTCCTCACAGTCAAATCAGAACAGCTTACTTGACGAGCTACTCACCGAACTGATCAGTCAGCTTTTATCATCCCGATGATTCTTTCCCTCTCGAATTCTAACAGCTGCTCATATTGTCTTTGATGGTGGCGCAACGACATGTCTACCTCAGTATTATCATTGTATAAAAGACTTAGTACTCTATAAAAAGTTCTGCCACTACCTGTTTTATACTCCAAGGAGAACGAAGCTCAATGTCCTCTAGTGGCATTACACAATGCGTAATCACGCTGCATTTCTAATCATTTTCATATCTTCCCGATATGTATATTCATGCAAAGTTTCATTAAGATCACATAATCGTTTCTCGGTGCTCAAATTTTTATGGCAATGAGTACGTATAAAATTTTTAGGGTTTGAAAATAAATATTCAAATCATTTATTTTTAATTTGCATTTTTAGATACAAAAAAATTAAATTCTAAGCATCAAAAAAAGAAAAACATAACGAAAAGATTGATGCCTCCTAAAGTGGACAAGATAAAAAACTAGTATCTGTGAATTTAGTTTTAAGTAGTAAAGTTTTAAGAATATTATTTTTCCATGAATTCGTATATTTTTCTATATTTATAGAAAACACTTGAGAAATAAATAAAGAATTTACCAGTTAAAAAATTTAAACAATGTAAGAAGTTATTCGTTACTAAATTTTGGCAAAAAAGGGGTAATATCTGAAAAAAGAAAACAAAATTAAAACAAGAAATCGTACTTATTGAGGTTATGGTAATGTAGCCTTTTCAAACTTTTGTTTAAGTTAAAAATTTTGATAAAAACAATTCAAGAAAGTATCAATTGTTGTAAATGTGAGCATGGCTCCAATCATGGGAATAAATTCATTTAAAAAGCAAAAAGAAAAAAAGGAAACCTCTCTTTCCTAAATAAATTTTTTAAACTTTATTAATAGTAATATTTATGTATATAATTATTAAGAAATTATTATGGATGTTTATAATCAATCCTATTTTTCGAAAATCAGTTTATTTTTTTTACAATTCAAACGGGAGTAAAAGATATATATAATATTGTGAGACTTTATAACTAACCGAGCTTAAGAAAAACCAGCTTTTAAAAATAATCTCCAAAAAATAACCTTACCTGTAAATAAGAAAAGTAATTTTACATGCCATCAGAAACAAAGCAAGACTTCTTAGGCAACATTCTGAAGTATTGAATACAGATAAGAAAATAAGTAAAAATAACCAAGAAGTCGCATATTTCGTCGTTTCTAATAAGATTTTTGATAAACCCAACAAATTTAATATTTCGTTTGGGGGAATATCGGGACACCAAAATTTGTAAATGACGTATAAAAAGTGTACATTTTTTTCAGATACGGAGTTATGAAATAATAATGATAGCAAAAATAAATTATTGTTTAAAAAAACTAAAATACACGCTTTATAAAAAAAATCGAACTATAAAAAGTAAAAAAAATAATTCTTAATTTAAGAATAAAATGATTAACAAAAAAATTAATGTCATGTGGTATAAGCATGAGGTTTTCTCGATATCAATTGTTATAATTTCTTACAAGTTCTATTCGGAAATGCAGAGTTAGTGTAAAAACGTAGTACAAAGCACCCAAAACACACTTTTACTACAATGACATTATTATTTTTTTTTGTTAACCATTTAATTCTTATATTAAGAATTATTTTTTACTTTTTAGTTCGATTCACACACACTATAAAAGTGTGTTTTTTTACTTGTTATAAACTATAATTTATTTTACTTTTTTAATTTTATCTATAACAATAGCATGTTGTTTTAGATCAATAGCATGCATTATCATTTATTATAATAAATAAATCTTAATGTCGAATAAATCTTAAAGGCGACAATTTTTTAGAATATGGAACACCCTTTGGTGTTTTCGCCTTAGGGTTGTAAATTATTCTTTCAGTCGCCAGATCTGAAAATGAGAAAACGTTAATTCTGATGATCCTAAACAAGTCAGCGGAACAAAATTATGAAATTATTGTATTGTCATCGGTCCTTCACACGTGTGCCAAATTTTGAATTTATCTGACCTTTTAACGTGGGTAAAAATCGAGTTCAAAGATTCCGTTGCATACAGTTGAAGCTAATAAAAACGTGTTAATATAGGAAGGTTTTTTTAATTATTCCGTTCAGAAAAATAGCTACCTTCGTAATTTATTTTTAATGAATTAGCTTTATTAGTATCTTAGAGAAAAACAAACAATACTGTTCTTAAATATTTTCTAACAAGTTTTCATTTTATTGCTTCCCTAGCAATAACTTTAATACTTCAAAAGTTAAATTATCTTGTGTGAGAAATTTAAAAAAAGGACTTATCCGAGAACTTTCCAAAGTTGGCTTCAATACCACGCCATTAAGTGTCGGGCTTAGGCAACGAACAAACTAATTAATGGGAATCTAGTTTTTAAAGTAAAAATCTCCGCACTGCTAATCGCTAACTTCTTATCTAACTAACGCAGGTATCTAACTATTCCCTACTAATTCTCCCTTTCTCACTTTTATATCTTAGAATTAATCTGCATAATACGTTTCCTTTGTAAAGGAGTGGCAGTTAAACTCCAAGCAAAACTTTAAAGAAGATTGCCCGCTGTTAGTTTAAGAAGGAATTCTCATAGGACACTCCACTACAAAGTGATTATGTAAAGGAAAGTGTGTGTGTTGATCTCTTAGATCTTACCCAAGTAGAGCAGGTAAATATAATTAGATGTGCATGTTGTTCCTTTCAACGAAATAGTTCTTATGTAAATATAAATGGTGAACTATTTGATGGTGTAATGACTTCTAACAGCTCTAGAACAAACTATTTACAAAAGTATTAAAAGCATGAAAAAAATATTCCAGTACAATTTAACTGCAAAAAGGGTCCGGTCCACACAGAGTCTCTTTTGCCGTAATGTATTTATATCACTCGCATAAACATATTAATTAAAATGATACTTTCGGAAAATGTCTGGTACATTTGATGTGCCAAAGAATCCACAGTTCACTAGATTTCGGTACAGAAAGTCTTCTCTATTCGTAATTAAACAACGAGTTTGCGTGAGCTCGCTTGCTCTATCTCTACCGTGCAGTCGCTGACTCGAAGCTTCTTGGTCCTAAGTACGCCTTCATTCTTGTGAATTCGCGGACTCCCAGGTAATTCCAAGCAGAATTATATCGCTGGTGAGAGGTATCTTCAAGTTCTTTCAAGTAAAAGTCGTCGTAAACTCCCTCGCTCTCTATTTTTAACATCCACGTTTCTCATGGTCACTCACCACCCCTTTTCCTTTGATATCTTTTCTATCAGCCTCTCAGAGCCCGTGGTCTTTCTCGGTGCATAGTGGGAGCTCTCTCCTGTCGTCTCAGATCCACAGAAAACCAAAAAGCACATTCTACCGGCGTCCTTTTTCATCCCTTAGACTGCCCATGGGAACAGAAGTCAGAATTTTTTACCACCAATATACGCAACTTTTCCCCAGCAATTAGGGAAACGAATGGAACTTTCTCACGTTTGTCGGCATACTTTCTCAGTAATTATAGAAAAGAGCCCGGGTACATCACCATGGTATTCTTTACAGCGTTAATAAATGTATTGTTATTAATAAAATGCTATAGTTGTCTCAATTCCCACCTTTTGCATGGGTATACATTAAACCATCTTTGATGACCCAAACATCATGGGAACTGTAAACTTCTAGTTTGCTGCATAGTTTCAACTAAATATTCAAATAAATTTATATACCGTAAAATCCGGCGTATAACGCGCACCTATACATTCGAGCTGCATGTTTTTTTTTTATTTTTAGGTACATTTGTCGTATAACGCTCCTCATCCCCCCTTTTTTTTACAAATAATCAGAATCTGCGTACGAAATGCTGTTATGTTTTGATGTCCTTTATTCAATGTGCTATACCAAAAGCTTTAGAAAAAATAGTATACTTCTAGAATTAAGACTATTCAGCTCATAAAGAATATCATTTCTTTTAAATAAACATATTTCGATCTACGAAGAAGTCGAACTTTTTTTATGCTCATCTCTTTTTTTAATTTTTAATGCTCTCGTTTTCGTACCCGGCGTATAAAGCACACCCGTAAATTTCGACCTTATTTTTTTGTGTTAAAAGTGCGGGTTACTCACCGGATTTTACGGCAATCATATGAAATATAACAAACTACATCTTATAATCAAAATTTAATCCGTTTTAAAAATGTACATAATATCATTAAATTTTTAAAAAAGTATTATGAGTTATCAAATGAATTATTTTCTATTTGAATTTACTGCTCAGAGAGTGAGAGTTATATTTACTCCACGCTATAAAGCTGAACGAAGGTTATTAGCAACAGACCTCATAATTATGAACCATGGTCAAGTGACGAGGACGACACCTGAGCTAGCACACCCTATCTCTAAACAACCATACGATACCAACGGGAGGATGGTAGAGCCTCGGCAGACTTAACGGGCACCACCTCCTACACGGCGGATCTTCAGCGGTACCTGACTCGAACACATGGCAGGCCAGCCATGAGTTTGTGACCTTGATCATTAGGCTACCACGTCCACTACCGCGGAAAGAGCTACAAGATAGCATTTAGATTTAAGAAGGTCATTACACACGCATTCTTTTTGTCAGAACAATATAATCCACTCATATACAGTCGTACCTCTATATAACGAACCTCTATATTGCGAATTTTCTATATAGCTAATTTTTTTCCTGGAACCTTGAACATTTCGCGATTTTCTTTTTAAAACAACCTCTCTGTAGCGAAGTGCATATTAAATGAAATTATAAGTGAATACAGACTAATGTGTATAAATATATACATGGTGGTGCCGACTCGTCTGGCAAATTCAGAGGGGTGACAGTAAGCAGCATGGGGACGACAAATCATCATAGAACATGGCGTCGGAAACCATGTCCAATTGGTGGAAATTACGATGATAGTAGCCATTTGGCCATCCCGATGAACCAGACGAAGGGATTGTTCAAGCAAATGCGAGGATTTGGAGCATTGAGGTAGGGTTGAAGAAACCTACATTTAAGCAAATTTCCCACCTGCCTGGGATCTTGCACACTATAAATCACTGCGCACCAGTACATGTTATCGTGATCCTTCGATCGTGGGAATGAGAGGGTCCGAGTAATATAGTATTCTATATTTAGGCGCTTTTATTTCCTTTTTCACGTATTAGACGTCAGAAAAATAACTGAGAATGCACCCTAATAACAAAACCCGACGAGCAATCACACTTGTTGTTGAGTCCTTTCCGAAGGGAAGGAATGTAAGTTGGCAGAGCCTCAGACAGATTGAACTGCTACATGATAGATGTCGCCTCCACCTATCTCCACCTCCCCAATTTATATATGGAACTGGAGGGGAGGGAAATATTCTCCAGCCCTCTGCACCCGTAGTTTCTGCTGCGACCGCCCACAAGACTTTCGGACCCCATGATTTAAGGAGCACGTACGTAAGTAATCGGAGGGTATTTGGTGGCATCGGGCATCGATACCAGGCCCTCTGGGCTGCAGTCTAATGCTCTAACTTCTAGGCTATCCATGACCATCAAACTTATTAATCGAAATACATAAATATGAGCACTTATCTATTATCCTGAACTCTCTTGCTGCAACACTTGTTTAGTCATCAGCCTTAAGATGGATGGCTTCTCTTTCTTTTTCCCTTCTGGGATTAATAAAACAAAGTGTGACCGCCGGTCGCTCACACTATGCTTACTCCTTAGATTCAATTTTCAACCATCATCCCGCCCACTCCATGACTAGCACTTAAATAGAAGTCTCTATGAATCTGAATCGCTTTCTCTCTATGGAAATTGGTCTCTATAGAACCCGTTAAAATGTAGTTCATGCACAAGGGTGCACCAGCACATTCTTCGCTTGTGGTTTGTAAGCACCTACCTCCTGCATATTCCAGGTAGTGGATCATATGTGACGGACCTATTGCTAGGTCCCTATGCTCCCAGGAACTCAATATCTTGAATTTATTCTTCCGAGACCGGGGGGAGGCAAGGGTCATCGTTGCTTCAGGCGACATCACCAGCACTCCGGATTTGTTTGAATGCGTCCGACAACCCTACGTCTGAGGTTGTTGGCTGTTCTATGACTTACGCTGGTTGTGATACGACCTATGACCAACTTTGAACCATTTCTGTAAAAATCGCTTTCTGTTGCATTTCTGATTTTCAGCTGTAATGCATTATTCGTATTGTAAAAGTGCTTTGCATCTAATAAATGTATTTCTTACTTTTTTTGCCTCTTTTCATTCCACGTGACTCCAGGTTTAATATACATTTGTCGTCTCCATATATATATATATGTTGCCCAGAATCACCCCTCTGAATTATTAGGTCAAATTCGGCAACTCCCTTTATAACGCTTTTTTTTTTGTTATTGTTGTTCTTTTAATTTTTATATTTCTCATTTATAATCTATTTTCTCTAGATGTTGCCATCAGTTCTTTTGTATAGCAATTTTTTTTAATTCACTATACCTCTTATTTCATAATTAATCACATATTTTCTTCCAAATAAAATATTTTAAAATTTTTTATACAATTTTAAACAGTTTTTTATGCATTTTCAAGCTATTTTTCCTTGTAAGAGTTTCTGTTGCCATTTCGGTGGTTTTTTATGCGTAATTTTGCTTCATATTCTGCTGTTCAGATTTGTATCCTTAATAAGTTTTCCACTTCTCCATATTCACTTTTTAAAAAATACTTTTAGGTGTGTTGATTTCTATTAACAGTATCTTCTCTAATGAATTTTTTATAAACTATTTTCTTTTCTTTTTCAGCTCAGTATTATAGTGAAACATAGGGTAAATTTGGCGTTAGAAGACAATATTTAACCCTGCAATCGTAATTCCAACAGCTAAGAATTTGTTAATATATTACTGCGCCACTTAACTATGACATTTTTACTGTCTTACACTGCTATATATTTTTTTAACTTTATCTCATATTTATAGCAATTTAGCATATGATTTATGTCCAAAAAGTATCACAACACTTTCAAATATTAATTACGAAAAACTAGAGATATTCATTTACAGGTTATTGTTTTTTTTTTGGTTCTATAAAGAAAATATCAAAGTTTAGAAAACGATGCTGTATTCAATAATCTCATATTGCCTCTCTATTAGTTGCGCCCAACACATCGAATCTATACGAGATTTCCTGACAGCTTCTATGAGGCATTACCGGATCAACACTTTCAACGGCCATTGTAATTCGACTTTTCACGTCGGAAATGTCACTAATTGAAGATTGCTACACAGTGTTGTTCATGTATCCCTACAAGAAGTCTAAAGGTCTCACTCTAGAGATCTGGGTCGTCACGCTATTAGACTTCCTCTTTCAATCCATCACCCGGGGAGCTTTACCTTAGTTCCAAGCTCCTGTGGGATCATGCCCGACTTCGCGCTGTACAGGTGTGTTACAGATAATGCCCGTAAAGCTCTAATTTTTTAATATTTTATTTTCTAATGCACGCGTTCTGCATTAAAACACTACTTCAAATAACTGCAAACATTTTTTTTAAATTTTAAAATATAGTTTTGCATAATATTGGTAGCATTTGTTACGACTACAAGTTATTCAGCTTAGACTTAACCCAGTGCTTCTCTAACTTTCAATATTTGTGACCCAAAATTCCATCGCGCCCCTC